>OZ012662.1:14068462-14656367 GCA_963942545.1 Oxycera nigricornis
CAAGCCAACCTTTCCCGGATCCACAGTACTCGCAATGAAGTCATGGCTCCGACTCGAGAAGCGCTTGTCTCAAAAACCGGAGGTCAAAGCAGCGCACGACAAGCAATTCGATTCTGTGGCATTAACGGCCTCGTCGATTGAAAGTGTACACAAACCAACATGTTGGCTTCAGAGGTTCGAAAGCTTTAACAAGGTTTGTAGAGTACTTGCTACTGTTTATCGTTGGAAACGTTATTCCAAAACGAAAATAGATAACTTCTTGACCCCAGACGATTTGAAATCAGCGCAAGAAGCAATTATTAAATTGAACCAGTCGCTCCACTTTCATAAGGAAATTGAGAGCCTCAAAAGTAATAAACTAATACCTAGAAAAAGTAAGTTAGCTAAATTCAATCCATTTTTGGATGACAGAGGCATCATAAGGGTAGGTAGTAGACTGGAAAACTGCCCTTTTCTCAGCTACAATGAGAAGTATCCAATCATATTGGATAGACACAGCAATGTTTCGAGAATGATCATTCGTGATTATCATCACATGTTTTTACATGGGGGACCTCAGTTGCTTTGGTCAGCTATTCTTCGCAAGTTTTATATTATTTGCGGCAAAAGAGCCATCACATCCTTCATAAGTAAATGCCCTAAGTGTTTGCGCTTTGCTGGACGCTGTGCTGGCCAACAGATGGCCCCATTGCCGAGGGACCGGATTAGCTTTGAGTTTCCCTTTTCGTCAACTGGGCTAGACTATGCGGGCCCATTCAAAATAACACCCTCCAGAGGTCGAGGCATAGTATCCACTAAAGGATATCTATGCGTTTTTGTTTGCCTCGCGATAAAAGCGGTGCATTTGGAGATTGTCTCCGATCTAACATCTCAAGCATTTCTCGCTGCTTTTGATCGGTTCACCAATAGGCGAAATTTACCTCGCATTGTGTACAGCGATAATGGTTCTACCTTTACTGGTGCGGAGAAGGAAATTAAGAAGCTCTTTTCAAAGAATTCACCATTCTCTCACAAGGTTACAGAGGTCATAAATAATCAAGGTATCCAATGGTCGTTCTCTCCTCCATACGGCCCTCATTTCGGCGGTATTTGGGAGGCCGCGGTAAAGTCTTTCAAATACCACTTTAAGCACGTGGTAGGTCAAACTCCCCTCACTTACGAGGAAATGTCAACTCTAGCCACGAAAATTGAAGGGTGCCTTAATTCCCGCCCCCTTTGTGCCATAAGCGCAGATAGTCGAGACATGGTACCTCTCACTCCTGCTCATTTTTTAGTAGGCCGTCCCCTCAAGACATTGCCTCCGTCTTCAGATGAAACCGACTTCAGCAAAACTTTCGCCAATAGATGGAAGTTACTATTGGCGATGAGGAATAGTTTCGTTAACTCTTGGAAAAAGGAAGTAATAAACCAACTCATGCAATACAGTAAGTGGCGGTTTCCTAACAGAAATTTCGAGGTGGGCGATCTCGTCATATTGAAAGACGAATCGGTGCCCCCTCTATTGTGGGCATTAGGCAGAGTTACTGAAGCATATTCCAAAGGCCCAAAAGGATTAGTTCGAGTCGTTGCTGTAAAAACTGAAGATGGTTCCACATATATTCGGCCGATACACAGGCTAACTTACTTGCCAGTGGACGATCATGCTTCTCAGACGTTCCATTCCTGCTTTACCGCCCGAAGCCGCGCGGATTTACTCGGTGACTGAGCACGGAAATAGGCCTTACATGAATCTTTAAAACCTCACTTTTAATATTTCCCTCTGTTATCGTATATAAATAGGGGTAATTTGTAATCTATAACTTAGTTTGTATCGAGTCACAGCCAAATAAGGGCGTCATGTAAATCTTCAAAACTTTATTTTACTTTTACCTTTCTTTTTCAATATATATATATAAATAGCAGTAAACTTTGTAATCTATAACTTAGTTTGTATCGAGTCACCGCCAAATAAGCAAAACGCAACCATAATTTAAATTAATATCTGACACATCCTTTCTTGCTTTATGACAACTGTAGATTCCTCTAGTGCGTTCCATTAACGTTAGTATATTGCACATTCGTGCAAGGGGGGCAGTATGTTCGAACGCCCAGCGCCCTCCGTTAGGTCGAGAAACCGGTCAGTAATTAGCTAGAAATTGGGCAGATTCGTTCGAGAGTTCAAGGAAGGTGGACGCACTGACGGTACCTCGGTTGTGTTATATAATAAAGTACTCATTGGATTCACCCGCATAAATACATAGTTTTCTTTTGTGAGTTCCATATAATAAAGAACTCATTGGATTCACCCGCATAAATACAGTGTTTTATGTAAAGCATTGTAATGATAGCTCACCTGAATACTTTGCAATTGAAATGAGAAGGCCAATTATTATCTAAATTGCCGAAGACATCGGAGGCTGTGGCGCATCTCGATCGTACATATTAGACTATTGAAAGATACATTTCGATACGCCCGTGGTGTCTACACAAGTGTTTCGAGGTACATCGTGTGTCGCAATATTTAGGTTTGCATCATGACCTCACAGCCATTACGACTACACACTGCGCGAAAGTGGTTTTGCTCAACAGACATTAGCTTTAATTGGCAAAATGAATACGTGATCCACCCAAAAGACCCCTTCGGTATAAATTAGTAAAAGACACGCATGCTGGCTATGTATCTTCCTCATACAACGAGGGACTAGTTGGAGTGTTTGGCTAAGTTGAGGGCACGGCATGTCAAATAGATGATATTTATCAAATAATTTCACTAACAGAAAACACATAGTGGATATGGCAAATATTTTATCTATGGTAATGTAAACTTTTATGAGATAATTCATCGGCAAGCGAAATCAAATTTTCAATCAAATAAATTGCTGCTTGCATAGATACCTGTTTTCACGATGGAAGGAAATACCGTCTTGAAGTGTATGATTATTAATCGCAATTCAAATAGACTTTGTCAATAATAGTTAAAATTTATCATCTATTTGAACGCTGGTAGTGCTCATTCATATTCTTACTTGTATTAATCAAGTCAGTTTGGGATTTTTTCTTAGTTATTATTATTGGCCAGGTCTAAGAATCAATGGTACTGTCATAAATCGAGGCGTTTAATGTCTAGTGATCTCAGTGCGACCGATTCAAATTTCTATTTTGATTTGGTATTAATATCCTTAAACAAAAGAGATATAGCTGGTGCATTTTCTCCTCCCCTCAATGAAGTAGACTTAACAGACGTATGGAGCATATCATTCCAAAATAAGCCACCGTGATGCGATGTCGCTTTCAGCAATACAAAAAATTAGGCAAACCGATTTTTTTTATCGTTTCTTTTGGTGCTCCTCGTGCGCAAAACTGAAATTTCTACACCTTAGAGCCGCAAAATAGCACCAATTTTTCTTTTAAATTTCAATTGTTTCGATTCTACTTTACGAAAAGGTTACAGTCGTGAAGTAGATGGAAAATTTGAACTTGAGAATCCTCGGACACGAAGAAGACTTCGAGCTGTGGATGTTTTTCTATCATATATTTTGTGATTTCTTATTTACCTAGGCTTGGGCAGTATGTAACTTAGCCACCATCTAAAACTTTAAGAAGAGCTTTCCTCTCTTTTTGTTTTCTGAAGTATTCGTTTTATTTTAAACAGTCGTTTCGCACAACTGACAAGTTTTAATTTTTCTGAAGCTATACTAAGTTTTAACTGTAATATTTCCGGGATTCGCCATCTTTTGTGTCGGTATGTAAACACTTACTAACTTTGACATTTGTCAAACCGATTGATTCTATGAGACATGTTTTTGAAACGGTAATTCAGTACAATTTGAACCATGAATCGTTTCACACCGAAACAACGTGCTAAATAGTGACGATGTACATCGAAAATAGTCGTTCAGTTGTTTTAACACAACGTGCGTACCGTCGAAAATATCGTGAACAACAGGCACCGTCTGACAACACTATTCGCCGTTTCGTGTCGAATTTCGTTGAGCACGGGACAGTGGGAGATCGTCGTCGTGTCGTTCATCAACGACCAAGGCTGAGGCTCCACATACGATTCCAAACCGATTATTATTTGGAATGCGTAAACAATAAGAACGACGGGCGTCAAGGCTCCACGTACGATTCCAAATCTGAAATAAGAACGTGCGAGGCTCTTGAATCAGATTGTTTGTTTAGTGTTCATTCTCGTGTCGGTGCTCAACGTGAAAACATCTGTCTTGCGTTGTTGATGGTGTCAGTGCTAAAATCCTAAAATGGATGAATTCTGGCACTAGGGCACACTTCTCGGCAAACATTCTCCCACGCCGCATCATTCAATTCCCTGTTGTGGTAGTCTTTATCCGCAATACTCCATATTACCGGATTATTTCCTACTGCCGTTATCACCTGCTCCATGGCCTTCTCCGTTCACTGCCTTTTAACGAATGAACACAACGCATGCGCATACAGAAAATCGGTTATGGAAAACCGGCCGTGGAGCCGGATGTCATCCGATCTTATGGCGAAAGCGTGTAAATGAGCGAGAAGGAAGTGCCTTCGTTATGATTATGAATCTGAACATCGACTCGGGTCGTTATGAACCAGACGGGTCGTAAAACCGGCGTTATTGATCGAATCGGACGTGGACGCAGGGTCGCCCGGTTCTCATATACATAACATGCAAAATAAGAAAAGGTCGCGCCGCTATGACGTTCATTCTTAAAACAAACAAACCGAAACCGATTTGGAATCGTATGTGGAGCCTCAGCCTAAAGCGGTCAGAGTGAGCGTTTTTCAGAACCCAAAAGTGTAGTATCGTCGCCGCGCTCAACATTTTGGCGTCAGTGAAACCACTATGCGGTGAATTTTGAAGGATGATTTGCATTTTTTTCCCTTATAAAGTGCAATTAAGACAAAGAATGTTGCCGACAGACCGTCCAAGTAAGTAAGTAAGTATTTTCATACCGACACGAAAGATGGCGCACCCTGTAGGACGTAAAAAATAGAGTCCACCTGGCTATTATTACATAGTTTTTACTCCATTCTTAAGCATTTGAAAATTTCGTCAAAACAAACCGAAAGACGACATCTTGTTACCATTTTCTTACTCGTTTTTAGTGCCAAATCATGGCTCACTTGTTGAAGTAAAACCAACGCAAAGCAATCTCGAAATATTACAATTCAGAACTAGGAGTGAAGTTAGTTAGAGAAATTCTTTTGTAGATCAATTCGGTCCACTCGTAGGACGATGTGATCAACATCATGTCTCGACCGCGCATTTACTCCCCGAATGAATGATCAGGTACTCATTTTCAGTCAAGTGAATTGAAAGTGGCCATCCAACTATGATTCGAGTGAGTCTCGAACCATCGACTTTCTGCATGATAGTCTAACACTCTAACTGCTAATCTACCACTGCTGCTGAAGGCACTATGTCAATATTTGGGGGAGAAGATTTTTATGTATTGAAATTTAGACACTTCCTATATATATTTATAATGTGAATCAAACTCTATTTTTAAAAATGTTTACACTACCTTGCGTTGGCTGTTTCAATACTCTATTCTAGAAATCACTTACTTAAATTGAAATATTCTGCTAGTGCAAGACATTCTTATTGTATATAGGGTCTGTCCGAAAAGTAATGCCACCGATTTGATTAAAAAAAAATTTATTGGCCAGATCCTTCTACAGCATTAAAAGTTTTCAAAATACTCTCCTCCCGCATTAATACAGCGCCTCCAATCACATTTTAAGGCATCGAAGACGTTACGGAAGACCTCTTTCGGAATCTCTTTTAGATCCTTGGTGCAAGCCTCTTTGACTTTCTCAACTGTCCCGAAACGATGACCTTTCAAAAGAATTTTCAAGCAAGGGAACAGAAAAAAATCCGGAGGAACCAGGTCAGGACTATAGGGTGGTTGGAGAATCGTTAGTACCTTTGAATCGGCCAAGAAGCTGGTCACGAAGAAAGCGGTGTGAGCTGGCGCGTTATCATGGTAGAGTTTCCAATTGGTTGCAATGTCAGGCCGGACGCGACGAACCCGTCGTTTGAATCTTTTCAGCACTTCCACGTAGAAATTGGCATTAACAGTTATACCATGTGATACAAACTCGTGGTGGACGATTCCCCTAATATCAAAGAACACAATGAGTCTCGTTTTGACCTTTGACTTGCTCATTCTGGTCTTCTTGGGCCGAGGGGATGCCAAGGTGTGCAACTCAACACTTTGTTTCGGGATCATACAGGTATTCAAACACCCAAGACTCATCACCTGTGATAACATTCTCAAAAAAGTGAGCGTCGTTGTCACACAAATCTACAAGTTCCTGGCACGATTCAACTCGTCGCGATTTTCGATCGTCCGTTAACACTTTCAAAACCATCCTCGCGCACACTTTTCGCATTTGCAAATTGTTCGTTATGATGTCGTGAAAGGTACTTTTCGCAATATTTAATGT
The DNA here is from genome assembly GCA_963942545.1 of Oxycera nigricornis. Taxonomy (NCBI): domain Eukaryota; kingdom Metazoa; phylum Arthropoda; class Insecta; order Diptera; family Stratiomyidae; genus Oxycera; species Oxycera nigricornis. Next base: position 14,074,889 of record OZ012662.1, read on the forward strand.
CTGTGCTACTAAACGAACACTAGAACAACGATCTGAATTCAAAAGATCTCTCACACGCGTCACATTGTCGTCAATGGTTGACGTTAATGGCCGTCCAGCGCGCGCTTCATCACCAACATCTTTACGCCCTTCTTAAAAGGCTTTGTGCCACCGAAAAACTTGCCGTTTTGACAAAGAATCATTGCCAAAGGCTTTTTCTATCATTGGTGAAGTTTCCACAGCTACTTTCGGAGTTTTATGCAAAACTTGATAGCAATCCTTCGCTCCAGCGAGTGTTGCATTTTGACTTGCGCGGTATACAAAAACGAATTCCACGTAAAACCGTGTCCTTACTCTCCAGACCTTCGGAAAATACTGAGCGACCGCTTGTTGGAAAACTTTTTTTTCCGCTCACATTACGACGTAAAGCCGCTTTACAATCAAGCCAGTGACATTACTTTTCAGACAGAGCCTGTATGTAAGAAAATCATTTAATTTTAATAGAAATTTAAAGTGAATCAAAACAAAAGTAGCGCTTGATCATCTTTTTGAGGTATGCCTGTAATCATTGAGAAATGCGAGGACGCTATAACGAAATGCAAAGCCATCACCTTTTGGTAATTTTTTGGGTTATAACTGAATTTTAACTAATTTGCACATATCTCTTTATAAAATTGCACCCATTTACTATCGATATATTCATTCATATGTACAAATTCATCATTTTCGGAAATTTTCAATGGCAGAATTGTGAAAATTAGTTTCAGAAAATTATGTGACAATTACCTTAACCCTTATCGCTTACATTTTTGTCAGAATATAAACTTGTTTTACATTTTCGAACTTTACACTTTTAATCGAAAAAAATTAGTTCAAAATTAATTCACATACGCAATACACATTTTTTTTAAACCCAATGGATATACTTCCAAAGCGAATGCACTCACAACCAGTTCGGTACGATGTTAGTCGATAGGTGCAACTTTCAATTAACATAGTTAAGTCAAATATCAATTCTCCTCAAATCTGGTTCAATGACAAGAAAAACATAGTATTTTATGCAATTGTAACACATGCATGGTATGAATGAAGATCGTATTAAAAACGAGCCTGGCTGGCCTGGCACAAGAGGTGCCATTAGCTACTGTGATAGATACATAGCAGTGTGCTGTACAGTTTACACACATATGTGATTTGTACCTGTTAACTAGAACATTGACTTCCTTCCAAGGCCTCGCACACTATCTATCACAAGATCTGAATCCGAAACAAGTCCAGTCAATAGATAGATACAAGTTGCGTAGTGAATTCAATATAACCGTAACTAGGTGCATACTACTGCTGTAAGAGATACGTACGAAGCTTGATCGAATCAATTATAACTTACTATCAACAATTGACAAACGGTACTTTATACAAACTGAGTAAGGCAAAGTTTTTCAAGATAAAATTTCAAATTTATAGAAGAGGAACTCCAAAACTATTTTTTTAAACAACTTGGTCTTTATTTAAGTAAAAAATAATAATTTAAGATATAAGTACACTTTAAAAAACAAAAAAGGCTATTTTTCAAGAATCTGTTTCTCAGATACTTTATTAGATACATATTAACATAAATCATAATATAATTTTATATTTGGAAAATACAAAACAAAATTTTTATTCATTTTGCCCTGCGCTGAAATTAAGTTCTGAAAAATTCAACGGGACTTTAAAAAGTAAGGTCTCTCACATCGTAATCCACACCATTTTCAAAAAAAAAATCAGTTGAAAAATGGCGGGCCTTGGAAAAAAAGTGTCAAAAATCTACCCTTTTCGTAGTTTTTAACGCCAAAAATTGTTATTTTAAATTTTTTTGTCATATTGTGGTAGATGACGTTAAAACGCACCAAGATTTTTTAAAATCGGTTTTGGGGACCCGGAGATTATCTGTCCCCGTTTTAAAAACCTTGTTTCGAGAAAACACTTTTTAAAATTTTTTTTTCATTTTTTTCATAAAGTTTCTTTGAAAAATCAGTTTTAACCATTTACCATCGGTTAATCTTCTGTCCTTGCACGTTTGACGTTATAAGGAGTCGAAAAATGCAAAAAAAAAATCAAAAAAAAAATGAATTTTTTGAAATTTATAAAGTGTACTAGTACCTTCAGTCTAATATTGTATCCAACATATTTACTACGAGAAAACACATAAAGCATATAAATGATTTTTTTGTTTGATCCTCCATCAGCGATAAAAATAGTTAGAAGAATTATTAGAATCATGATCATTTCAGCATTTACATCGTTACAGCTTCTTATTTGTAAAATTCTTTTTCTACCTCAATATTATTCAATAAGATATTATCAATCATTTTGTTAAAAGATCTTATTTCGAAAATAATCAAAAATATGAAGGAAAAAATTCTGAACGAATCGGCAAAGAATACAAAATCGATCTGTATAAACCTATCCCAAATATGTCCTTGTATCATTCATTACAAAAAAAGTAATGATCCCTGAAATCGTACAAATATTTCAACGGAATAACTCTTTGTTCAGTTCCTAATTTAAGTTAAATGCGAAATATTTTTTTTCTGTGAAGTACATCACCCCCGAAATACTATTCGCATGTGTCATACATGATATGTGTAATCTTCATGCACATAAACGGCGATGACATCACCTTGAAATCAACCAACAATGCACTTGAATTGTTCGAACGTTTTGCTTTGTGTAACCAAATAAAAATTAATATTATTCACAATATCAATAACAATGTCTTACAGCTCTAATTAACATAAGCCAATACCAAGTTTGCTCGAGAGAGAGAAAAAATCACATCAGCCATGAACAAACTAAGAATGCTAATCGTGTCGGATCAAAATGAATTCGATAAAAAACTATCGAGCACGATAAAAAAGTTTAGTAGCGAACGAAACCTATTTTTCACCAATCTTTACAACAGTTCAATGAACATTGGCAGCATCACCGATTTGAATCATTGCAACGGCGGGAAATCACTGTCGAAGAACACGGGAAAATCCCTGTTTCGGGGCACGTTGCTGAAGCGATGCAAAAGCTCCAAGGATGTTTTCGAAAAGAGACCGGCTCTTGATAGCAAAAAGTTGAAGGATGATGACCAGGCGCTGCAGCGTCCCTCGTATAATTTGGACGAGGCTGACATGAATTATTTGTTCTCGCAGAATCGACGCAATACTGTTAAGGAGCTGCGCAAGAACTTTGAAAATGTGCCGGACAATAATCAATGCCAGACGGAGGAGTCTGGTGGTCCAATATCGTCAAAGCCTCCGAAAGGCAATAAAAGGGTTCCGACACCGTTCAAACGTTGTGAATTCTCGGCGGTGGACGTAGAAAAGCGTCTGAGTTTTCGCGAAAGGCAATCCATGGACAATGAGCCGCCTGCATCGAAAAGGACTCTTTCGCGTCATTCGTTTTATGTGCAACGCAACGGTTACGAGCCCATCGATGCCTACGACGATTACGATGGACGCACCCGTGCCAAGCTCAAAGCCCAGAATCTGATTAACAATCGGGACGCTGGCAAGCCTCCCATTAAATCCCCAACGCCTAGTGTTCGTAGCAATATAGTCCAACATGTTGAAGAAAACAGTGACGAGCACGAACAATCAGAATCGCCTGTTGTTAAACCCCGAAAAAAATTATTGGAAATGCATTCGCTGTGTCGTCGTTCTTTGAATGCCGCCATGGTGCGGGATAATAATTTGTACAGGGACATATTGAGCGATAGTTTTGAAGACAGCAAATTCGGCATCAAAAAAAGTGGTAGCGTGAATAAAATTGACCTGGAGATATTGAAGAGTGAACTTGATGATTTTGTGGACCCAACGTGGCGGGCGAATATCGGATTAGGCTATGGATTTCGGTCGCAACGATCATTGAGTAGCAGCAGAAAGGTATGAGCTAGTAATAAAATATCAATAGAAATTTACAGATTTCAGGCAACAGAGGAGCGATTTTTATAAAGTTTTGTCTTGCACTAGACGTCGAAAGCCTAAGACACACGGCAGCACCGAATGAACATTAGCTGTTCAATGTTCATAATCTGTACCACGACTAGCGAATATCCAATCTTCATTCATTACTTCATCCAAGTAAGAATTGAATGGAGGAATTTAACTTCATTGAATGATGCTGTGAGGTTTGTGTATTTGATATTCCACAGCAATCTTCAAAGTGCGTTTCAAGTACGTTTTAAATGTTGAATGTCACAATGTCATAATTTCAAATCATTGAATTACTAAGTTCACTCAAACAAGCTGTAGAATTATTTTTGATTTCTTTTATAACGTGAATAATGATTTCTGCGGACCAAGCTCATTTCAATGATCATTCGGTAGGTATCACAAATCTAGGACTTAATACCGGCTTGAAATATTTTGCACATCGAATTTTTGCAAAATGTTACAAACTGCAATAGTAATTAAGAAATTTCTGTAAATTTTTCTGCAAAAATTTGGGATTTTTTCAATAACTTGCCATTATTTTTAGGAATCAATATTTTTTTAAATATCTGTGAATTTCAAGCTTCAATCAATGTTTATATATATTATTGAATAATACTACTGGAGGATCGTAAGGTTTTTTAGTATTTTTTGAGACTTTTAAGGGGGTCGCGAAACTAAATAGATTAAAAATAATGCTATATGATGAACTTGCGGCTTAAAGTTTGGTAGATGTGCTGTGTGCGTGAATGGCGTCGATGTATTTCATAAATTCATAGAAACGCGTAATACATTTATCATGCCAATGTTACTATATAAATAAGCGAATGTCAAGTTATTCTATCAAAACTGATGTATCCAAAAAGAGTTTCATTACATTATAAACTTGGCGCCCTCAGGTTTCGCTGAAGGCTTTCTTCTCGCAGGCAAATATTTGTAGTAGTAAAACTTTTGATATATATTTTTTTAGTTTTGGTTTTGTGTCTGAAGCTACAATTTTCTTTGTTCAAGACATCCCAAATACGAGTAAATGCTTATGAAGCTACCAGTACCGAATGAAAATTTTGCGTTTTACGTTTATATAAGCCCTTTCAACTTCAACTTTATTATGGGCCAAGAAGTTAGATTTTATTGGGGTTATTTCCGAACACAGCTAAATTTCAGCCCATTAAAAACTGTATTTGGTAGAACTTTGAAAGTCTCTTCAAAATCTTCGTTATTCCTGAAAGCCTGGAAGCCTTGGCAGCTATGATATGGATAATATTTTCCAACTTTCATATCCGCTCTTGTTTTATAATATCCTGCACTTGAATGTACTCATTCTACGCTGCATTCCAATATCAACCAAAAAACGACAATTCATATAAGGCTTAAAACTTCTCAACCAACCAATGTATAATTTTTTTTGAAAAAATTCTTTACTCAATTTTTGCATAGTAGAAGTATGCAGAATAAAATCGAAAAGTTGACCTTGAAAGGGGTCTGCATTAACCGCCATCTCAGATTAAAGTTGTAAATATGGGTCGTTTTTGTTTACAGCTAAATTTCCTATCTTTTTTGAGTTAATACTTTTTCCTGTAAAATATATCATTTTTGAATTGAAGGATATCTAAGTTTTGTAAAGTGGTTTTTAACGTTTTCCCCCGAAAAGTCAATATCAGTTTTCCATTATTTTTGAACTATTCTTTGATTAAGAGTATAGTACCTGCTGGTGCAAAATTCATATGAATCCATTCAAAACTCATTGTGAAAATCTTATATACTTACTATTTCTGCGCCTCTACTCTAATTTATGGCTCTCTTTTGGCGTTCGAATACCGGTAGGATCACTTCGTATTGAAATGTAATCTATATTATTTTATTTAGGTTTTGTTCTGATATCGAAGCATCGAATTACACAATTATCACAGTTTCTAGTTTCTCTGCGAGAACGACTCCTTTAATCTATGAAACTTGTTTAATAAATAATAGATTTAAGTTAACTTATTAATTTATTTTTCATGCTTCCGAATTGACAGTCAAATAAGTAAAATTTGAATTTTTTTTGTGGTGTATGTTGTCTAGAAGATGAGCCGAAAAATTATCGTGTTATTTAAAAAAAAATGTATAGAACTTTGTTAAATCTATCCTATTCCAGATGATCATCGCCTGAAATTTGATAATGAAAATCGAAAGGCAAAACTATTTGGTGGATTTAATAACATTTTTGATTTGTTTCTCTGATCTTGGAAATCGCAATTCAAATACTGTTTCAATTGCAAACCCCGATAATGTTTGTCTACCAGAAATTCTAATAGAAGGTATAGTGTATATTATTTCGCATTATTTTTTTTCAATTTTACGAAACAGTCAACCATCACAAAATGCGTGACTAGCACACCAACGAAGCTACCGCTGAATTTCATGGTCCAACTGGCCAAATATGAGAACCATATGCAAGCTTACTTGTTACATAAATTAATGGGCTAATTAATTGTTGCTTCTAAATGTAAGTTGGGTACTGTTTTCCTGATGTCGCGTTTCAGTAACCAGTTGGGTTTTCAATGCACATACATAGTTGCGTAGTCGAACCCGTTTGAAAACTTTCGAAATTCATTGCTCCGGTCCAAACAGCACATACATGAATTATGTACGTGCAGACACAATGCAAATTGTTGATTAACTATTCAGTGGTTCTTTATTGAATTTATGTGTTATGTGAGCCCGCAAGTCATAAAACGTTCCTTTAAATGTTACTTTTCCACTTTGTTGCAAGAAAATGTTGTACAAGAGGTTTAGGTTTTCAGTAAAACCCAACCCCGATAGAAGTTGAACGCGCAAAAACACTTTTTTGTCTCCAAACATTCGACTAGGCTCTTAAATACCAAACAATCATAGAACCTGCTTGTATTTGTCTGAGAACGGATTCGTAGATTAGGTTGGCACATTTTCGCACTGTAGCTGTATGAAGTGTATGTTTTTTATTGCAAATTCCTAGTCACTGAAAGATAAAATCTGCTGTCGGTCCTGTTATGTCTTAAGCTGTGCGCAAATATTCATGTAAATGTCCACAGATATTGAAGATGTGATTGAAGCAGGTTTGTCACGACTTTGGGTTGAGTAGTAGATAGCATAAATCATTTAAATTAATTTGTAAAAGGGCGCGGCTTAGTCATTTCATTAGTTTGACGATCAAGAACTATATAAAAAGTGGGTTCTGAAGAAAGAAGTGTCGTAAACAGCATATTTTCAAGGCTGTTTGAAATTATTCCCGAAGAAACTCTCGTCATTACAAGTCTGCCTTTAAAAAATTAGTTATAGTGGATTGAGTTTATTGTTTCTAATTGACACAGTAATGAAATGATTAGTTGTTCACGTTTCTTCTAAAATAAACACAGATTAACTGTGATCTTGCCACTGAATTGCCAATTTTGAAAAATATCCACAAAAATTAACGAATTTTCAATTTTTTCTTTGAAAAAACTCGAAAAATTTGCAAAGATAAAAATTCATGAAGTTTTTTCAACATTTTCTTCAACTCTAAACCGTCTATCAATTTCATTTCACAGATATTTATTTAAACGAGTCTCAATCAAATAATTAAAAGGGGGTCGCCATTAACTTATTCAAATTTTAACTCAATGTCGTTGCTGATTAATTTGCGCAAATTTTTTTTGCAATCAAGCTTTTCAAATTGTAAATGTTCATAATTAATCCGTACGTTAGTTCAACTTGCAACTTTATATTCGACTTAGCAAAGGTCCACAGCCGATACACCAACCACGAGTGGAACATGAGTTCTTGATCATATCTCCTGTGGAAAATCAAACGTTTGAGCTTTTGATAGTGCAATAATTAGGGAATGGTATGGCTTTACATGTTTCCCCTTCGTCACCTCCGGAAAATTTTGAAATGTTTAGGGTTGATATACTTCGCGTTAAAGATCAACCCAAATATGCATCAATTTACCATTAATATTTCTATTGGCCCCAATTGATTGACGGCTTTTCTATTGGAGCTAAATAAATGAAAAGCTCATATGATCACTTCTCGGCGACATTCTGTTAATATACGAAAAGAAAATAATGCTGGTCGTTGCCATCGTCATCAGTCTGAAAAATTGTAATTTATAAATCACAAACAAATCGGTTTTTAACTCCTCGAAAGGAATGTCCTCAATCACCGCTAAAACGAGAAAAGCAATCTTGTATGATAGTGTATTTTGATTAACATGAACACTTATTTACTGGACACTTGTTTGCAATCGTCAAGAAATGTGCAAAATCTCAAGGCAGCCTTAGCGACTTGCACATGCGATAAGTGGCGAATTAATGTGTGGGCGAATGTGCCACACATATATTATTCGGTCGGTTTATGCTCAGTCATTTTTGATGCTGGTGATGGCAAGCATAGGCCAAGTGTCTTAAGGGGATAATATATAATTGTGTGTAATTCTCATTGCATGGTTTCGGCAATATGACTAAACGTTTAAATGAAAATTTGAGTCAACATTCCCACTTTATATACTCTCGGCCACTTGAACAGGGACAGACGCTTCAAAAATTGTTAAATTTAAAAGGGCAGAAAGCAAAATTTAGTATCGCTACTTTATTGCTCTAGGTTTCCCGAAAAAAAGTGAAGCTTTAATTAATAACAGTAAAATTCCTGTAATATTTTGTTGATAAAATAATCAAATCTCCGTTCGAAATTGGACCACTTGACTAGCGATACTTGCAATTCTGTCGTTGTTTTGCAAAATGTTTCAATAGACCATAACTGATATTTTTCTTTAATTTTCTATAGTCATTTAGTATTCTGATTCGCCTCTAATTTAAAGTTTTGATTGGCCGAACCGATTTAAATCAAATTTGCGGTACTGATTTATTCAAGTAGCTTGTGTGGCAATCTACCACAATATAAGCCAAAAATTAATCCCAAAAATTTGGCAAGCAAAACAAAGTGAAAAAACGATTTTTCGAGAAAAAAATTCAAACAACTGCTTTTTTTTGATCATTTTTCCCAGAATATTGTGGTAGATTACCACGTAACAAATATTCCTCTTTAAATGCGGTTTGGTTTTTTTATTTCGAATTCTTCATTCCGGAGATTATCTGTCCGCAGTGGGACGAGGCATTTTTCGAGACGTCAACTTTGGCGCCCTCTATGAATAAGTAAAAAAATGAAGGAAAAAAGTAAACTTCAAAATGTGTGTTTTACGCATGCAAATTTTAAAATTTATATAGAATAAAGGAGCTGAAAACAATATTGAAAATTAGGCTGTTTTTTTAGCATTCTAACCGGTACTACCACTTTAACAATACAGATTCATTTATTTAAACAAGACTACAATATACAGCGGAATCCAAAAAACTATTGTAATAAGTACAATAAACGAAATTAAAGCAAAAAAAAAGAGATAAGAGAAAATTATTCGGGGATTGCATAGTTAGCAACTTTTAAAAGTATATTTCGCTTAAAGAGACTAAAAGAAAGGGACAGAGGACCAAGCTGGATAGCATCAAAATTGCGCATTAATCGCACAATAGGCGAATGAAAATAAATACAAAGATCAACAACAGGAGGATTAAAGACGATTTGGGGCCATCCATAGATTACGTAACGCAATTTTAACAGTATTTGAACTCCCACTTCCCTCAAGTAACACTTAATAACACATTCAAATATCCCCCTATATTACAGAACAAGTTCACTGCACCCCCCTCCCAGACTAAATATATAATATTTTAATCACAAAATATCAACAATGTATCTTATTTTTTTTTATCGCGCCTGCCGACACCTCGTGGCGCGCAAATAAATTTAAAATTTGAGTTTATGATTTAGTGTTATAAAAAAATATTTTAACTAATTTTAAATTTTGTAAGATAACAATTTGCTACACCCCCCTCCCTCCATGTAACACTGAGTAACATTCTCAAATACAATCCCCCCTCCCTATCCCTTGGAGTGTTACGTAATATATGGATGGCCTCTTCTTTTATTTTAATTTTAAAAATCAAAGAAGCGTATGAAAAAAAACATGAAAGGGTGTATGCAGGGAGCCCTAACTGCTCACGATAAACGAGCCATTTTGCAAGCAAGGTCTAATTCGACTACTTACATCAGCGCTTAAATTGTATTGAATGTGAGTTGAACAACTGAAGGGGAAGCCACCAATATACGCAATTAGAAAAGCCATCGTTTGCATTGTAGCCCAGAGCTGATCTGTAAAAAAACGACTACATTTGACCGTTGAGGGGGGCACACTGATTTTTGCAGGAAAAGTTGTGGAATAACTCGTATAACAATAATTGACTTATCCTTCCTCTAAAAAAATTCGGTAACATTAAAAAAAATCTAAATGCTTAGAATTTAAAAAAAACGTTTTTTCCTACTTTTTTGACACCTAACTTTAAAACGGTTCATTTAAGAGCAAAGTCATGTGAAAATAAAAGTTGCACAATAAAACTTTCTACAAGATAGGATTGGTTAAATTTTTTAAAACTTTTAACCCTTGCCGCAAAATAGCAATAAATTTAAAAAAAAGGGGGAAACATTTTTTTTAAATTTATTTTTTACCACTTAGAATACATTTAGGACATTCATAGTTCGTCTAGAAATCTATATAAATCTATGATATAATAAAACAGTACACAAACTTTCGTCAGAATCGATTTAATATATTGCCCATGATAATTGTGGAATCTAAATTTATTTAGAAAAATTCCAAAAATTTGAAAGCATGCAAGTGCTTATAGAAGTTTGAATTTTTTTCTCATATAAAAAAGCACTTCACCTATCGAATACATTTTACAAAATTAAAATCGGATTATTAGAGCAGCTTCAGGAATTTTTGCTAAACATGGTAATATACTCTAAAACAGTGTTGAGCGGCTGCGGATTCAGTCGTAGGAGCCATACTTCCATCAACTGCATCCAATAGAATTTTTGAATTAGTTTTAAATAAAGGAGGATCAAGTCATTAGCAAAAGCAAACATTCAATACTATTTTCATTGTTATTTTTAGTGTCCCGAATGCAATTCTTCGTATGAAATCCGCAAACGGCTCAAAGGTTGCGCCACCCTGAAAGTATCTATTCTTCGCGCTCAATTCAAACAATCTTTAGATACGTGTAGTGCGCGAACGTCGTCGACTTTGGCCGAGCTGGTTTTGCCTTTTGCGGTTTAGTTCACTTTCATCTTCGGTGAGTGCACGACGGAGCGGTTGCCGTCGCCGTTCAGTGTCAGCGTTCTTCCTCTTCTCAACATTCACAAAAAACAATCACAGGACGCTCCGACGCCTCTACGCCATTCCGGGAAAAGCCTTGCAACGTCTCGTGTTTACCTTCCTTGATAGCCAGCCGCGCGGGTTGGCGGGGGCAGATCAAAACGTCCGTGAATTAAAGTAGACTCGGCGTAATCAGGCGAACGTACGATCGAGTGTAGTGCTAGCGAGCGGGGTGACGTTTTGCCTGGTCGGTCTGCTGTTGTCAGCTGCGGGTCAAGCGGTCAAACACAGCTGTTCGCAACCGGAATCGGAGTGACGTCACCGGGGACGTCGCAATCGGGATCAGTTCAGTGCGGGTGTCAGTCTAGGCAAATTTTGGGGTGTCTTCTTCTCAGTTTCCTTGTGCAACATCAATCGAGATGATAGCCAATGATTTCGCACCCGAATATTATCAACTCAGTTAAAGTTTTAAGAAAGGGCGGCACGGCACGTCTGCATTCTATTATAGTGTTTAATGTTCTTTTTCGTATTTTACTCGATTCTGTTCAATTTTGGTGAATTTTTTTGCAAGTTTGTGGTTGCTCCACTTTTTTACATCTCGTCGTCGTTTGTTCTTCCGTTTTTGGTAGCCAATTAAAAAAAACAGAAAAATCAAAAAATTTACAATTTTGCCGAAACTGTAAGTGTCTCTATCATTTTTCACTCATTTTCACAACCAACAATTCATTTAGCCTATCCTCAAACCAATTCCAATTCCACTCAATTGAAACGACTTGATTTCTAAAACTTCATTCCAATAGCACCACCCGCGAACCCATTAATCAGTCAAGTCAAGAAACAAGTACTCAAAACAATTGTCTTGAAATCGTACCGCGCTGTGCCCAATATTGTGTGACGTCGTGCGAGCCTTAAATTAACGAAGAGTAATTGTCTCGAGTGGTAATGCGAATGCACTCCAGTGAATATGTTTCCCATTTCGGCTGCAATGTCGGCGAGGATCAGATAAAATTCGTCCCTTCAACGTGAAAGACTCAGAGGGTGGTTGAGTGGTTCCAAGTAAAGATTATGTGACTTCCGCACTAAATTACAGTCCCTTATTTCAATTTGGTCGAAGAAGAGGTACACGGATTCGAAAGTGGTTAGATTTAAATTCTACATGTATTGTAGATAGTGCACGTTTGAGATTGGTTGGGATCGGGAAGGAGGTGGTGCTTTGTAAAGTGGTCCTAGCGATGATATCTGATTCTTCTAGAGTTGTCTAAACATTCTTTACTAGCAGAAATTCATAAACTGACAATCATTTAATTAAGGGGGAAAATACAAGTAACGGTCATCAAAAAATTGATTTTTTTTGTGACGTAAAGTATTCGTTATACATCTCAAGATTAAAGTGGTAAAATTTTAAATTGAAATTCGTAGCCATTGCGAAGTTATTGCATTCTAGCATGACTTTCCTTGCCTATAAGCTGAAACACAACGAACATTTAAGACACTTTTTCTAAATACATTTTTTCTCAATCCTATTTTAAAACACTTTTTGTCAATATATATTTTTAAGGCACTTTTCTCAATACTACATATTTTAAGTTTATGAGAAACATAACTTCAAACGAGTTGACCGAACGTACTAAAATTGTACACGCAGCTTAACAACAATATTATTTTGAGCTTATATCTGTTTATTAAAATTATTCCCAAAAAAGTATTTTTTTTATTGCAAAAACGCACTCACATTTTGTAAAAAAAACGTGCAATTGGGTTCTGAAGTATCCCATACATTTAATTTTCAAGTTTTCTGATGATTCTTAGCTCTTATAAGCTCAGCATTAGAGGTTTTAAAAAATATAAAATACACTGTTCATATTTTTCACATCAATCGGAAATGTCGTTGAAAATCCTACGAACGGATAAATGCCGCCAAAACTGTTCATGAATATAACCCCATAACGTCGTCATCTACCAATATTTTAAAATGAAACATATAATTAAGACAGTGTACTAGAGTAACGAGATGTTCCTAAAACTTTTATTATAATTATGCAAAAATCGGCTATTTTTCGGCGTCTATGTGTCTTTTCCCCCTAATAGAAGTCAATTTTGCGAATAGAACATATTCCAGCCAGAATTTATTTGGCAAACGAGTATTTTACTTCCTATTGTTATTACTAATTATTAAATGCTCAAACTTCAACAATTAGATATTTTAAAAAAATATTTGTATAACATAAATTATAAAATAATACCGATTTTTGACGCCGTCTTTTCTTAGCTTGTATTGACGCAACTTTCGGTCCATTCCAATAATTTTGCTTACAATTGAGAATATTTTTTCTCTTCTAAGTTAAACAGTGGAACCATTAGTTTCATTCAAACTGCATACTAAATTATTCTATAGGTACAAACATATGTAAATGTAGCTATGAACTAAGTGCGCGGATTAAAATGTAGAATCGTATTCCATATTGTTTTTTTAAAACTCCGAATAAGACTTTAACCGATGAAAACATTTACGAAGCTTCGTGAAAATTGTTTACAATTTATGTTCGTTAATCATTTTTCAAGTCAGGTCTTACAAGTCCCTCTTAAAACCTGAGTGGAATATTTTATTTTAAAATGATACAAAAGTTTTTTTTTCTGATATGGTTGTTGTTCTCATCAAATCACCATATTTTTAGTTGTCATTTTTATAATAAAGCCTCATGAACAGGTTTTTTTGAGCCAATTGAAAAATTAGTTGATTGGAAAGCTAAAAAACAGAAAAATATTGTATAATCAAAGGCGCTTTAAGCGATTCTTTCACAAAACCACTCTTTATTACATCTTAGTTCCCTTTGAGAGACATCATTTTTAAATACGAGGATGTTTGATTGAATGCACTCCAGTGCTAGCTTGAGGGAACAACTAGACATGTCCACCATCTTAAAACATGAATAAATTGACCATCTTTTTTGCAGACAGCAATCAAAAAAGCTATATGCATACTAGCAAAGGCAGGAACAGAGTGAGCTTCCAAATTTACACGTTACCCACCTTAAGCATATCAATAGGCTCCTTCCGGCGCTTACTGAACGGTAGCCTGTTAATCGGACTTTCGCTAAACAACATTTGTTGCGCCTTTCAATTGGCACTAATGATAATTTTAAGCCGACAGTTATTATTTTTTTAAATTATTTTTTGGTTGATTTCACTTTTAGTGTGAATTTAAATTTGATATAAAATCTTATATTTATCTGAGCCAAGTTAGCTAACAGGTAATCTGTACTCGAATTTGGAAGTGATAGATAAAATGTTAGTAACAGTGACTCCAATTGAATCGGCGCTATATAGAACATAATTTTGTTCTGCATATACCTAAGTCCTAGTTTCAATTAGTATCGTCTAAAACTGCCAAGTACATCTTGAACAGCCATTAATCGCGATTTGAAAGACAAAGAAGAAAAGAAAATGTGGCTTATTCTCCTATCGGCAAACAAGCTGATTGATTTGGCTTTCTTTTTTAAAAAAAATTGTCGTCTTTACAGGTTGATTTTGAAAGAGGAAACTATCCATCATTCCATGCGCTTAGCACTGGCTCCAGTTATTAGATTGATGGAAACCATTTGAACGGAACTACCCAATCTTAGTATGAATTACGTAGACAAAATTTCGTTATTTCTAAACCTTTTTGTCTAACAACTTCATCCTCCAGTTTTCAAAAGAATAGATTTGCTATCTGCGTCTAGGAGGTGCTCTAAACATTTGTGTAGTTTGTTCGATATACGACTTACATTTGCCCGACCTTTCCAACATTTTTGCACTTAACATGGCTAGTCCATTGTAGTCTGCATCGCTTTCTCAGGATTTATACCGCTTGTTCGTCAAAAAGAGCACAAAGCTAAGAGTTGAAAAGTATTCAATACTTAAGTCCGTGCTTCACGGGGTACAGAATGCAACAACTTGATCTGAAAGAAATCATGAATGAAATCTTGTTTAATGTGAAAACAAAAACTAGCAAACGATATTTTTGCGTATTTCTTCTCAGGCAAATAAAAAAATTTGACAGAAGCCGTTGACATAATGAAAAAATAAGTCGTGCGAATAATAGAAATTTCCCTTTTTTTAATTTTTCGTATAACATTTTTTTATTTTTCATGTAACTTTTTTTTTATTTTTCATATAAATGTTTTTTTATTTTTCCTATAACTTTTTTTTCATATTTTTTGTTTCATTTTTCAAAGAACCATGCGAGCCAAGCAAAATTAATGGGAAGTGTGGTTTCGGCATAACGAATGGCTCCTCTTCAGGTGCTGCCATTTAGCCACTCGTTACGAGACAGCACTACCACCGCTGTCTTGTTGATGGATCAAGCTCGCTATATTTCAACTATTTTATAATTTTACATCTGCGAATTATAACGACTGTCAATTTGTTTCGTATGTATGCCTACGTAGCTTTTTCATTATTTAAGTTTTATCATGGGTTAGAACCTCCTGGTCTATTCGACAACGTTCGTCTCTTAGTGTGCTTTTGGTTAACGACTTGCTAACACTAATGTGCAACACTAAGAGACGAAAGTTGTCGAATAGACCAGGAGGTTCTAACCCATGATAAAACTTAAATAACAAAATTAATGTTTTTTTCTGACAGAGAACCCTTTATTAGAATTATTGGCAAAAAAACTTTTAGCAAATGAAAAATTCAACTCTAAACAAACAACACATTAATGTCGTAAAAATATAGAGAATTCAAAGAATCTTTTGTGTAACCATATTTTTGCCGGTTAATTGCAGAATGACAAAAACTCCAAACGAAAAGCTTTGCCTAAAGCTCATGCATTGCAAGAGAGTAAGGAACCTTCAAACATTTCTATAACGATTAGATATTGTTTTGTATAAGTTAGATTAGGTGCAGATTAATCAACAGAGACTAAAACTTTAGGATTGAAGTTTGTGGATAGAATAGGTTATTCGTTTAGGGTCAAAGTCAGCAAAAAGTTGCAGCAAAGTTGACAATCTGATTTACAAATCGACTTCAGAATTAACTAGATTTCATTGCAGTGAAAACATATTATCACAATGCGGCGCTAAAAAATGTCAATCTTTTTGAAAGCATGAATCAGGATCCATATGATTTGATCAACAGTGTTTATCAACTGTTTTATGAAATCTGCTCATCATGGCATTTTTCCAGTAAAAATTGATTGTTGTTTCAAACGCATATTTTTAAATTTTCAGCTTGGTGAATACTTCAAAACAGGCGATTAAATTTATTTCTAAATAATTTTTTATTTTAACTCATAAAATGAATGGCTGACAATAATTTCAAAGAGGTTAAATTGAATTGACTCGATTTGAAACTTTTCAAGTTGATTTTTATAGTTTTTCTACCAAATTCGCTCTGCTCTACAATGTCTTATAAATTTTAATCAAAGCGTGTGTTGCGTTACTTATCGGTAACAATTCTAGTCGTTACCAGGACTTTGGGCACACCTTTTTAATATCATTATGATTAGAAATCATTTTGTTTTGCTGGCAACACGCTAAGTCTCTTGAATATTCCTAAAAGTTGATAAAATTTAAATTGTCTAGTATATATGTACGTAGAAGGGGATCTAGGATCAGCTTAACAAATTTATTCCATTCCGTAACTAGGACCAAATTGCTGCATGTTTCAGAAAACTAAAATTTGAATGTCTTGAATTGAAATCCACTAAGGCGGTAGGCGCCACTTATTTATGTCTGAGATCGATGAAGCATTTCCGATTGTATGTTAATGTTTTAATTGATTTTCGCATAAGTAATGAAACCGCATAGATGCCGGTGCAGTGTAACCCCACAATCTGTCCTTTTAAGGAACGTCAATGTACACTAGTTCCTGACATTTCCGCTAATCTCAGCTGTCCAGAATCATTCACGGAAAGCTGTTATTATGGGTGTGCTGAGAAGGCCAACTACATGATTTTGTCCATACGATAACCAAATACTACCACCCACGATCTTACCATATACTCGCTTGTGTGTAGCCATTAATCATATATTGTTGCGGTCGGTGTACTACCGATCAGTTAAGAGAAAATTTCTTCATTCTTCGGTGCCGGATTGAACGGGGATTGAACCTCTTTCTAACTACATACACAATGCTTGGCCGTAACAACAAATAAATTAATATAATCAGTTGCATGTATGAACACTTATGAGATCTTTACAACGCAAAACTGGTTTGGACCATGGTATCTACCTGTGTATCCATCTGCATATCTATCTATCTTCTGGGTTAAGATTCTCTGAAATGACGATTAACACATTCGTTTTGATGTTTCTGTGTGCTTTTTTTGGCGGTTGAGATTTTATATTTTTCGAGATTGCTGGATGGTGGAAGCACTTTTGATGTTCACCATTCCGAAACTCATTGGATGGATAGTTGGTGATTGTAAATAGGAAATTGGTGGTGAAGGTTAAGGGCTTTGAAACGAAATGGAAATAAATTGTGCTACATGAGTATCCATAGTGGCTTTTTCAACTTTCTTTGCTAGTTAAAGGAGTCAGTCATAAGCGTGACCATTAAGTTAAGATGCTTGTGTAGACATGATAAATTGATTGACGATCTGAGATACATACTTTGAAATTTGTAGTCGCTATGTTCGTGAACATTTGCTAGGTGAAAGAGAGATGAGATTCGCTCGTTCAATTGAGTATGAAGCGTGAACTATTGTATAATAATTGAGTTAATGTTGAAGTCAAGCTAAGCTAAGTGTAAAAATTTATAAATGCTTCGTAGTGATTGTAGATTTGATAATGTTTGAAGTATAAAACGATACGGCATTCACCTTCCGGTTAAACCTACGAAATTTTAGTATTTCTAAATTGATGCATTTGTTTCAATCATTAGCTGATTAAAAAACAAACTTCTACGTAATAAATGTCGTTCATTTATCTTTAGAAGAATATCTTCAAAAGATAATAGTAAGTACTAAAGTGACTAAGAAACCGTCCTATAAATGAAAGCAATCAAATTGGCATAGTTTGAAATCCAATCAATACTCACCACTGAAACTGTACCATATCCATTCGGCTCATACTAGATTCCACCAGAAATGATTTAACTTTCAAATTGTGAGCCAATTCAAAAGAACCATCTTCCATTTACCAAGATACTATATCAAACGTGCCAAGCATTCGAATCGCATCAAGGCGGTCAAGTGATTCTAACATAGGTTCTTCAAAAACACAATCATGACGACAGACGATGCATTCAGACGTTGTATCTTATCTTTATAGCTAAAACCTTTCTAAATAATGGAACGGGAACCGACACAATGCGTGTGTTTAACCTAATTTTACATGTTATCACTCGTGTACCTACATGTGTATGTATGATAACGCATTCGAAGGGAGAACGTAGCCATGATCCCGAATTCAATAGTGCAGGCCTGTTGCTAGAAATATTTTAACAATTGCGTCATTTCAAGATTTCATTGAAAAATGAACACTAAGTTCTGAATTAAATCAATAGTGCAATGGAACGTCCGTGAAGATAATTAACATTAATAGTTGGAAACAACTCGCCTAAGTTAAGTTCGAATAAATTAAGTTCAATTGACTCTGAAGCTTGCAAAGATGTATCTGTACAATTACATGGCCAATTATTTGCAAAAAGAGGACAAATCATCATAATGCCATTTGAAAAGATTATTGCACTCGGCAAGTGTTGATAAGATTAAATTTATAAAACTGAAATTACATAATCTTAGAATTTTTGAACTTAGTAAGTGATTCTAATAATAAAAGATAACAGAAGTTCGTAGCAAAATGCAATGAATCCATTTCAACTAATTTTTACATTCTTAGGAAAAATCGGTTAAATGCACAGAAAATTTTGTGTCCTGACACACTTACATACAGTAGCTGAAACAGTATCCGGACAGCATAGTTTGTACAACTCTATTTTGAAAAAAAAAAAAACAGAATTATTGCATATTTATTTGCATAACATGGTATTATATGACACATGAGCGATTTTAAACTAAGTTGGGGTCATTTTATCAAAAAAAAACTTGAAAATTAAAGCCAAAAAGTATTCGGGCAGGAAACATTTCAACAAAATTTACCGTGTTCACCTGGAATTTAGTACTTTGTTGGACCGCCGCGCCTTCCTTAAGGGGATAGTACCGGTTACAATTTAAAAAAAAAATCAATTTTTCATTTTCAATTTATTATACCTTCAAGAATCACGTCTCAAAAGCTTATCAAGATATTCCCAGAAATAAAGAAGTTACGACAGTTTGAGCGCGCACGCCTTTTTCGTTTTTCTCGAAATAACGTTTTTCCAACTGCGGACACTTACTTTCCGGATTGGCTGAACCGATTTAAGTCAAATGTGGTGTGCTACTTTATTCAAGTATCTTGTGTGATAATCTACCACAATATAGGCCAAAAATCCATCCCAAAAAAATTTGACAAGCGAAACAAAGTAAAGAAAAGCGATTTTTTCAGAGAAAAAAAAATTCAAACTACTACGTTTTTTTGATCATTTTTTCAAAATATTGTGGTGGATGACCACGTAAGAAACATTCCTCTTTAAAATGCGGTTTGGGTTTTTTTATTTCAAATTCTTCATTCCTGAGATTATCTGTCCGCAGTGGGACGAGGTATTTTTCGAGACATCAACTTTGACACCCTCTATAAATTAGTAGAAAAATGAAAAAATAAAAAAAGCAATATTGTGTGTTTTACCGATGCAAATTGTAAAATTTATATACAATAAAGGAGCTAAAAAAAATATTGAAAATAATGCTGTTTTTTAGCATTCTAACCGGTACTACCCCCTTAATCGATTCGGCATTGATTTGATAAGATTTTCGCAAAACTGTGGGATAATCGTTCTCCACTCCTCTTGCAGAGCGGTTCTGAGGGTGTTCAGACTTGTGATTTCACGAGCACGAATTTTTCTCTCCAAGTGATCCCTTAAATGCTCAATACGGTTGAAATCCAGACTTTGTGCTGGGGTGTCACGATTCGGTAAATATGCGAGTTGTGCTTGGGGTAATTGTCTTCATAATAACAAAAATGGTCCAGTTGTATTTTGTGTGCTCTTTGAAGCAAGTTCTCTTTGAGAATCGTGAGTTGGCCATATTTGCCGTATTTACCATTTATAAATTTAATATTGCCGACACCAACTGCAGACATACAGTTCGACACTAATTGCGACTCGCCACCATGTTTCACTGTACATTTGAGAAT
This sequence comes from Oxycera nigricornis, assembly GCA_963942545.1. Classification (NCBI taxonomy): domain Eukaryota; kingdom Metazoa; phylum Arthropoda; class Insecta; order Diptera; family Stratiomyidae; genus Oxycera; species Oxycera nigricornis. The sequence continues at coordinate 14,095,255 of OZ012662.1, forward strand.
CCAACTCTGTGTTTGGCAAAATTCACTTCCATCTGAGCCAAATTCACTTCCATCTGAGCCATCGTCTGCAAAAATAACAGTTTTCCGGATATCGTGGGACCTGTCTATATGTTAAACCGCAAATCGAAACCGCCTTCGTTTGTTTGTTCCGTTTATGTATGTTCTGTTTATGTAGGGCATTTTCCTAGCAACCCTGCCGTGGCATCCTTATTTTCGAAGGACATCTCTAACAGCTTCAGTACTGGCAGCCACCCCAAAACTGGTTTGCGCTAGTGCATTTGATTTAGTAGCACTCAACTTAGGTTTTTTTTCTTAACTTGCTGCACTATGGCCCTTTCTTTCGCGGGCATTAAATACACGAGGACCTCAGCTTTTTGTCGATTGATTCAGTTTCCTTGAGACGCGCAATGATATCATGAACTGTCGATCTACTCACTTTCACGATTTCCACAATACTACGTTCCGATTAATTGTCCTTGAAATGGTTAATAATAACCCTTCTAACACAAAACTAGTATTAAATAAATTGCAACTAACAATGCAAGAGGCAAAGCTATACTAATTATAATATCTATCACCAAATATAATAACATGTCAATATACGAGTATGTAGTTGTAACGTTGTGTAATTTCTAGAATACGTTTCTGCCTGAATACACTTTTTTGACTGCCATAATAGACACATGCACATTAATTCTTGGGAAAATATTTCTAGTTAAACCGAATGCGACTTTTTTTTGGTAGCCACTTCAAAGCGTTATCATGACTTTTTTCTACACTGTTAAATAGTTTTTTTAGGGATCATTGGCAATTAATTTGGCTCACGTCAGGGCCCGATCTAAGGGGGGGGGGGACCAACCGGGCAAGTGCCCAGAGCGGCAAAATAATAGACTAATATATGTGAATATTTCATACACAAAACATGCTTATGACTTACAATATTTCATTATAAAGGGCGGCAAAAATTATTTTTGCCAGGAGCGGCTAAATAGCTAGATCGGGCCCTGCTCACGTTCTAATGTGCTTTCATTTGCATATGAAATTTTTTATTTGTCAATCAAGTTGCCAAGCTTCCATTAAATAGACTCCTATACCAAACTAACTTCATATTTTCTATGGAAATTTTCATTGTAATTTAATATGTTGCTATTATCATCTCATCTCATCTCCTTGTTGTGTCCAGCTAACACAAGTTTTTCAGCGATAGATAAGAGCCTGCTCGGACAATCAGCAAACAACGCCAACAATAGTGAAACCGAATACTAAACGCATTTATCAACTGCTCCATAAATAAAATACAAATAATCAGATTGTGTTCCTTTCATATTTAAAATAGTTGTAGCTCCACAAATTTCGCAAAAAGCAAAATAGGAAGTTGACTAATATTTTCTGTCAATGCCAAGAATAATTCTGCGTAAAGCAAGCCTCCTTAGATCTATTCAAATGTGCAGAGCGGCAAAAGTGTTTGTTGATTTAATTTACAAGCTGTCGGAGAAGTGATAATAAAAATTATAAAAAAAATATGACCGTAATATATGTGAGTTTATTCGGAAGTCTTGGATGATTGTGTTTTTATTTGCATTTTTGCTTGTTGGAATACCGAAACAAGAATCTTTGCAGTGGTCCGAAAGCAACCTTGCACTTATCTCGAAATCCAGTTTAATTTTCGACACGTTTTTCGTCTGAATTTTTTTAATTTTGACCATCCTGTTATGACATCACGTACTAAAGATTCAATCGAAGCAATACGTTTTTGTGGTTTGATGCTATTCATCCCGAAGAAAGTATATAACATAGATGGTTTCGCAATGTGGTGACACCACTCTATAGCTGTAGTTGATGATTCGAACCCAATGAATTATTGCATGGAAGGTATGGAAAGAAAATTAGCAAAAGCAGATTATCTATACCACAAACGATCTTTACTCAACACAAAAATGCATCCTGATTTTCGTTAAATAATTGCATAACAATTGTTGAAGATAAATGTTGCTAAAGTCGGTGTTGTTTTGGAGTCAACCAAGAGATTTATATTTGTTGCGTTCAGATACAATAATTTAACTTTGTAGGTGCATTTCTACATTTCTCCAAGGACCCTCGAAAGCATACACTGCTTTCGTTTTTCTCATTTATTGAAACCGTGCCTCCATACATCACGTTACTACTTCTCGTAACTATTCATTCAGAGGTCTTCATGAAGGTATCAAATGACTTGATGTGATTTCGAAGGTACAACATACATCGGTGTAGGTAATGGATAGCAATAAACACTGCACGACATCAAAAAGAGCCGCTACCACAATCCATAATTGTTTAGTTGATAATATGCATGTAAATTCGATTCGATTGGATGATTCAATCGTTTCATTTCCTTTTTACATATCGTCGAAGAAAAGTAAATGAAATGACTCATGATATGGTAGGGAAACAAGAAAGTGACCATCTCACAACCCGCTAACCATTGCAATGATGTGATGATAAAAAAATTAATGACACGCTGCCTCCATATAGATTTTAGTGTCTTCGCTTGCATACTTTTATAGATGGGAGGTTTTCTTGACTTTTAACTCTATTTGTTTGCAGAAAATATTTTTTTGTGCATTCACCAATGAAGCAAATAAGTAAAATTAACTTGATTGGCATTTATGCGAGGGCATTCTTAAAAATGCTAAGGTTATACTCAATGAATACGTCATAAATGGCTGCATTATTCCAGCATATTTCTCAAATCTACAGTATACTAGGTATGTTCAAAAAGTATCTCGAATTTTATATTTTTTAAGTAATTCCTATCAGATACAACGTTTTTTCCAATCTTCGAAGCACTTCAAAAAAATATTTTTTGTGATCTTATTTAGCTCCTCCTTCGACGCCGTCTTTATCTTCTTAATCGTGACGTAGCGTCATCCTTTCATGGACCTCTTCAGTTTCGGGAACAATAAAAAGTCACAGGAGGCTAGGTCTAGAGAGTATGGTGGCTGCGGCATTATAAATGTGTTGTTTTTGGCCAAAAAATTGCAGTCGAAACTGAGCAATTTTGGTACAAATTTCTGAAGCGCAAATCATTGGTAAAAATCGAATGGCAACCGATATGATTAGGTCCTCAGCAACTTCTCTAACGGGGATTCAACGATTGGCCAATACTATTTTCTTCACTTTATCAATGGGGCACGTGAAACCGACAACGAAAAAAAAGTGAGGTTCTGAAATTCGTTCATATTGGGCACATTTGTACTTCTAGGGTATATGAATGTGTATACATAATATTTTTGTTTTTTGATGTTTAGTTGTTAAGATATGGGATTCTAAAGAATTCAAATTTTCACCGCAGGGGTTTTTTGAAATTTCATTTTCATATTGAAGTAAATTATAATTAAATAATAAATGTATTGTTTTGTATAGAAAACTTACTGTTCTTGTTGATTTTCAAATGAGATTCCGAATTTGATTTATTTTTCTAGTTTTAAACCGGAAGTGAATATTTAAAATATTTTTTTCAATTACTTCGACCATTTTAATTTTAATTTTTTTTACTGTAAAATAAGGCTTAACATGTATACAATTTACCATGAAAATCGCAGAATGGGATCTAGATTTGTTTAGGAGATATATTAATTAGAGTGCATGCATGCCGCTCTGAGCGTGATACCTCTCGCTTGTTAAAGCGGTTTGGTGATGTAAAAATACATTAAAACGTTGATAATGCTTCAGTAAAATTGATTATTTATTGTTGCCTTACCTGTTTTTGTCATTCTTAAATTATTTAATACCTAAATTCGAAATAAAATGTAAAACATTTCCATTCCATTTTACATCTAAACTTTAAGGAATTTTTCTTATATCTTTAAACTTTCGGAGCCAGAAAAGTTAATGGATTAAAGTGCCGATCACCGTAGGGAGACAAAAAAAGTCAATCACTAAGAGGTTAGAACAACATTGAAAAAAATAATGGAAAATAAGCGTTGCTTGCGTTCTTGCTTTTATCTCTTTCTATTATGTAATTCTGATTCGTTTTGATGAAGTGATTCTTTTTGCAATTTAGTGATGGTGTTTTTATTCGTATTTTGTCACCACAATATGAGAAAAAATCACGTAAAATAACGTTTTATTTTGAAAATGGTTCCTACACATAATTTCTTTCAAAATATTACATTTTATTTTAAATTTAGGTATTCAATAACCTGAGAATGACACAAACAGGTAAGGCAACAATGAATAATCAATTTTACTGAAGCATTATCAACGTTTTAATGTATTTTTACATCACCAAACCGCTTTAACAAGCGAGAGGTATCACGCTCAGAGCGGCATGCATGCACTCTAATTAATATATCTCCTAAACAAATCTAGATCCCATTCTGCGATTTTCATGGTAAATTGTATACATGTTAAGCCTTATTTTACAGTAAAAAAAATTAAAATTAAAATGGTCGAAGTAATTGAAAAAAATATTTTAAATATTCACTTCCGGTTTAAAACTAGAAAAATAAATCAAATTCGGAATCTCATTTGAAAATCAACAAGAACAGTAAGTTTTCTATACAAAACAATACATTTATTATTTAATTATAATTTACTTCAATATGAAAATAAAATTTCAAAAAAACCCCTGCGGTGAAAATTTGAATTCTTTAGAATCCCATATCTTAACAACTAAACATCAAAAAACAAAAATATTATGTATACACATTCTTATACCCTAGAAGTACAAATGTGCCCAATATGAACGAATTTCAGAACCTCACTTTTTTTTCGTTGTCGGTTTCACGTGAAATGCCCCCAATGTTTTCGTCTGTTGTTGACGTGCTCGGGCGTTCGGCACGCTGTTCGTCGTTCACATCTCCTCAACCCTCTGGGAACATTTTTTTTACCACCGATAAACGTTGCTTTCGTACAGGGTAGCTCCATCATATGCCACAGTCAACATTTGGAATGCGCCCTTAAAATTCTTTTTCGCACAAAATTTGATACAGATTCTTTGACCTTGACTTTTTTGGAATTGACAAACAAGCCAAAACACGTCCAAGCACAACAGCTGTCAAAAATTAACTGAAGATTAAAAATGGCCGAATTTGTCAGCATAAGTAAGGGACCAACATAACGTCACAAAAATATCGACAATCGAATACACGTAGACCGCGAAAATTCGAAATTCGCGATACTTTTTGAACAGACCACGTATTCAAAAATTCAGATGCACAATTTGAGAGTAATATAAAATTGGCGAATTGTTCCATGTTGATTTTTTTTTGTAGCGCATCATTCAGAAAATTGACCTTCAAATACACTGATCTTTAAGAAATCGAAACATATTTCAATTATCTTAGAACAGGCAATTGCATAAATGTTTCAGTAAAAATTAAGCTCAATTTTTTTATGTTTCTTGCACGGAAAAAAAATCGCTCTAAAATTCTGTTTGTGTCTGAATATGTTTCCACATATCAGATACTCCAAAATTCAAAAGATTTTATTACTACTGACACACTAGAGCTCATAATGAGCTCAATCTGGCTCATAACAAGTTTGAAGTAAGTAAGCAAAAGCTTTGGCATTAGAAGTGTAATGAGGTAGAAAATTTACTGTTTCATCTCCCATCTATGGCCAGTTTAAGTGAATTAGGTGCAATTTGATTTGTCAATGCGACATGTGGCAGCGAATTTCGAACAGTTTGAAGGTGATTACCTTAGGACTGGTTTTAAAAGGCTGTATAAGTATGTAGCCGGTGTTTGTGGCGCGAAAGTATCTCAATTTGCAATTGCTTTTCACCTTTCAAAAAATTTAAAGACAGTCCAATTGTCAGACACGATGAGCTACACGCAGTGTGTCACTATAGCATTAGAATTAAGCTCATAATCAGCTCTAGTGTGTCGGTAGTATAACACTTTGTGCATGCTAAAATTTCAGTAATAAAACAGAAGATGCCCATAGATCTGTATAGCCTATCCATCTGACTTGGATCAAAGCACCATTATCACCTTCATAATTGTGCTCTGATTATTATGTTGTCTCAAAAATAAAATGTATTTGAATGTGAAAAATCTTATGTTGCCTTTATATTTATTTAAAATCGTTCAAGTCTTATCATTTATTAAAAAAATTAAAAATTAAATTAAAAAAAGAAGCCGACAAATATTATTATCACAGCTAAAATTTATGAATTTTAAAAAAAGGAAAATTTTAGGCAGTAGAGTTGACTTGTTACAAATTCTAGCTTGTTTAAATAAACACAGTATTATTCATATATAATTTTTATGCCATCTTATCTTGACTTGTAACCGCACAATTTTTATCATTGCATGATAATATTATGTGTTGGTGCACATGATTTTTTTATTTATTTTTCCTCCTTATTATGCTTATCGTTCTCAAAATCAACTACGTTGTAACATGTACTTAAAAATGTAAATATTAACTCCAGGCAGATGTTTTCAGAAGCTTCTCGAGCTAATCTCAAATATACTTACTCATGAACCGCAAACTTCCTAGCACGGCTTCTAATTTGGCATGGAATTGTAACCGCTTTGCTCACGTCTTGGGTTTTATTGAAAAATAATGAAATCAGTTTTCCCTGGAAAGATACATGTATTTTTATCCATGCCTTGCTGATTATGATGTCAATTTAAAATCTTATAAAGACCTCCAGCTGAGATTTTTTTCTTAGTTTGTTAAGCAAAAAAAATTGTAAACGACTTTGTGTCATTCTTCGATGTGGTCGGGACACAATGATGTAATACATTAATGAGCTGTTCGTTGTACATATCACAAGAAATTTAATGAATCACTACTACACCACGTTCATATTCTACTCTTTAACGATGTGGCTACTATCGGAGCTTATGTACAGTAGATAATAAGGATGCCTGATTATGTATTCGAGAAGCAATGCGAGAACACAATGGTGGAACGTATAATAGTTTATTGAAATTCTAGTCACAAATTTCCTATCGAAGCCGGTAGATATTTATTTGTTAGTCTTGTATCTGGTATTTTTTCATTCATAAAAACAAAAGTGTTTGCCATTTTACAGTTACTTGGGGTTTCGTCTAAACAAAAAAAAAGTAGACGCCGAACAAAATTACAATTAGACCAGAAAATGGCAGTTTTAAATGGATTTCTTTGCTACTGGACTTATAGAATTCTCTACGATTTACATAATGTGTGCCTTTTACGTTTAAAAATCATCCTAGGATCACTTTATTGATTCCGAAACCATACTTCTACACAAAACTATGATATCATCCTGTTTAGTTGCATCGAACGCACGAAACGAATTGAACATAGTATTGATACCTGAAAAAACGATTAACAAGTGTTCCAGTGTCACAAAATATGTTTTAGTCAAGGTGTTTACAAAATTCCTATATGCAAACGTTTAAAAATAGTAGGAGCAATTGTCGAAAACATGGAATCGTGTTTTCCACCCCTCGCAGCTGCACTATCCTTACGTAGTGGCAGTAATATGTCAAAGTCACAAAGAAATCGTCACAATTCTGGTGGACCTACACCACTAGATAGTTATAATATCAAAGACAATAAAAAAGTCGCGGAACGTCAAGGATGCAATAATGCCAAAATAGAAGTTCTACAAGATCTTGATTTGTATTATATACGACAAATAGCATCTAGTCTCAAGGTAAGCTATTTTGGACAATATCGTTTCAATATTTTTTTTATTTTTCAATGTTTTTGATGTATTTAACAGCCAATTAGGCTGTTGTTATTTGCATATTAAAAGAGCATAAAATGACCTTAAAAAATATATCCTAGAAATTTGTTATTTATATGCTATAAAATATTTTTTAATTGAAAGTTTTCGTTAAATGTTGTAAATTATAAATTCGAAACTTGTTTTGAAAAATTCAGATAAATTACATAACCTAAAGAGCATTTTTGACTTCAATGTTTTTGGTTTAACTAAGTAGAATTTATACACACAAGTTCAATTTAAGAATCAATTTATTAGATATATTTTATTGTTTTTGTGTTTTTATTATTTTAAAGTAGATAGAATTCGATAATAGATTCTAAAAAACGAAATTTATTAATTTACACCAGATAATTGATTTTATGCTTGGAAGAATGTTCACTGAAGATGAACATAAAGAAAGTAGTCCATCAACGTCTTCCTTATACAATCAGAGAAAAAAAATTATGCGAAATTAACTAAATTTAATATCGTTTTGAATAATAGTTTTGAAAATTACCACTATATATATTCGTTGTTTTGATGGAACAGTTTTACAGCATTACAGGGCGTATCATAATTCTTTAATGACATAAACTATGTACATATAAAAGGACAAGTTTTTTTTAAATAGATAAAATTTTGTTTGCGGGTTGATAATTGTCCACATGTCATAGTCCACCTTATTTCGTTTTGATAGTCTAGAACGGGCGATCCCGAAGTCGAGATCATCAATTATGACAATGATACTATTCAAAAAATTATTACTGAATAGGGATAAAAATCCTTGTGTATTTTGTATCTAGAATATAAATTTCTTACGATGTCAGGATTTAGTACTTTGATTCTGAGAAGTAAACTCCTGTTTGTAGGCTGAATATCATCGTATTTGCACATGGTGTATAAATTGAATAATGCACCATTGGCTCCACTCAAAATTTACTCTTAAGGTTACATGTGATTCGTTATTTAATTGGTCAGAGAATTAAAATTTCAGTTTAAAAATATTGGAGTCAAATTATAGATTAACGTAACGAACTTTTATGCTCCTAAACGTTGACTTTATTGTACAGCAGCTGCACCCGCGACTTTATTCACGTTGATTTTAGGTTATACGTAGTTTAGTCATCATTAGTTTATTTTATAATCTTAAAAAAATATATAATATTGTCCTAGCAGGCATCAATATTTGTTGTAAAATTATCAAATAAATGACCTTAACCCTAAAACCATATGTAAACTTTATGGAAAAGGCTATTCACTAACAAATAAATCAAAAAATACATCGTTGTCTTCACTGCTCTGCAAGAAATTCAAGCCATTCGCATACTCAATCGCTTTACGTCGCTTAGAGCACTTATAATCTTTCAAAAGCACACTGAATTCGTGTCATTTTCCGTCCGCTTACATATTCCCGGCCACCAATGTCTAAAATTTTCTTGCTATACCACTCGACAATAGATGCCGCCACACATACCACAGCGTTGAGCGCGAAATTCAATTCAAAAGATACTGTTTATTGACTCTTGTAGAGACCTTTTCATTTTCCGGAATTAAATGATTCTAAATGTTGATTCAGAATAATTGTTACCATATTGACATATTTCATCGAAATTCGTCCAGTTGTTTCGCTGCGATGCGTTCACAGACAGACAACAATTCTAGAAATCATATTTTTTGTTTCTACTGATTCCAAATAGTATCCTCAATTAAATTCAATGTACAAGCATCGAACCCTCTTCCCTTTTATGTAGTATAGATTTAGGGTAGAGTCTAATGGTTTGTGTGAAGTTAATTTCCTTTGAATTTTGCCGAAATCAAATGTCTGCAAGACGAGGTGACAAATCCTGGTCAAATACACAATGGGAAATTAGTTAGGATTTTCGTTGCTTGAATGTTTGAACTATAAATTGTTGACCGATATATTTAGGGAAAAGTGATTTGATAATTTGATAATATTTTAATTAAAACAACCATGTGAATTCATGAGCTCAGTTTTGGGCTCCCACCATATCAAACCCATGAGATTATTGGCCCATTTCCAAACTAATCGAAAAACATTTGAAAACACTATAATGTCTTCATTAATCCGAGACACGTGGAACCATTTTCAGTCTCGTGCACAACCAATAATAATCCTATTGTCAAGATAAAGTGTCACTATCTACAAGATCATCAATTATCTCCACAGTGACAGCATTTTGCGGCTTAAACGGCTTTAAAGTGCATTCAAAACCAAACACTTTTACTACGAGAGTCGTCAACACCTCGAATAATGGTCGCTTCAGATAAATCTATTTATGTTTTGGCTCTGAAGATCCTCAGACGTGCATGCCTCCAATCTAAAATGGGGAATGTATTTCATGGTGAACTGAAAAGTGTCGGTGAAGTATGCTATTTGCCTCTAAATTGAATCGCCGACAATCTGGTGGAGGAAACACGCGCGATTTTCTCCCTTTCCTGTAGCTGAGATGGTTTTCCGGTTAAAAATAGCTTGAAATATGTTTGGTGATCGTTAGCGCATATAGTGCGGCTCGATGTACTTGAAATCGAAGTCAACAACAAGTACGCGGATACTTTGGTTTGGAGCAGATACAAATGGGGATTGTTGATGTCATTGAAAACAGCTGATGGATTGATATGATTACAATATCACAATTGGAAGGAGCGACGTGATGTGCCCCCTGCGTGGTTTTGATGAATAAGAAAGTATTTTTATAGGAGCGTGGAAGCTGTTGATCTTAGAAGGGGATTCTTTAATTGAAGTTGATTCTGTCTTGTAATAATGAAGGCATGTTTGTAGACATCTTTGTGAGTGCGCAGTGGATTGTGGATTTCAATTTATGAGCTCAGCATCTCTCGACTTTATAAACAAATATAATTTGTTTTAGCATTTTTATCACTCGATGCATTTCAGATGCAGTGACCTAGATTTTGAATGAGATTGAACTGCTTTTTCAATAGAATGATGTGCTATTGAAGCGTCACCTGCCGAGTTCGAACTTAATAAATTATTAGAAACCAACGTTTAAATCAATCAGAATAAGTAGATGTGCTGTGACCACTCAAAACATACAAAATATCTGACTTTGATGTTAGAACATGAAGATTAATTACTCTGGCGATTGCTACACTCATTAAACATAATAGAATATGTGATCAGTTTGAATTACAGTTTTATTTCAGCTGATAACGATCACCAATAATCTTTCTTCTTGGGAAATATTTCTTAGTACTATTACCAACATAACGGGATATAATAAATTTTCAATGTTGAGCTAATTTTCTAACATCCGAATTTTTGCATTCAATTAAAAACTGCAATAATAAATGCACTGCCGGTCAAATTTGTCTCGATCTTGATATTCGCGTTATAGCTAAGAACATACTAAACCTAAAACTATTTGTTTTTCTTTTGTTTCAGACAAACCATCTCGAAAATTTCATCAACAGCGCACACCCCTCTCGTTTTCTCGACATTTTTTCAACCAGCATTTTCATTGATAAAAACTCACATCAATGAATAAATTTTTTTTGTGTATTTCGGGAGTGTAGTTATTGATTGATTGATTGATTTATCAATATTTATAAGTTAAACCTATCTAAAAAATTATTGAAAATAACCCGTTTTTACACTGCTAAGAAAGGGTAGACCCCTTAACTTAAAACTTAAACTATGTAATATAACTTTTACTAGAGAGTGTAATAATTACAGAGTAGGAGATGTTCGGGCACTTGAAAGCCGCTTGCACTCCAAAAATTATATTAGTACCCCCCCCCCCTCCGTCCGTCCGTCCTACAAACGCTGTAGAATGAAAACCAGTTTAGATATCGATATGAAATTTTGTTCAGGTATTTTTAACCCTTTATACCACCGTGTGACATTACTGTAACATACCGAATAATTCCTTACAAATTCCAAACCTTACATTTTATTCCATTTTAAGTCACTGTAACACGACGGTAACCCACCACTCTATGGATTATTCATGCAGTTCTTGTGAACTGTATGGCGTTCCGTGTATCAAAATTCGTGCGAAATTCATTTTGCACCACTTTGTGGCATTCGTTCGTGGGTGAAGTTGACAAAATACGAAAAAAATACAAAAACGACACAAAATTTGTGAAAAGTGTGGCGTTGCATTATACTACAATAAACTTAACAATTGTTTTAAAGCGTTCCCTAGATCTTAGAGGAACAGTTTAAGGCAGTGTGACACATCTGTCACACACGCTTTTTGTGCATTTTTCTCATTTCTTAGTAAAAAAAATTCAAAACTAAAAAATACGTGTATTTTTATTTATTAAAACCTACCACAAAACAAACTATTTGATAAAATATATGCAGTTGAGGTATAAAGGGTTAAAGTACAATTCTAACGAAATATAAAAAAATGCATTTTTTAAACTGAGTACTCCCCCCTTAAAAACAATAATTTTTGATTAACCTAGCTATTTTTAATGCAAAAAAAGTTATCTCTGACATCAGTAGTTGCAAACTGAGGAGGTTTTCATCATGGTTGATTTTAAATTTGCTGTCTTAGCATTTTCATAGCAAGTATGGACTTTTATTGAAAGATATTTACTCATATCCCAGTTTTTCATCGAATTATTATTGCTTGCTCTCGTCTATATGAAATTGAAATAGTGAAACAAAGGTCTCGTTATATCGCGAATGGTGCCAATCACTATAAAGAAACTTAAGTAGAGGTTTGGATTTACTGGCTAAAATTAATTAATCTCAGGACAAAACTGGCAGAGAACCTGACGATTGTAGCAATGTCCAAGAAAGTTGGTATCAGCAATACTTCTTCAAATATACTGCTCTGTGTACTATTCAGTTCAAACAGATCGTCTTCATTTTGAAAATAAAAATTGTGTCATAACATTATTTTATGGCATTTAAAATAAAGCATATAAAATATTTTCTTGTTTTTCTCGACCAAATTTGACATCTTTCTGCTGGCCAATGTTATATATAGTTCACATAGCAAATTTATCAAAATGAAACAATTTTTATTGTGAAATTTGGCCAAAAATATATCGATTACTTTCTTGATATGGTCTCGTAGCCAGTTTGGAAATTCATAATTCATTATAGAACTGCCCAAAAATTGCAAGTGAAACTTTAAATGCCCGATTTATACACGAAAACTTATTTTGAAATCATGATACACAAACACATAATCAACAATATCCTCTCTAAATTTTCGCTATCTACGGACATAATATACAATTGACAGTTTTAGAATAGGAAACATTATCAGCATCATCATCATTGGCGTCATAAAAACAAACTTTCCACCATTCTTTGATGGAATCACTTAACCAAATGAAAAAATCAGAATATGCTAAACATTTCACCCACTTTGATGATTTATGGTCTCAACTTGCCCGGATCAGCTCCATTAACTCTAAAACTACCAGAAACAGTTTAAATGCATTAAAGTAGATATCTATCGTGGGTGGTTACAAACGACCTAAAAATTGAATTGTTTTAAGTTGTGAGAGAATGTATATGTCTGCATTTGATGAGATCCATCCACTTGTGTTTGAAGATGAGTATCCAAAATTGCAACTTTTGCCATGGATATTAACCCACATTTCATTTCTTAATATATATCGTGAAGTAGGCATATTCATTGTGAAGGCTTATGTAGATATTTGCGGATAATTTGGTTGGATCAATGAGGCTTAGTCCAAAAATTAAGAAGTGCTTTTCGTTTTTAACGTTTTGATCGCTTTCACTACTTTTTATTTTATTTTCTATGGAAAAGTGTCATGTGTGCACATTAAGTTTGAATTCATATGCCACACTTAAATCGAATACGAAAAAAATTCGATCCCGAAAATATTTGGAGTCATTGAATACCTACTGATTCCATTCCGTTTGCAGAACAAATACTTATCTGGCAAATATTTCCGTAGCGTTTCCGAAAATAGAAACCAAACATATTTGCCGACCATTTTCAGATAATTTATCACACTTCGCTGATAATGGAGACATGGTTCGATGTGGATAATTTAAAGCGGCTCGAATGAGTTTTGTGTAACGAACTCTGAGTTTGGAATTCGTGAAAAAAAATTTCGAACGAAATACATACTTCAAAGAAACGTTTCGAGTGCAAATTGAAAATGTAAAATTGCTCACTACATATGTATATGTACAGTCCATGATCAAAAAATTAGGAACACTAAATTTTTTGCAAAAATTCACCCTTTTGCTCCTAAAAACTCTTTTTTTAAAACGGCGAAAAAATGTAGAAAAAACGTTTTGATATTTTTTGACTATATATTAATAACAAATTAAGTACAACCTGCGTCTAAATACTAATATTTCGTAAGACCACTCTAAGCTTTAATAACCGCTTTTATTCTTGCGGGCATACTGTCGATGCACTTAACAATCATGTCCTTTATTTTTTCACTGTTCACCCATATATTCAAAATATTTTCCTTTAATATATCTACAGTGGGATTAGCATAGGCATAAACTTCGGATTTCATGAGGCTCCAGGCCAGGCCATGGAAGAACGGGAAGAAGAAGACTGTATAGTCCAGTCAATTGGGAGTTTGACCGTGCATTTTTGGTAGGCAGAATTTTTTTTGATGCAATGCGTGGGCAATGGTATAGATAGCTTAAGTTCAAGTTTCTGGGGTCACAGCTCTTGTCCTTTGGGCTCCATCTCCAAAACAAAAGAAGTTGGGGCACCCTCATATCTCCGAAACCATGGCTTCCACAAGAAAGTTTAATATGGCAAACTTGTGAAAAATTCAATTTGCAGCCAGTCGTGCATACATCACTTTCACGTGGCACCAATAATTAAAAAGTTATATGCCTAAAACGACATCCAAAAAAGCGGGACGTCTTCCGAGCGCCACAGCTTCATTGTTTTCACTTTAACCCCAAAACACATAGAGGATAACTTTAAGGCAATTTTGTCGCAAGTCGTTTGTGGTATTGATCGTTGTGATCGCTGTACACTGGCGGGAGCTACTGCATCCCAAAGGGGGAAAACTCACGTGAAAAACGTATTTTTAGGCCAAATAACCGGCTTCCGATGGCAAACCCCCCATTGCAAAACTCACAGAGCATTTTAGTGGGCAAAATTTTTTTAATTGCAATGAGTAGTATGCCTTTATCTGAGCTTAAATTTAGATTTCTGGGGTCGCAGCTCCAATCCCCTTGGCGCCATCTTGAGAACAAAAAATGGCACCGCTCCCACAAAAAAGTTTAATATGAAAAACTTGTGTAAAATTCAATTTGCAGTAAGTTGTGGATACATCATTTTCACGTGCTTTCAATATTAAAAGATTTACAAGCCGAAAACGACGTTGAAAAGGGGGGATCATTTTTCGCGCGCCACAACTTCTTTGTTTCCCCTATTACCGCGAAATTCGTTCGAAAATTACTTAGAGACAGTTTTATCGCCAAACGTTTGCGGTATTGCTTGTTTCGATCACTGTATCAAGTCCTGTACCTGTACCATAAACGATAATTTTGAAAAAGTCATAAAATTGATGAGTCTTCCTAATATTTTGAACAAAGACTGTATACAAACTGAAAGATTCCATTCATGTGTGTAAATCGAATCGTATTTTTCTGAATTTTTTTTATATGGTTTTAATGGAAATTTAATCATATTTCACTAGTACTTGCTACCAGAACATTTCGTCTAATTGAATCAGACTAATCCCCTCTTAATTTTTTAAAGGTTGTCGAGTGTGTTTTATTTAACTGTTGGCTTTAATATTATGACTGTACATATATGAGGGTATTGTGCAAATGCATAAACTACGTCGACTTCAAAGTGGGGAAAAATCGATAGTTAACTACATACTAAGCAAATAGCAAACCCATTGAAATCATCATCGAATTCAAGATAACTCCGAACCGTCCGCATGCAAATAATTAAATTATGGCGACCGAATATCAAGCATTTTGAATCTTAACATTTCCGACTAATCGTCTTATCATGGACCGAACTGATCGATGATCAGCTACTTACCAGGTAGTCGCATCTAACACCAGTTCAATGTCATCTGGATTTGTTTACCTGAGACGTTGTTTACGTCACTTCTCCCGTACTGCATGCAGTATGAAATCTTAAACGCGTTGTGAACGTGCTTTAAAGATTGCCATAAATTGTCGTCAAGGCCCTCGTACGCCCCGGAGCCTGCAACTGAAGACGCTGAAGCATCTTGGCTTGGACACTCAAGCCGCCCATATGTCGAGTCGTGCAAGCCTGGGGAGCTCATGTGAGAAATATCTATTGGATGGCTAGTTAGGTGCCAGATACTCACCGTTTAAATGCTCGAAAAGCAGTCGTACTGAATTACATTTTTCAATGAAAGGCGCTGCCACTGTGCAGTGAGACATTATCCACATAATTGTTGAAAGCATTCAACATATTTTAATGGCCCAGCAAACGCTCCGGTGACTGACTACGGTATGTGCGTACCTTGTTTCGCTGTACAGTTGTTCACGACTCGGAACATAAGCTTATGCAATCTGCAGTCTCTGATTTTCCACAGCGCAACAAAGTACACCCTCCGAAACAATTGCCTTGTTTGTGAACGTCCCGCGTTACCTTAATGGTGGTAATCTCCATAACATACCGACAAGAATGTTAACTGTATCAAATGAAATTGTGAAAACCTTAAGATTTTAAAGTGGAACGCTTCATAAAAAGGCCAATGCCTTTTACTTTTTATTGTTTTCAAACGACCTCCACAATAGCTGGAAGTTATCTTTGCAGAATCTTTACTAGCAGTAATTTTGAATGATCTGCTTAGAAAGAACGAAACATGATCAAAACTTTATGCACGGTTTTGTATATTTTAATAGTGTATGGCATATCCTATATATATATATATTCTGCTTTATATTGTCCCAAAAACTATACTACCATTAGTGCATGAAAGCGAGAACTTTCACTGAACTCCAGGATTATACACTAACACCCCAAGTCGGCCAACATCTAGCTTCCATAAAGGTAGGATTCAAGCAGCATTACACAGAGGCTGCAATCAGGGCCTGGCTACTCGAAGAAACCTGTAGGACAACCAGGCAAACTTGGCACGCACTGAGCTTCAAACAAACCCAGCAGCTTCTCAATACGAACCGTGAAACATTAAGTTTCGTCATATCCGTTCTGACTGGGCATAGTCAGACATGCAGAAAGATTTTGCGTTTCATTCAACGATATCTGCCGAAGCTGCAAATCGGAAGAAGAAGAAACAATCCCACATATTCCCTGGGAATGCCCAGCACTACTATCCAGGAGACGCATGCAAACCATAGGCTTATCCTTTCTGGATAACCTCACGGAAGTAGATAATTTAAACATTAGCTGCATATGAGAATCTAAATGGTTCTCATCATCACGCAGCTAGGTTCTAGTGCCTTCCGAATCTTCTGTGGTCTCAAAATAGGCCTAAATAAATTCGATAGCAATGATATGATCATCTTAATGAACGATTCGGATCACATTGTTTTCATTTATTAAAGATTTTAATCGAGCAATAGTTTCACCAAAAATTTAACAGGTGTCACTATATTGTTTAAACGTCGAAGAAAACATATGTCACATGGCTTCGACAATTCACATTGACAAACATGGCGGCTGTGACGTTTATAAGTTCTATCACTCTTATTGAGAAAATCTTTAGAAGTAGTCATTCAAAAAGATAATTTTACAAAGATAAGAATAGCGCATCCAGTTTACGCGATAAACTGAAAAAGCCTGTGTTTTATGGGCTTTATTTTCCGATGATCGATTAATTTGAAGCATCTGTGAGATGGTTTTGAAATCGCTTTGAGTTCTAAAAGACTGTCAATCGCTTTTGCGCTCTTTTTAAAATATATCATGCTTAATGAAAGGTGTTTTTTCTGGCGAATTTTCTAAAAATAGCTTCTACTTCACTCAAGATCTTTTTTTGCCGTACAGTTTGATTGATATTAACCTCAGAATGGATTGCTAGAGATGTGTACTATACAGTATGTAAATACCGATCCAGCTTTCTTAAAATATTAAAAAAATATTTAAAAATCATGGAGACAAAAAAGGAGTGGATAGTATGTTTGGAAAGTTTGACTGAGAATTTCAATTAAAATTCGTCCCCACTTATCTAATAAATTCACAGTTTTACATAACGCTTAATTAATCAAATTTCATAAGGTCAAGGAGATGAAACAAATCGAAATGATTATCAAAAATATTTCGGGATAGCAAGCGTTCAACCATTGAGCCATAACATGTTCATTTTCTTCATAGAATTTCATAACGATGTCACAATGATGTCTTCATATGTAAAAGATTTCCTTTTTTTAAGGTACTAGCACACTTCTCAATTTTTGAAAAATCAATTTATTTATTTTTACGGATTTCGATTCCTGAGTCCTTCAAGAATAACTCACTAAAATTTCATAAAGAAATTCGAAACCAATCCCGAGATATAGTCTCTTTAGTGAGCGCGCGCTCTCGGCTCACCGCAGGTGTAGTACGCAGCTGTCGGTCGCGCGGATTAAAATATTTCCCTTTCACACATAAACCAGCTTTAAGTTTAAAAGTTCAAGAGCTCGTCAAGCCTGTATTCGAAAAGTTAACAAACGACAAATTACTTGCACGTTGAATGGGGCGAAATACACAAAATAACAACGAATGTTATAATAGCACTCTTTGGGCGGTCGTTCCTAAACATACGTTTGCAGGCAAAGAAGTGGTCGAAGTGGCTGTACAAATAACCCTATCAATCTTCAATGAAGGACGTATAACACTCCTAAAAATGTTAGAAATAATGGGCTGCACCATAGGAAATTTCGATTACCAATATGCAGAGAGAAAAGACGAGCAGAGAATTTCGATGGCTGACAAAGCTAGCAAGGCAGCAACGAAGGAGGGACGCTTAGAGAGAGAAAAGGACCAATTACAACAACAGCAGGCATTTGAGGATGAAGGTTTACTTTTATATGGTCCAGGCATTGCTGACTAACTAATTGTAAGCCATAAAAATCAATTGTTTAAAAATTATGTACAAAAAAAGATTAAAATAAACTTCAAACGCGTTTTACTCGAAACTATGTTTTTCCAACTGGCGGACAGTTAATCTCCGAATCTACTCAATGGATTTGAATAAACTTGGATTCATTTTGTTTGTTGAAGCATTCTGCAAGACAATCGACCTCAATTAGACTGAAAAAATCAAAAATCGATTTTTACCATCAAAAAACGTTGAAAAAAAAAGTTCAATTTTTGAACTTTTTTTTATTTTGTCCGCCATTTTTTTTTCCTCAAAATTTCCGATTTTTCTGGTCGATTGTCTTGTAAGAGGCCTTCCTTTATAAAACCCTGTGCTAGTACCTTAAGTAATGAAGCACTCAAGTGGAGTGATTTTCTGGCCTTATTTTGCGATAGAAGCTCGGACATGGGAAGATATCAACCTATGTTTCGATCGTGAAGAGACCTACATATTTTATACGTAATATCGATTCGATCTTGGTTCGATTGAAAGAAAAAACAATTTGGGGAGAATCTATACAAGTGGTAGGAAGAATTCTTTTATTCACCCTTCAAAAAAATTTAAACTTTGCAAATGATTTGATTTTAAAACAAATTCCGTACATTTTCTGATTCAGCTGGTTTTTTACGTTTATTGAGTTGTCGTCCCTTTTATAATAGCTATTCTATTGTTATCTTAAAACCCCTTTCTTAGACAACAAGTCTTTGATATCTTGCCTTACATGCAGTTACAGTTCAACCCCTGTTCTAATTTGAATGCTTGGTTTGATATTGTACTTAATGCAAAGCAGTCATTCCGGTTGCAATGGAAAAAACTTTCTATGCAACCCTCCAATCCAAGGATAAGGATGCAAAAATGAATTGAAACCCGTTTGACTTCGACCCAGGTAAAAAAATTAACTATAAACTCGGTTAAAATTCTGACAAAAGAAATCTCTTCTAACAAAGAAGTTCAATTCATGGGTTCAATATCAATCTAACAATTGATTATATAGAAATTGTCTTAAAAACTATTGCTATGAAAGTTCTAGATGCGTCATAAATATGATATTGTCATGCTTCAATCTTTAATATACTCTTATTTTCCATGACATTCTAATCATTAATTAACGTCCTAGCTATTATGAAATTGTTACATGGCCCATTATCTGATAGCACTTTAAACAATTTGTATTAGAAATAATACTGATAAAACTCAAATTGCTTTCCAGTTTACTTCACATCACTCACTTCAAAATCCTTATCGAAACTCATCATTTAAAAATGAGTCCAACACTTAACAGCCGTCATGTGATTGCCTTTGCCTTTTTTCAAGTATTGATTTGCGCATTCAATCAAATTTGTATTGCAAATAAATTTTGTTCGGAGCCAAAAAAATAGAATTGCTGGCAATCGTTTGGCTGTTCGGTGCGCTAATTTGGATTATTTTTTGATAGTGATAGAGCGAAGCCCGATTCCAAGGCCTGTAGTAAGTACTCGGCCATAAATTGATCACTAAACAGATGGTGACGCAATTTAGACGATCTACCAGCAAATAAACGATTCAGAAGTATCTTCCTAGCTAGTAATTGTTGGCGACGATTCAATAAAATGGTTTTCGAATTGAATGTGTAAATCGCTTAGAGCAAAGTCACAAAGCCACTGTCCAATTCACCGAATATTGAACAACGTTTAGCTGAAGACCCAAAAATGATCTAAATCTCATAAACGCGGTCCATAATTGGTTCAAGGCCTTGTTGAAGAAATGGTTGGCGTTAAGTGATAGTCTGCATTGAATTTATGTTGAACAGCTGACACATTTATCAATTTAAAGTGAAAATTTCTTTAAAAGATTCGAGGGTCTTCGCCCTCCTAAATAAATGTAAATGGATACAGATGGATGCTTCGTTCAATAGGTTCTATTGAAAAGACCGTATATGATCAGTTTAAATGACCCATAAGCAAGATAAATTGGTCTGGTGGCTACCAATCACTTCATGGGATTTGATGCAAGGAATTTAAATTCAAGTTGAAGCGATAAACGATTCACTATTTGCTTCAGAAAAACTAAGCTTCCAAATTGATTAATATAATATATTAAAACTGAAAGCCATTTGAAGGTAAATTGTACGTCTATTTAGGCTGTTACACCTGTATTCAGTGCAACTTCCGTTACTACATCGCAGTCGATCCTGGCCACGGTTTGGACAATCCCACCCGGCTTACACTCGCGAAGAGGGGTGTGGGAACATTTTTTTTCGAAAGGACGCCATCCGTTTCTGCGCCAGGACTGCCCTGTCCGCGAATCCGGAAACGGGAATAGGATTCCTGACGACCCAACACCACCGACCGAATAGGGAATTTGAAACAAATGCGCACAAAGAGCCGAAAACGCGATGTCCGCTTCGCCACTTCACACAAATAAGCGTATAATTTAACTCAATCAACAATATATTTCTCTAACCTTTCCTAACTAACCCTATCTAAGCTTACTTGTGCTTACAATTTTTTCTCCTCCTTAAACCCATTTCCGCCGCTTGCTGTCCGTCGTCCTCCTAATTATTCCCCATCAGAGACAAGAATTTCACTCTTGTCGAGCTCCAACACAATTTTTCGCGAGCCCAGTACATCCAGCACATAACAGTCTCTCCAGCTGTTCTTCCAGCGATATTTATGGGATCTTCCAATCTCGTTTTGCTGTATCGGCGGTCAATGGCCAGTCAAGTTTGCTGAATTCGTTGAAGCTTTCATTGCTTTGGACTGGTTTTATGCCCTTTTCCGACGCATGTGTGAGCGCCCCTTGGGCAGACACAATGTGACGCTGGCAATGGAGGGCCGCTGTGCAGATTGGTATCAACGACGTTGCCGATTTGACTCGTGTCATCGATGCGTTGAGTTCGAATGCTTAGACGCTGACGGCGAGTTCGGCCTGTTTTAGCATACGTCAGTATCAAAAATATATGTATAATCAAAAAAAACCATCCCATGGAACTAATTTCGATATTGATGATACTTTAAGTTACGCAGCTTTCGCGTGCACGATCGGGAACATACTCTTCTTAACAACCTTACTTCCAACTTATTTGTCTCGTCCAATATATGTGTACACAATTCAATACCCTTAATTTACATACACGATCCTCTATATTTGTATAATTCAATACTCCTAACCTAAATTGATTTCCTCTCTAATTATATAGGGCACTATCTTTACAATATACATAATAATTAATTAATCAACTGCTTGTGTGAAGTGGCGGCCCGCGTATAAAATTTTTAATAGACAGCGCTTGCTCGGCCGGTGGTTTGGGGTCTCCAGGGGCAGGACAGTCCCTTATCTTGCCCTTATGGGTTCGTGAATCGACCACGTTGCGTGTCGAACGTAACAATGCGTATGATCTAAATTCTGCTGCTCAAAAAAATCATTGATAATAACAAACTAGTACCGAACAATAACTGATCCTATTCATTCTTTCTTTCAGGAGCTTGATTTGGAGCAAAAAATCGATTTAGAAATTAAAATGCGCGAAGGATCGGCTAAGCTATTGGCGGCGTGCAACAATCCAAAAAGTCTTTCATCGAGCGCAGTCAACGGAAACAATGCAACCAACGCACATAGTACTCAAATCCTTGAAGCAGCCAAGAATCTCTTAACATCAAACGAGCGAATGACGGCCTACTTGGCGGAATTACAACGAAGGAAGCGTGATCGTGATACAATTGCCAAGGCAAAACCGACTGGAAGAGTATCTTTTAGCGAGATCCGGATGCCATTGATGTGGCGAGACAGTGATCACTTCAAGAACAAGGGCGACTATAGGCGATTTGCAGTGTTTTGTCTGGCGAAAATTGGCACTGAAATCTATGACACATCACTTTTGTGTCCTGTGGATCGAAATCTAACAGATATTTGTTTCAACGATGCCATTATGTTGTAAGCTGATAATGTTCTTTATTCGTATATAGCAAGAATGTCGTTGATTGTATTTAAATTCATTTGTTCCTTGCAGCACAAACGTAACTCCCGATTTTGAACTTAAATTAGAAGTGTATGCAGTTATGATGGAATCAGATTTGTCAATAGCATCGACCCCGAGAAAAATTAAAAACACTATACATTCGTCCATAAGTAGGACGGTGGGTAAACGGCTCGCAGCTAATCTGAAGGACGAATTAAACAATACAAAAATGTAAGTAAATCTCAAAATTAGCCCAAAAAATGCATAAATTTAAAGCTGAAGCCGAATATTTCGTAGTGAAGTACTACGGCCTGAACACAAACATGTCATGATTCTCCTGAACAAATGTATCCTTCACCTTTGATACTGATTTATCTGCTATGTTCATGAAACTCTTTTTAAATCCTCTGTAAATAACCAAAGGATACCCGCCGACGATTAAATCCATTGTACCGCTTCTCAGGTTCATTTTATTTTCTTCTGTGAAATAGTTTCATTACTTTTTACTATTCCTATTCCTATTTGTACTTGAATTTTGCTTTAAGGTCATTGTGAAAAAGGAAATGATTCTTAGTTTTTCTTTCCAAGATT
The DNA here is from genome assembly GCA_963942545.1 of Oxycera nigricornis. NCBI lineage: Eukaryota > Metazoa > Arthropoda > Insecta > Diptera > Stratiomyidae > Oxycera > Oxycera nigricornis. Next base: position 14,118,489 of record OZ012662.1, read on the forward strand.
AAATGGAGAAATTGTTATAGTTTTCGTTCTGCAAGAATTTTGAAGTTATGCCAATCGAAAAAAACAAGTTCCAATTTCTAATATTAACTTTATTAATATGTAACTAAATAAAATAATAAAAAGGACACTAACGTTAGTAAAACTTATAAACTTAGACTTTGCAAGATGTTTCAATGCATACCACCCACCATTGGTTTCTTTCTCTTGATTCATTGAATTTTCCACTCTGTGCATGGACAGTAGTTGCTATTAGGAAGCATAGGATCGTCTTCAAGTTCGTATATTTTCATCGCTACAAATTCTGATATTCTTTTTCGTGGGAGCACTATCTCCAAGTGCTTACAATAATATATTTACACAAGAAATGTGAGCAAATCATATCTTAGTCCTCTTGGTTTTAATTGGGTATATAGTCTCCGAAGTTCTAGAGGTTATCGAAAGCGATAAAAAATAGTTTACAGAAGACTATTGTAAGTATTTCTGCGAAAATGTATAACAATTTTACGAATATTATAATCGAATAGCGATTGTCAACAATCTATTTCTTTTATGATAGCGGACCAAAGTTCGAGTTGATTGCAAGTGCAACTTTAACGCTCGCCGAAGCATCGAGTGAAGCGCACACCCATGACCTCTTCTTGACATCGAACAACACAACGTTGAATGTTAACAATAAGTTGCCGTTGTTCGGGCATTTTTGTTGCCGTTTGGCTGTTCTTCCCGATTGTTTCGAGCAAGCCACACAGGCAGGGCAATTATCGATGCTTCCGAAGGGACCAACACGACAAGTGGATGGTTATGCTCGGTTGCAAGCGTTTCGCGTGGAATTATGGGATGATGAGAAGGCTTTTCAGGCGAACTGCCAATCGAGACGCTGCGTGACGATCACAAGAGATACCAAATTGAAACTAAAGGGGGAGACTGATATAATTTTAGCGAATATGGAGGAAGGTGTTGTAGAAGTAAGTGAAGGTTCTTTCATTTTAAAGTGACGCCAGAACAAACGAAAACAGAATTTTATATAAATCCTCATTATCAGGAGTACATTTTTCGAGCATCACCAAGTGAAGTACAAAAATGGTATTCATTAATAAAAAAATGTATCAAGGAGCACATCCAGTGGGGCCACATAATGCTATCCGATCCGATGCAGTTGGCCGCTCCAGGCAATGGTCGAGGCTACCCGGTACGAAGCTCACGACAAGGCTCACTATACGACCAAGTGCCAATATTAGGTAACTTAGAACAATTTACAACTGACTCCAGAACACTGACTCTAACTCTACTCATCTCTTTGCAGAAACCACAGATATACGACAATCATCACGTCCAACTGTCCATGATATTTTTTCAATTCCAATTTCCAGAAACACTTCGCCCAACATGAGTGAGTTTCGTAATCGAGCCTATTCGTCGGGACGAAGTAGTACGCATAGCAGTAGTACAATTAGTGCAGGAAGTGTTGGATCCATAAGCTCTCGAAAGTCACATTGGCCATTTAGTAATAAGTAAACAAAAAAAAAAACGATTCCGCAAATGCAAATTGAATAAATTAACTATAAACCTATGAAAATATGAAAAGTACATAATTTCTGTGAAATGGAAATATCAAATGAAAGACAGATGAGATTTAAAGCGAAATGAATATGAGAATATATATAATTTAATTTTTTTAATCTAAATATTTGTTTTGATAAATTGGTTAATAGAACTTTTTTCCTACTATAGTCCAAAGGAATCCGTGAATCGTTTTGAACAACCCACAATCGAGATACATATCCTTCGGCGCAATTGTATCTCGTCAGACTTGTGACATTTTCTGCATGTATTCCTATTTTGAAAGGAGGAAGTAGGTAATGTATGTGCATTTAGCTCCCGAAGAAAAGTCTTTGTAAATTTCGATGTACTATATCTACGAGAGGCTCCTCTAGCTGATAGTTTGCTGCACTTGATCGGGTAGTGTCGTCGATAGATGCTGTTCGCACTTCTACAGCTGAATTAAATGGAACCCGGTGATAGGTAGCAACTGTGGCATGCACTTAAAGGCGCTTTCAACGTGTTGAAAGGACCTCAGCGGGAAATCAAGTATTTCCGATCATCACAAAAAGAAATAACCAAACTTTCTCAACCCTTTTATCAGCTGTCCTAGTTTCCGCTGGAAGAGATCCAACAAATCTAAGATATAAATGCAAACATATTTTATGAATGAGTTCGTTGGTAAGGGGCAGCTGTTCCCCTTTTTCTACGCTGGTAACTTATATTATCGCGGTGAAGAGTACGCCTCTGAGGCTAACCTCCCCATATTTTAATATAATGTATGCTACATTCCTTCAGAGTAACTCAAAATTCATGAAAATAAATAAAACCGTTTAGCAAAATCATCTCATAAAATGACATTTCACCTTCAAACATTTTATTTAAAAAAATTATTTCCTTATTTTATTAGTTATTTCACCAGGCTCACTTTCACACGATGATATGCATGACTAAGTACGCCTCGCAAGTTCCACGTGTTCTTAAACGATTCCGGTTGCACGTTATAATTCGAATCTACAGCTTTAGCCCAAATCTCGACTTCATGCTTATCTTTCCCCACAGGAAGTTTCGCCGTCCAAAGAGACCAACTGTAATGTTTTCCTGGTTTGGTATTGGCTTGTTCCAAGTCAGCTACATGCCAAGTATTTCCGCCATCGGCTGTTAAGTCAACACGAACAATTTGATTGCCGCCACCTGAGAATGCATATCCTCGGATCGTAATATAACCATCCACCACTTTAACTTTCTCGCCATCCGTGGGTTGGCAAATGGCCGACGTGACTGGAAGATTTTGAATGGCAGGCGACTTTGAAAAATCCACGGTATCCCAATCAGTGCTCGGACTGAAGCCTTTGTAGTCCTTCTGTTGCCAATGCGAGTCCGATTCGTGGTCGGATATGATGATCCGCGCAAGCCATTTCACGTTGCGCGCACCAACGACTCCAGGAACGATAGCTCGCAAAGGGTAGCCATGATCGCGAGACAACGGTTGGCCGTTCATTTCGTATGCCAAGAGAACATCACCGCGTTCGTCCAGCGCCTTGTATAAAGGAATGGAAGCAGCATATGGTGTGGCTGTTGGATCCAAGTCGTGACCCTCCATTATAACATGCTTTTTCTCGTCATTTTCCACACCCATTGCTGTTAGTACATCACGCAAAAGGACACCAGACCATTCGGCGTTTCCGATGGCGGCGGCACCCCAATGAAGTCCGCGCACAGGTTTTCTCTGTAAAAAGGAGTCATTGGAAAAGATATACAGATATATAATAATTTCGTGAGAACCTACCGCATGCATGTCGGACCGTCTGTTCCCTCCACACATTACAGTTGCTGCCACTGTGTGTTTAGGTAGCCTTTTCAATTCCTCAAAAGTCAGAGTTTTAGTTGCCTTAGTAGCTTCCACCTCTATTTCGAGTTCATAGGTTTTGGCATCGACAATGGGAACGGGCAAATGGTTTCGAACGTAGAAAAATTCGCTGGAATGGTTGTAAAGCCCAAAATTTTATTTTCGATCATTTTATATTATTTTTCAACCTACTTGGGAGTGATGTAATTTTCAACAAGAATGCCAAGTGGGGGTTCAGCATTGAAAGGAGTAACAGCCGCTGGCTTCAATATAGGATGTCTTTTCGGTTCATTCGCCCACGGCGAATCCAAGTCTTTAGTTCCGATTTCATCTTCAGCTGCTAAATTTCCAATGCGGAATGTTTCGAGCAGCTCCAGGATTTCTTTCGTGTTGTGTTGCTGATATGTGTGCCAGAATGGATCGATAGCCGATCCTGCTCCCAGCATTATTTTATCACTGCCAGGATGTTGCGGAATGAATTTGGTGATATCATACACTCCTATTCCGTATGAAACCCATATTCCTTTTTCTCTGAAATAGTAGGAAATCGAATCGAATAGGTAGTGAAGCTTGAGGCGATGAAAAACTTACAGTGAATTGTGTTCGCGAATAGTGTCCATTCTGTAAGTGGGTAGTTCACTTCTCTCCGTGCGATGTGCTGATTCGACAATGTTTGCTGGACTATGTACGTTCCTTTCGACATCGTTGCTACGGGCATTATTTTTCGTAGAGACTTTATCTGGAAATATCGAGAGCGTATATGAAGGGCATAAAAATTTATCACAGCAGATCACCACGCAAAAAAAAACCTTATGAACGAAAAAATCCCAAACTTCGCTTAGTATTTGCCAGAAAGCATATAAACAAGGAAATTATTTTTGGAAAAAGGTTTTATTCACCGATGAATCGAAGTATAAAACATTTGGAAGTGACGCTAGAGCTAAAGTTTGGAGAATGAAAAACTTGGGAATGGACCTGAAACACCCAATTTCCTCAGTCAAACATTGCGGTGGCAATGCGATGGTTTGGGATGCTGTCGCAGCGTCGGGTGAAGGAAATTTGGTGTTTAGTGATGGTGTAATGTGCAAAACTACCTTGCAACACAATTTAAGGGAATCGGTCGATACGTTGGATTTGGTTCAAATCTAAATTTGTTTTATTTCAAGTGTATCGCTTCTTTGCTAATTCATTCTTAATTTCCAATCAATCCAGCAAATTATCATTGATACCATGGAATTCATGAATGTGAGGCAGAAATTCCTGGGATTGATGATGGGCAAAATCAAACGACAAATGCATGTAGGCAAACAGTGCAGTAAACTTGTTTTAGGTGTGTAGATAATGTGGTAAAATTGTTTAAAAGTTTTGTTTTCTGAATGTTTTGTAAAGTTATTTGACAACATTTTTTGCTAATTATCAATGTTTTTTGTATGAACTTTGTAAAAAAGATTGCTCTCAAATTATTTGGGGTTTGTTAAAAGAATTTCGTCCGATTAGGGGTATTTATTGAAGTTTTTGGGGGTGAAGAGTGAGAAAAACCTGGTAACCCTGAAGTGATCCGATACTTGTCACAAACAAAGCGAGTAAATGTCAACATCAGCTGGTCAGCAATTCTTAATTGTTGTGTAGTATTTTGAGTTATGTGCAGCATTAAGCAATTCTCCTTAAGTAAGCATTTTTTGTATATCTAAGTTCACGGAATTAAATATTCTTCATTCATTCTCAAACCACACTTCGAGTTTTACGTTTGGAGAGTTAAGGCAAGGGAGTTTTGACATTGAATCGAAATTCATTATAGTTTCGACTGACCGGATTAAGTATGCAGTCAACAGACAATTTTATGATAACTCAAAGGTTTTACCAAGAATTATTTGAAGTGAAAGTGAAATTTCACAATTTATATCCTGGAGTTTTAAAAATCAATAAATCGACGAATTGGATTCAGAATCCGGTTGACCGACATTTAATGGCAATTTTTGAGATGAAAATATAAGGTTAATGAATGAATTTTTAGGTTGTTAAAATTTTGTTTGAAATTCACTCACCCAAGTACTGGAATAGAGCGTACCCGCTCGAGATGCCAGCTGTTGCCGCCAATACAAAAGCGACTTTCCTGAAGCTTTTCGTTCCATATCCACCGTTCCCATTGTGAGCGTGTCGATAGCTTCCGTCACTACTAGGCTTAAAATCTCTTGAAAGGAAAAAGCTTGCCGCTCGTATCGCTGTCAGCCGGCTTTCGGAATATCTGCGGAAAGTCAACAGAAATTAAATGGAAATACAGCCGCCATTTTGTGCCACTGCTGCTGGCAGTGGCGCAAACCGGGAACACTACCGCAAAAACCGTACCGAGCGCCACGCGCCAAAACACCGAACATCCTGAACAAGCGCCTCACACGAAATGTCGCAATTCCGCTACCTTGAACCGGCCTTGAAGGGGGGAGTGATTAGTAGCGCCCAACTTGCGCTCACAAAGCTCCACTTTCCGCTATTTTTTGTTGCAAAACGGCAAGAGGTGTTCTTAGCAACCCCAAAACGGCAAAATAATCTGCATCTGTCCGAAATGAAATCACTATGGACGGTGTCAGCAACTAGCCACTTACTGCCGCTAGCAAGTTTCTCCACAATCGCAATGTTGAGAGACCTCGATCTCCCACACGAATCTTATCAATAGCTAAAATATTCGTTCTAGCTTGTCGATAATCTAATTACTACGGACGCTGAATTAATCGAGGAACCGCTTCCAGGGGCTCAACAAACAAGCATGCCTAATTCTACTTTAACCCTCACCAAACGGATAAGAAATTTTTTGGGAAAACAATTTGAGAATATAAGCTAAAAAATCTCCCAAATTTTCAGATTTCATAAACAAATAAACATTAGTAAACATTATTTCTAACGACTTCCTTGCTTTTTTTTTCAGATTAAAAAATAATATTCAAAGTCACTACTTATAGCTGCGGACATATAATTAGAAACACTTGTAGCGTACTAAGTAAAACCCAATTTGGCAATAAATCCATAGAAGTCATTTGTCATAGGTTTAGTTTTTACCTGTTTCAATGACAATTGAAGGAAGCAAAGAGTTGACCAATGCTACCGCTATAAGGACGACACAACAATAAGGTACTGGAAAACCCAAGATTTGGAGCGGACACGTAATTAGAAACACTGTCTTTTACTATAAATAGGATAGCATGCAAATTCGTTATGATCAGTTTGAAAAAGCCAGCTGCATCCTTTCCTTCCTTTTAAAATTTTAAAAACTGTTTTCAATTTCAATAACAATGGGAAACACTATGCATATCCGAGAACGTTATACTGGTTCTCCTTAATCGTTGTCATTCGGGAATAAGCCGCTTTTGCCCCTTTTTCTTTTTGATGATCTGCTAGATAGTCTGCTTCTCGTATCCGTTTTTCTCTGCTCTCCATCACGTTTTCCAACTCCTTTTCGTAGCTATCCCTGTTCATCGAGATTGTTAGTCTGTGTACCATGCAGTAGTACGCAGCTATTTTGTGCTGGTAGGTGTGGTTCGACGTACGGGTTATCGTCCTTTGGGTAGCTGTCTTATAAATCGACAGCTCTATCTTCTTCCTGTTCTTTGTTAGTAGGAGGTCCAGATATGGGGACTTGAAACGCATGTTTAAAAAAAATATAACATCGAAGTGGTACCAAAGAGCGGTATTCAGAAGGAAAAAGACAGACTGGAAGGAGAAGAAAAAGTGGGATATACCAGATTACATGCGGGAATTGCCAGCATATCTACATCGGGCAGACGAAAAGGCTTACGATCAAGAGATTCGACGCACACATGAAAGAGGCAGCATTAGCATTATGAGGGGGAGGATTAATAATGTGCGATCAACTGTGGGAAAACATATGTTAGACAACATTCATAAGATAGAGATAGAAAACCTTAAAGTCATAAAACAGGTAATGAAAGACAATGAGTTAGACATATGTGAAATTATAGGGATAAATAGAGTACCTGAAGAAATTAGAATTAACAACGACTTAGGAAATGGATCGATGAAGCTAATTAAATTTTGCGACTAAAATGTAAAACTTTACGGATTAAAATAGAAACGCAGGACTTAGGTAATTAGTTATACACTGAAGAAGTCTGGCTGGGCCAGACGAAATGTACATAGGAATTAATAGTTAAATACACGGTTTTTTAAAGGAAAATTTTGAAATGTGTTTTTTTTAATTTAACTTTCCTAAATTGTTAAATCGTGTAAAAGATGGGTTCAAACTGAAATATTTATAATCGCTGGAATCTCAGAAAACACGGCAGCCAGCAATTATGCTATGAATTGATTGGCCACATAGAATATAAGTGAGTTATGGGCCCACTTTTAGTCAAATTATTATTTTATATTCTAATTCTGAAATTTTCCGCTTCCAGCAAAGTGGTGCCCAGGGCGGGTAATCTTTTGCTCCCTAGACCACGCTTTGTTTGACCACTTTTCAGCTTTTTGTACCATAAATTTCATGTTTTATTTCATTTTTAAGTGCAATTTCAAAAGGTTACATCATTTTAGATGAATGTGCTTTCAATTCTTTGCTTAGGTATTTCAACGAAAAAAATAACCATGAAGCTGGAGGCCATATCGACTTCGTATGCATTAGAAGGTTAATGAGTAAATGCGTTTTTTCTTCCAAAAACTCTGAGATATTACGGTGGTTAAACACTAAATTCTTTTTTCAATGAAATTATGTTATTAACGCACTATATGTCCAATTTATTTCCTTTTCCATATGCAAAAGTTTTTGTTGTGCTGTGCTACAAACTACTTGTATGTTATTCGGATGCGGTAAGGTGATAAACAACGCTGGGATTTCGGGTAGCTCACGATTAACAAATATTCTCTCTAATAAACAACACAATTTATGAAATGTATTCAGGCTTTGCAAATCAGTAAGTGAAATGATGAAAACATTCATACATGAAAGATCGGTTTACTGGAAATTGTCGTGAGCTTTGAAGGCCAAAATAGAGATTATAAGATTATAAGTAATGCTAAAGTATGAGTCCAGCAAAAATCCAAAATAAGGCAGGGATTTTAACTCTTATAAAACTTTGAAATTTAAATTAAGAGACGTTTTTCCTTTCTCTTTGGGACAAAAACCTGAAAAGGTTAATTTTTTATAAAATATTTAAAAAAAAAATTTTAATTTCCCAAGAATCTGTTCAAGCTTGTGCTTCGCTTTTGGTGCATGTTTTCTGGCTTCACGTAAGAATACATAATTTTTTCACATACCAATTTTTTGACCATTTCCTGAGTACAACAAATTCGAAAAACCAAATTTTTGTATCAGAATTTTATTTGCACTTTTACATAAACAAAATATGTAACTTTTTATTAACAAGTAAATATTGCTTTTATAGAACTGCTTCCTATCGGCCAGGTAAGATGCCGAAACTGCTGGATTATATCCTAAATTATCATACTGAAAGAAAAGAAGCCGTTGGTCAAACGATCATGTATCACGGCGATGCGGAATTATATACTCACTCAGGCATGTACCCGTTTTGCTGCTGTGCATTCTCATTTTTCTGATTCAACTTGCTGTTTGCAAGAGCCTCCTTATTTGAGAATCGATTCAAGGCACTCTGCCGTTGCAGCGTGTTCGCCATGTTAAGGATATTATCGCCAATACGGCGTATCTCCATTTCTTTTTGAATTGCTTCAGGTATGCTTGGACTTCGAGAAAACATTTGCTTTTCAGGCACATTTATCTGCAGATTATGTAAAAAAAAGTTTAAATGTTGTAAATTATCAGGTTAAAAATCATTTTTCAAAAATCAAAAAAAAATTGCACGAAAAATCTTTTTTTTCTTGCCGTTGGATACGTACGGTTGATTTGCTGTTAACATTGTTCATAGTATCTTCTTGCAAGGGATTAGTCCAAACTTCAGAACTACCATCTGTTGTTGGCGACGATGAAATAGCTGGTCGAGCGGAGATTAATGGTGATCTGACGCAAACTCTGGAAGAAGTATCCGAGAATCGGTATAATTTAATGCTGAAATGTACTCGGCGAGATGTATTAAATCAGCAGCCTCATTAACAGAAATGCTAACAACGCCAATCAACCTTTTCGAGTACCACAATTTAAACATTCAGGATCATTTTAAAATGTGAATAGTGAAAGAAAAAGCAACTAAGCAAATTAAATTGGTGGAAACCCATTTAAACATTATAAATAATAAGCGTTCGTTTATCAAAACTAGATTAAAATTTATTTGTCTCGCAAAAATGTATAATTCAAGCGTAAATTTGTGCTTGGGACCATTTTTACAATGCCAATATCTTTGGTAAGTCGACAGTTAGTGCATCGTTTACAATTTCCTTTGGATTTTACTATCACCGATTTCTGCATGGTTTTCACGGATGACATTTTTCATTGCCACTAGACTTATTTGACGCATGTTGTGCTTTTTATTGTGATTGAGATGTTCTAAAATAATAAAATTAATCAATGGATGGCAGTGAAATTTCATTTTTGAAAGCTACTGTGTTTGAGTGAGTGTCATGTTGAAGAGGTTGTTACACATGGAAAAGGTCAACCATAGTTTGGATGACATTAAATATTATTTTTGAAAATCTTTTGAAAATTTCAAACCTATGGGTAGGGTAGAGTAGTCCAGGATCGGTATTTTATTGGAATTACGTAAATAATTAAGTTTCTTATTTATTTCGCAGAGATTAATGGATAAATGAAATATTTTGACAGAGTTCACCCAACTTTTCATGATTTTTCTTATATTTAGGAAATAAAATCTAATGAGGTTGGAAAGTATAAACGGGTGGCAATCATTTCTGACGCCTGTATCGAGTATGTACTCTTTTTCTCTTTTAAATTATTCAGGCCTGAGAGGCACTGTATAAAGGCGATAGATCATGGAATGATAAAAGGCCATTTTTCGAGCGTACCATCAGGAAAAAAGCCAGACATATGGACGAAAGCGAACTGAGCAGTCCCCAAAGGGGAGATGACGAACCCAAAATAAGGATAGGAGTAACACACTAGGCAGTCTCAGGGAAGATAAGGAAGCTGTTGAATATAGATGATATGATTTCATCGAGCAGAACTCATCAGATAAAGATATCCTACGATCCGCCAAAGACAAAAAAACTGCGCCACGAACTAAGTGAAATTTACAAGGTCTCATGCCCGGACTGTGAAAATCCCTACATAGGGCAAACCAAACGACTGGTATCTATACGGGAGGAGCATGTAAGAGAGACGGAACTTGCGAGGAAAAAGAAAGGGACCCTGCATCGCTGAAGTCAATGGTACCCAGGCACATCGTTGGGGATGGACACAACATCGGCTGGGACAATATAGCGGTGATCCAAGAGGGAACATATTGCAGAAAATTAGATGCGCCAAAAAGTCTTGCAATTCTGAAGGAACCTGAGGATTGAAGCTCCCACCTTGTGGGAAATATGCAATCGAAGCTACTGAGGTCAGTAGCAAAGGAAGGAGAAAATCGATCGAGGAAAAAAGGCTGAACGACCTCCAAAGAGATAATATCGCCTGCGATTGGAAATCTAGCTGCCGGGAAAGGTCATAAAATTAATCAGTTGAACTAGGTTTCCCGTTCCAAAAAAGATTGCATCTTAGGATTGTAATGAAGTTCTAATTTTGATACCTCTTCTCTTTATTGGGCTCAAAATTTGATCTCTTAGTGCTAAATGGAGGAAGACTAAACGAAAAGCGGAACCGTGAATAAAGAGGCTCTTTCCCAAATTTTGTAATAATATAAATATGCCTCAGTTTTTTTCCGGCAACAAAAAGAAAATGATATAGATTTATACTATATGACGATTTTCAGTTTGCTTTCTCGTGTACTTAGTTGTAATCGAATCAACGATTTCCTCCTAAGCTGTTCGAAATTAAGATACATTTTTAAATTTAATTCAAGAGAAAAAGTAGTCTGGAATCAATGACACAGTTCACATACAACATTTAAAACATTCACGTTAACAACATCACTAAATGATGAATGGACAATTTTATAAGAAGTGGACGAGACGTGTAATTGTTATTGTGCGTGTGGTTTATCATAATTGAATGCTAACTTACGAGTTAACATCTTCCAGCTTTTTCAACAGGCGCTCATTTTCACGACACACAACCTCATGGTCTCGCAACACCATTTCCCGCGTAGTATAGAACTCGGAATTTTCATTTCTCAACGCCTTATTTTCCACCATATACAGCTTGACTAGTTCCGCCAGCTCGGATGCTTCCAACTCAGCAAGACGTTCCAGATCCACTTTGGGCGCTTCAGGAATAACAGCTCGATCGTGGTTAGAGTCATTCAGTACTTTCAGCGCAATGGTTTCATTTTGTAGATTAAGGGCGGATTTCAAATGTTCATTTTCAATTTGCAATGCGTTTATGTCGCGCTTCAGGCTCAATATGAGCGCTTCTCTTGGATCCATGATAATAATGGGCTTGGTTCGTATGCGCTTAGCACGTGAGGCATATCTTAGAGTGTTTAAAGTTTCAGCGTAATTTGAATAAGCCGGTGAGACACATGCTATCTAAAAGAGATAAAAAGTGGGTTTTAGTGATTTTTTCTTGGGACAAGTCTGAGGTTAGTACTCGTACCATCAAAGTGACTCCGTTTCCTGCCAAACTATCAGCTAACAATTTGGTCAGTTTACTATCTCGATACGGTATGTGGCCAGACCGTTTTTTACTATCGCTGAGTGATGCAATGCAGTATCCTATAAAGATATAATTTCATTATAAACCTCTATGAAACACAAACTGAATCAGCAAACCTAAAACCATTAAACTTTTATTGATGTTGTTAGCTTCCTCCAAAGTAGTTCCTTCACTTTGGGTCTTTTTTGTCATTTCACTACCAGCTAAATCGACAAAGTTAATTTTTCCTTGTTTTGATAAAAAAACGCCGCCTTCAGCTTGTTGCTCGGACGTTATGTGGACCGTGAGCATAGTGTGAGATCTTGAAGAATGTTCATTCATTTGATGTGATCCGACAGATCTGTTTCGCATTCCTGAAATATGAGAGAGTTTTGTAAGAATCAACGAAAGAATTAACAGAACTAACAGCAGTTAGTCCTCCAATATTTTAAGCTGGTCGTCAGTCTAGTTGGTAAAGGTTGAGATTATGGCCGCTACCCCGAAGGGAGTGAGAGTAGAGGGAATCGAAAGAAGGGGGCTCCCATACTACTATAGCATAAGAAGTTCGGGAGGTGGGGGGGTTTATTTTGCCTATTTCCAGAAATATGAAAACGTTGAAACTTGTTTGGAAGTCGCAAAAAATTCAAAACATGAGATTTTTTTGTAAAAATTTAAAAAAAATAAAAAAAATTAAAACAAAAAGAATGAACAAATTAAAAAAAATATGCATGTCATTTTAACCGTAAATGTAATATAAATAGGGTGAACACTTTGAAAACACGTTTTACATTTTTTTATAATCTTTTTCATTCTTTTATATTTTGTAATTATTGTTTTATTTTTTTATTTTTGCCAAAAAAAAATCTGTTATTTTTTAACTTTTTCGACTTGCAAACAAGTTTAAAAATCACCTCCCAGATCAAATTTACAGAAATAGGCAAACTAATCATTTTTTCGTGGGGGAACCCCCATAACTTCTCCTGGGGCTGTGACCGCCGCGAACTTTCTATACCATAGTAGTACGGGAAGCCTCCTCTTTCGATCCCATTTACTCTCACCCCCTTTGAGGGTGGGGCCATAATCTTAACCTTTACCGTCTAGTTTCTTTAGTCAGGCTTGGAAGCATACCTTCATTCTTCTTATTTAGTGGCTAACATACGAGCAAAAAGAAAACGAATGAATTAAAAAAAAATTATGTTTATCTATTTAAAAATTTGCACAAGGCCGTGCTTAAATGCAATCTAACGTAAATGTAATCAAATGATTGGCTTCTCATGATTTATACAAAATATACAAACAATGAACCTAAATACAATTATCAATGAATATTAAAAGATTCCAATTAGGCTTACCCTCTTCCAGGACAGCCAATAAATCATCAAGTTCCTCGCAATCTACCGTGAACAAATTTTCCACGTAGAAACCTCTTGACTTCTTTGACCAACGTACCGCCAATGGTTTTCGAGCTGACCCTGGGTTCAGTAAATCTATGACCTGTAGCGAAGTAATGGTTTATTTTAGTGTGCCACCCCGTACAGTACAGTAGGAACGGCTTGCTTTGCTTTCATTATTTAAACAAATTTGCGCAAAGCATTTCGAGCTCATTTCGGATTCCATGCAATTGAACAATGAATGCACTTAAGGAAGCCACTAGACTCTAGGATGCAGTCATACGTCAAATTAATCGATAAAACTATTTATTGCTTCATGTTGTTACGAGAAGTATTGAAAGAAAATGAAAGCCAGTAGATTTACGAGTTTTGTGATTGATGACGGATATGAATGAAATGAAATTTAGATTTGATTATGATGATTATTTCCACACATAAAAAGGTGGCAATATATCATTGCGACACTCGGGAAGATCTTGGGGCTTTTATTTCCATCCTAGCCAATATAACGACACTTCGTCTTTTTAATTAGTCGATGTTTTACTATAGAACAAAGAGTTTCTCAAGTGCTATTTCATAGTATAAAAAAGAAAGGAGTTCGCGTTGTTTGTAAAGACAGACAGGATACGAGATTGACAAGTACCAAATGCTTGCATTCTGCTTCGGCTTAGTAACTTTCCGAACCAGAGAATAAAAGTGGTCTTGATGCGACCCTTAACTAACTTTCCATTGGGGTCAATAAAGCAACAATGATTTGTTTTTATTATTCTAAAATAATAAATTATTAGTTGTATTATTTTTTATTTACTTTTATTTGTTTTTTTATTTAGCCATAAAGCTTTGGTAGAGGAAGATGCCTCCACCACCTGCTCATCCTTTACCAAAGCCTCGACCTCCTCTTCCTCCTCCACGGCCCCGGGATCCTTGTTTTCTGGCGTACCAATCACGTCCGCGATTTTCCTTTCCTTTCCCTCGCACACTTCCCTTTCTCTTCTTTTCTTTTGTTTTCTTTCTCCTCTTTCTTATTATTTTCTTCCTTTTCCGCTGTATCTTTTTCCTTTTTCTTCACTTTCGAGTGATGGGCGCCGCCATTCTTACCCCTAACCGAGTGTAATAGCTTACCATAGATTTATAATAATAATGACAATAATAATAAAAATAATGAATAATAGTAAATGAAATAATAACAATAATTCAAAATAAAATATTTATAACAATATCTAAATATTAACTGCAACAGTGCCACTACAGCCATTTACCCAAACCTGGTGATATAAGTTTGGAATTCTATAAATTAATCTTGTTTTTATTTATGACTATTTTTTAAAAAAAGCATATTTTAGAGCATTGATCAAAATTTTGCTAAAACACATAATAATAAAAATATTACCATGAATGTATTTGGAATCTGCACGAATCAATAGTGTATTTCATCAGTTTCAAAATAAAGCTAGTTTTTTGCCTTGCCGGTTTTTTCATCCTAAATAAAAAACTCACTCACTCACTCAGTTATAAGTTACGTAATTACGCGTCGAATGAAACCCACGTCCCATGTCAATATTATCTTTGGTTCTCGAAATAATCGAGACGAAAAATAATTACCAACGACCATAGGAACATACGCACGTACATACACACAGACATCTCTCCAAAACTATGAATTTGGATTCAAGCGACCTTAAAACGTGGAGATACATATGTCAAAATTTGGGATTCGCGAAATCGGTTCCATTAAAAAACTTCCCACTGGGAACTGGACAGTAAACAAGCCGCGAGGTGCGACCCTTGAGGTCCACACGGTCAACTTCCCAGTAATATCTACATAAACATCAACAACATTACAACAATGAGAGGTAATAGTAACAGGAATGAGTTAATATGAATCATATCGTCTACGGAAGGGTCCATTGATTATGTAAGGTTTTTGGTCGATGAGGACAGATTGAATATTCACGCGGATCAATCGGTGAGGGCCTTTTTGGTGTTGAAAAATTTGGTTGGTTTGCAAAATTTAAGCAATTTTTTTAATTAAAAGACTATAAAAACTATTAAAAATCTGCTCAAATTATGCAAATATCTTAAAACTTTGATTGAATTTACAACAATATTTTTAGAATAAAAGATATAAAGTAATAGCACTCGTATGAACCCTCTTTACATGGTAACTTTGAATGATTTTTTTATTTTTAATTGTGTTTTTTCATAATCATGGAATAAAATTTTGCCGGTTTCTCTCCAAAAACTGATAAGAATGTATACATTTTATAAACTGGATCAATGTGCTGTGCAAATCAAGTTAAAAAATATTTTCTATGAAAAAACCATAGTTTTTCGCATTTTCTTCTATTAAATTAAAAAAACGGCTAAAAAGAATTTTCATAATGTTAAAAACTTCACAAAGATGTTAATACACGTCAACTGACACCTTAATGATGCAAATATTATATCTGGTTCGTGAGATATGGTGAATGATAAAAATGACCTTGAAAATCATGATGACTTTTAATAATTTTTTATTTTTAATTTATTTTTTTACGTAATCATGAGAAAAAGTTTTGATGACGATTTTGCGAACATTGTTTGGAGTATATAAATTTTATAAACATTGATTACTAAAACTTGACAATAAGGTTAAAAATTTATTGTTTTTGAAAAAAAACCTAATTTTTTGCACTATTTTCTAAAAAATTGAAAACCGCTCCAAGATTTTTTTTGAAAATTTGATAGAATCACACAAACATCATTACGCGTCAATTGACATCTTGTTCAAAAAAATCGTATGTTTGTTTCGCGAGATATAGCGTATGACAGAAATGACCTTCAAACGGGCAAAACAGCAAACCCCCCCGACCGAAGTTTTCCAATAACTAATCAGCTTTTAAAATTGCAAAGACGCTTCGATTGACACCTCAACGAAGTCTATCGGACTTTGTTTACGTGAGTTATGCTCGTAGAAAAAAGTGTCCACGAACGTACATACGTACGTACGTACGTACACACCCACACACATACGTCTCCCTTTCTAAAAACACTTTATATATACTCTATAGACCTCAAAACGTAAAGAAATGTTGAAAATTTCAATTTCGATTTTCGAGGCGATTACAAGAACTTCCCATATACTGGGAAGTTAAAAAAAATTAAATTTGTTGAATCATTTTTCTATAATTTATGTGGAGAAAATAACCCTGGATGCACACTATATAATCGTCACAACGAAATGGGTGTCAACGTCAGATTTTCTCATATTTCTGCTGCCAGTTTTTGTGCATTGCTTACTTACAAGGAGAGGCTACGATCTCGTCGTCTCAGATTTGGATGAAATTTGGCACAGAGGTGGGGTTTTTAAGAAAAACGCCGTTAAAAAGTTTAGCGTCGCTAATGGATTAGTAAGTAGTAGTAGTAGTATTAGATTAGTTTTTGCATCTGACAGCAGCGGTGTAGTGTAGGAAGCAGCCCTACTAGCTCGCGATCATGAGGTCGTGTGTGTGATTCCCGGCTGATTGTCATCGTCATGTGTTTGATCTCCGGTCGGTATTAATTTATTGATTCTCTAAAGAGCTCTCTTTTGCTTGGTACAAAAAATAAATTTATCACTTTCAAAATTACCTTTTCATTGTAAATTTCTAAAAACGATGCTTTTAATATAAAATGCATATCCTTTTGCTCTTGAATACGTTGGAAGAGATATACAAATGACCGAAAGATCAATCCGTGTCGTTCATCTTTAGGGTTGGGTTTTCCATGAAACTAATTTGTTTTATGTGAAAAAAATCACAGATAAAATTGCTTAATAGTGAACATGAAGATCATATACGTACTAATGCTGGCGGCCCAGTGAGTGTATGAGTTTTTCCTGATCCTGTCTGTCCATAACAAAACGCTGTACAACTAAATCCTTCAATTGCCATTTCAATGAGTCGCTTCACCCCGGAATATTGCAAAATATCGTCCTGTGTGGCTCCCGGCTCGAAAACAACGTTGTAAGTAAATACTTTGATGTTTGGCCCACCGCTGTTACCAAGCGCTTTGCCTTCACACTGAGAAATAATTTTATTTTTTATGAATTTTATAAAAATAAAACCTCATCTAAATATAATAAAAAAATAGACTCTCTTTCATGACGAAGCGAAATGTTGTCAAACAGATAAATAATTGTTCGATTCTAAGTCAAGGCCAGACATTGGGTCCTTGTAACATATTCACATTTATCATCCGCAAAGGACATTCATAACGAAAATATCATCACTCAACTGAACGGCTTACTTACCACAATTTGTCCATTACCAGGAAACTGTAAGACCATTCCGTGTCCCCCTTTCTTCTCTTTTTCGCAGAGAGGACGTACTCGTACCACTACATTCACATTATCCTCGGGGGTGGAAGGTTCGCTGCCCGTGGAACGAGTAGCTACAATTTCCAAAGTATCTGCACTTCCGATCCTAGGAAAAATGTAAACAACAGATTAAGTAAATGACAAGGTTACCGACTATTCTGTTGCGAATAAAATAATTGTATGAGCTTTTCATTATATTATGACGGAAAAGTGGACTGACTATCGGAACGAATAAAATAATATAAGGGAGGGTTCTGTATATTGATTGTGAATGTTAAAAGAAAATTAATTTAACTTTCCAATAATAATTTCCGAACTTTTAAGGGAAACATATTAGAAGAAGCTTTACACATGGTCACTGTAAATTTTGGACAAAGTGTGCTTTAAACTGAATCCTTTTTACAAAATGCGCACCACAATTGCTCATTGTGTATGCAGTGAAGGTCAGTTCATTTTCATGGAAATTTTTTGCAGTTTTTCTTACATTTTCATAGATAGCATGTTGTAAATATACAAGCACCTCATGCAATTTAGAAAAAATATTCATATTTTTATTGATTAAATAATTTTACGAGGACGATAGCCATCATCAAACAGACAAACCTTGTTATGAATGAAATTTTACACGTAATTAGTTGCACTAAGCTCCATATAATATTAATGCGACTATACAATATTATTTATTGAAAGAAATAATCAGTCGTACCTTTATGCTATAATAAATATTTAAGTTTCTTTTCAGATGTGATTCCGCACGAAATAACTATTAATTAAGTTGTACTTGGAAAAGTTAGTATTCGGGCAGGTAAACAGGATTTTCATTGTTAGACTATACATACATACGTAAAGGTAAAAGTAACTTCAGGTATCCGATATATATTTGCTAGAAGCATTTGTCCTGCGAACGAATTCATTGAATTCACTTTTCTAGGAACTGTGGAAAAACCTAAGGTTCTTCGTTAAGCTACCAAACTGCTAATGGAAATTTTCAGTCATCTATCAAATAGAAATTATCGGAGATTTCATTTATTGTGGACTGGTGAGTTGGGATATTTTCATGTGTCACCGATACCGATATGAAGCCATATTTCAAGATCCTTTCATAGAGATTATAATTCTGGAAAAGTTATTTTTGCTATTTAACTCAATCTCAAATTCATTAATGAATCACCCGAAGTCGTGTTAATATTTTTTTTAAATATATAACATTAATCACTCCACATATTTTCAATGAGATTCTACTAGAATAAAAATTACTCTGTCCAATTCGTCACAACAGCCATTTTCGAGTTTAACATAAATCGCAAAGAAAGTAATAAAGGAGGAAGCAGAAACAATCAGCTGTAATGAACTACGCGTTAGTTGCAACTATAACAATTATCATGTATAACCGGTGGCAATGGTAGCAATTATAGGATATGACCATTCTACGTAGCATTTTCCCAGAGTGAAGTTAGTAGATACCCTATCATAATTGGAGGCTTTCAACTTAATTAATGGGTCTTATGACATTTCACTCTGGCTTCTTTTTAGAGTAATTATGTTTCCATTTTTGAAGCTTACATGAATGTTGGTAATCTAGCTACCATGAATAAAAGTCTAAATATATTTGTAAAAGGATAAACTCATCAATTCACACTAGATGCTTGGTGGATTTTTTAATGCAATTGAAACATGTATGATTGATGGTGGTAGGGAAAAATACAAGACCCATTAAACATCATAGTCAGATTTTATGCAATCAAGGTCGCTTTCCTTTTAGAAATTCTAGTTTGAAAGTAGTGACTTCAAGTGTTTTTAATGGTTGTATAATTTAACTTATAGAGATTCGAGTAGACAGTTTGCTAAACTGAGTTAGTTCTTTACTTCATTAGTTCACATATAACGGGAAGATGGGAAGATACATTTTTGAATCTTAGCAAATCCTATAATCACTTACACCTATTTTGTTTTCCAAAAACAGGAAATTTTAGCTCCTCATCAGTCTTGAAACAATAGAGACCGCTATGAGCAATATGAAATACATAAGTAAATCTATTTTAATTTAATTCCTACTGTTACAGGTTTAAAGACCCATAGAATCTCAAAATGTCCTGGATAGCTGATTTCGTCACATTGTAAAAGGGTACTTGTCATGTGTCTCAGTCATCTATAAAATGTTACATTACATTCACATATATGAGTAGATGAAGAACAAAAGGTGTTAAAATGTATATTGAGTATGTTCTTTTTCTACGTACATATTTTCTTATTAATTTTGCTCGCAGCGAAACAGCTTGACCTTCCCAAAGAAACAAACGAAACTAAAAACCCAGATTAAAATCGTCTTCCTTTGTAAGGTTTAATATTTCTTCTAAATTGGAATTTCTAAGACGATTAAGAGCTAAGACCTCGTAGAGATATCCAGTGTTCCACTTATCTCCCAAATCACAGTATAGGTAAGACCCAGTATGCAATCGAAGCCTTCAAACACGAAATTTCCCTCCAAGAAATGGCACCATGTGCTTGCAAAAATGACGAATGCCAAGCACTGCCAGATTTGCAGAGGATAAAGCACTTTCGTAGACTTCATCTTTCACTTCAACACATGAGACACTTTTTCAGTCATTTTGGATTTTTTTCTAAATCAATTTGTCAAAAGCAAATGAAATTTGTGTCAGCGAAGACGTTTCACCATTGTAAATCAATGAACCGAAGTTTCTAACGACGTTTTTCACGCCTAGCATGAAACGTGCATATACGAGTTCTGGCAGTGCCCCAACCAGTAGATAGCTAACATTTTGTCATAAACGGCAGCAAACATATGATAAATGAAAACAAACATATGATAAATGAAAACAAACAAATGACTTTGTCCCGTAGAACCGCGGGCCGTACTTGATAGTGTGCCTTTATATGAAACATTACATACTGGGTCTACCTATACTGTGGTGGACAGGCCCCCTCCATCAGATTGACAACAAAACCTTTTCTTGGTGGATGTCTGCTTTTGCTTGCCTTTTCGGTGTTTCATCTTTCTTGCACCAACTTCTATTTCTGGCTACATTGTTATATACAATCCACTTTTCATCATCCGTAATCATACGCTTCAGAAAGGGATAGTTTTCTTCGCGCTTCATGAGTTGATCACAAACAATTATGCGATTCACCTTATGAATTTCCTTTAACTCACGCAGCATCCAAACATCGAGCTTCTTTACGAAGCCAACTGATTTCAGATGACCATGAACTTTTCCAATGTATACATTTAGAACGCTAGCAAGAAGCTCTCGAATGCTTGAGTGCTTATTTGCCTGCATCAACGTCTTGATTTTATCGTCGTCGATCTCGGATGGCCTACCAGAGCGATCATCGTCTTGAACCGAAAAATTTCCATCACGGAAATGGGCAATCCAATTCTGGCACTGTAGGTTTTTAATGACATCTTCACCATACACATGGCACATCTTTTTTCTTGCCTTAGTTGCTATCTTCCCTTGAAATAAAAGAGCAAAATATGGCGAATATGTTATGCAAATTTCTTCATATTTGAATTTCACTTTTAGGCACAAATCTCGACCGAATCACGTTAAAATGCTTTTTAACTTTTCATTCAAGCGTAAACACTAAAACGTGCAAATATTGACGTATGTACTTGTTACACTAGGTAACAGACAAACGCTGATGACGACGCAATGGCTTTTTGAACAATATCCATAGGTTATTGTTTTCGTGGACATGTTTATCAAATTACATTTTCAATAATCCAAACCTAAAAAAATTCTTTTAAATTAATCTGGTTGACATGTTATATTAAATTTCCTCTTATTTAGTCTCGTAGATAGAGAATAGATATGATATTAATTTTCCCTGAAACGTCAGACTGAATAGCATTCCAATAAAACAAAATCATTTTCTGTTTGTGTTCTATAAACCCCATTTTTACTCAATCTTCATAGGAAAGCTTTTAGCGTAATTAAGAATAAAAATGCCAGCAGGTTTGTATGCTAAAATTTACAAGTCAGACGATTTATAGCACTTGTAATCAAAGCGAAGGAGCTGGGTGTCAAATATTCCTTATGTGGAACATTAAAAACATACAAATGTTTAATGAAATCGTCACCGTGCGTGCCAATCATTCATTTGAAGCAGAGTCAAATACAAGCGTCTTATAATATTTTCTTACAGAAGCTGTTCACCTTAACGTAACCGAAGGATTATAATCAGGCGCCTGAATACATAAGTAGATTAGTTAATCACTTCAGGATTTGGTTCGCTTTTAATTAAACTACATGGACGAGAGTCATATTTCCACCAACGGCATAATATTGAAAGGATGTGTGAGCGTTATTCTAGATCATCTAAAAAAAGTGTTACGTTGACACTATCCAAATCATAATCCAAAAGTCCGCTTATGTTGAATTTAGGATAATGAGTCGTGAAGTAGTCGCTGGAATTCATTGACTTCGCATGGATGCATGCCAACCTTTTTTTGAATAAAATAATGCCCTCAATAATGAGTCGTGCAAACGTTGTGAAATTAGAGAACATCTATTAATGAGCCCAATGGATCATTTGTCAAATCGGTAATGAAATGCATAGCTCAAATCGGCTAAAAAAGTGGCTCGAAACTCAGTGAGTCAAATAATTAGCACATAAATTTTATATTTTTCCTGGTTTTTTCAATTGTTCCTGTCTAGAACCTCCTGAAATGGGGAAATTTCTAAAACTTGATAAAAAAAATAGATGGAAGAGTTGAACGTTTTTGCTTTCTTTTATCTTTTATCTAGCTTTATGTTAGAATTTTTGGGAAACACAGTTATAAATACATGTAGAAAGTAGAATCAGACACCATTAAAAGTGAAGCTCAGATGGCCGCTATGATTAGAGCAATTTAAATGTCTAATCGGTAAAATTTAGACGTTAATCTTAAATATAGGCTTTAAAGTATGATGTAATGTATATTAATTTAATTACATTGCACGTTTAAAAAAATTGCGCCCGATTCGTTGGTTTTTTATTATAAAAAATGCCAAATAAAAAGTGTTTACATTAATAAAATAATCTTACGAAAAACCTGGAGATGTCATTTTTTTGTTAAAAATGAAAAAAATCTGGCTAAAAGAGTATAGTAAAACAATTTTTTTGGAATATTTTGCATCCAATTATTTTAACTTTCAAGTGTATAGGGAAGTTATGGTAATGGGTCCGAAAATCGAAATCGAAATGTTTAACATATCTCTATGTTTGAAGGTCTCTGGAATAGTTGCAGTATGTGTGTATATGTACGTATGTACGTAAGCGAACATTTTTTCCGGAACGATATCTCACGACAGAAAAGTCTTATCGACAATTGAAGCGTATTAGCAATAACATGAGCTGATTAGATTTTGGTAAAATTCGATCGGCAGTTTTGGTTTTGTTTTGAAAAATACAATGTCATTTCTGTCACGCTCGATATCTCACCAACGGGACGGTGTATTGTCGTTTCTGTGTTGTCAATTGACGCGTGATAAAAAATTTCTGATTTCCTACAAAACTTTCATCAAATTTAGTGCGGCCGTTTTTTTTTCATTTTGATAAAACAAACGTAAAATATTATAATTTTTCTCAATCTGGTTTGCACTTGTGGCAGTTAATGCTTCAGAAAGCTCGTATCAAACAAAATATTACAGTTTTTATAATAGCAAAAAAAATATACAACAAATATTTATAAAGATTAAGGGGATGATACTGTTGCTCTCATTCTCATTCCACTTACTATAACCAGTAATGTTATTATTTAGAGTATTATTATTATTATGATTCTTGTGGTTAATACTTATGTAGATATTAAAGGCAAATTATTCGTGTGGATCTGAAACGTCGCACCCCACGAATTGATGATGTTATGATGCAGATCAGGAAGCTGCATTTTATTTTCAACGTTGGAAACAACTGTAGGTTTGAAAATTTTCTGATGATGGAAAACAATTTTTTAAAAATGTTTCTCAGTTCCTCATGAACCAATAAATAATATGTAATCGATACATTCATATTTTTTCCAAAGCACACCCTTGGACAATTTTTTTCCTTGAGCCTCATTTATTCGAATCATTGGGCCTATTTGATCTCTTGATTAGATCGGTATTTTTATTAGGAGAAATTTACAGGTTGACTATAGAAAATAACAATTTTGTGACAACTGAACTCATCTTGAATAAAAAAATGCCGAAAAAATGTCCAGAAAAAAATACGATCAGGTCCCTTCAGGAGTTATAAAACTATTAACGACGAAGAGTTTAAGGCTTAGTTTTCATCACGTTTGTGTCTTAAACTCCCAAACTACATTCTAGAAAGTAATAACTTTAATTTCAAATAAAATAACAAACGTCCTTTTTATACTAGTGTCAAATATATGTAATCCTTCTGTGGTTGTGAAAGTATTTTAAGTTAGACATGGAACGTTCACTCGAAAAATCTGTGAAATTCAGCAAAAAATCGTTACTAAAATCCTTTTTTAATTCGATTTTCGAAAAGTTCATGTTATTGTAAACTTAATAAGATTTTCAGCCCTATATTGTGTTCCTTAAGGAAAATCCAGAAAATTCCCATTTCAAAGATATTCCTGGAGATAAAATATGCTTAGTTTGTTAAGGGAGCGTCGAGTAATTATATTAGGCTGCTGGAAGAAGGGGGACTAAACAATCATTATATGTGGCAAAGAGTAGGCGAAATATAGTAACGAATTTCTTAATTAAGTGTCCTTTTTCTTATGTTTATTTTATAATATATTGGAAAGTAGAAATCGAAATAAGTTAATCGCATTAAAAATCAGTGAAAAATTTTTGTAGAAAATTGCAAATGATTATTCCAATTTTCACTAGATTGCGTAATCGGTCACATATTTTATTGAAATTGATGAACTATAAGTGTGCCTATTAATTGGACTAATTAATTGTTGCGTATGATAGTTTCATCAAAGTTCGGTGTGTTTAAGAGTGTAAACAAATTGATTTGTTTGCATGGTATGTTTGTTCGTAAATATTCTCGTATTTTGTTGATGTTGGTATTGTTTACATTGTTTTCTACTCGTCTATCTCAGCTTGTGGAGATAACACAAACAATACCCACGATTCAAGTAAATGGACGGAATATGCAAAATATCATTCAAAAATGTCCAGTTAATGTTTATGCCGAATATACTCATGCGGGTTAATGAATCTTTAAATCATCATAGGGTGACTCATAATGGATACGCATATTTAATTATATGTAGATATCAATTGAATCAACTAAAACTGCTTCACTTTGGGCTCATTTCTGTCTTAATTTATGGGGGAATAACCGGAAAGCTCAAATATTTATTATTGGTTTATGCTATGAATGCTCGATATTTATTTCGATTTTCCTTTTATGTTTATAAATAATGTTTCCTTTTTAAATACATGCTATAAACATAACTGTTTCTGTGAGGACAGTAGACTTTCTTGCCATTAGTTATTATGAACTTTCTCGACAGTGTTGACTATTGTTTTTGGTGAGCACAAACAAAACTGGCGAACGGTAATGAATACCGTGTCAATACTTTTATCAAGGATCGAACTGGCTCCGAAAAAATATACTAAATTCTGTTGTATGGTCACTGAACTAATTAACTTAATAACTTGTCAAACGTTGAAGGCTCAACACGCAAAAGACAACTAGCCGAAGATAATTCAGCTGCAGATGCTTATAGTTAAGGGTCAAGCCAGCATAATAAATTTGTTTATATCTTAAAACTTCAAACAGTCGATAAAGACACCGACGCGGACTATGCAATGCTATCCACCATTGGAAACTTCTTCGTGTTAATCGAAGGGTCAATTAGCGATAACAGTTTATTTTATTTTCACGAAAATAGGGCAAGGGAGGCAACTTTATGTCTTTTAGTTGGTGACAAGACCAACACACACTTCACCCAACCAAGGCCTCCGTTGAAATGTAGAATGAATGAAGCAAGATATTGATCTGAAACTACAACTTATTTTCATGATTTCATAAGAAATTCGTCCCTGTAGAAAGTACAGGAATATTGACCTATTTGGCTTTCGAGAAATTCCAATCACATAGGTGGGAGAACTCCAAAAATCACCCTTTTTTATTGAAGGCAGTAGAAAAATATTCAGGGAATTGGGTTAATTTACAAACAAGCACGCAAGTAATTTAAGTGGAAGCTTGAAAATCGTCACTATTACTGCATTAATTTATTTATTGTCTATTCTCGTTTCTATTTGATATTATCAATTGTAAACGTAGTGCTTGGACCTACACGTTCACTTAAGCTGACTTTCAATTAGTAGTCTGTATAAACAAATCAGTTAAGGTGAAAACCACGAGTTTTTCGTTTGACTGCAAAGTAAACATATCTTTAACATTTATCATTTTCTTAAGACGACAAATGAAAATTTGTAAGATATTGTAATATAAAACTATTGATATATCTTATAGACCAGGGCGAATCTTTAAAAAACGACTTCATTTGCCTGTTGAAAGGGGCACACTGAATTTGCAGAAGAAGTTGTGGAATAACTTGTATAACGATAATTGACCTATCCTCCCTCTCAACATTATCGGGAGTTTTTTTCTCCTTTTTCACTTCTAACTTTAAAACGATTCATTTACGAGCAAAGATGTGAGGAAATAACAGTTGCGTAATTGAATTTTCTATAAGATATGATTGTTTAATTTTTTTAAAAAAATTTACCCTTACCAAAATAGCTATAAATATAAAAAAGGCCAAAAAAAATCTTTTTTTATTTACATTTTTTTACCACTGACTGAAGCAAAAAGCCAAATTCTGGTTTCAAAATAATATCAGCACTTTATGGTGCGGTGAATTATTAAGGTCCGAAGTGTATTCCAACTGGTAAAAAAGGTTAAATAAAAAAATCTTTTTTTCGTTTTTTTTTATATTTATTGCTATTTCGCGGCAAGAGTAAAAATTTTAATCAATAGAATTATAGAAAATTTAATTATACAACTTTTATTTCCTCACAACTTTTCTCTTAAATGAATCGTTTTAAAGTTAGAAGTGAGAAAAGTAGAAAAAAATCGAGTTTTTTTTTGTAATTTTTAAACATTTCGATTTATTTATTAATGTTCCCCACTTTTTTTTAAAGGGAGGATAAGTCAATTATTGTTATACAAGTTTTTCCACAAATTTTTTTGCAAAAATTAGTGTGCCCCTTTCAACAGACAACTGAAAACAGATCCGCCCTGGTCTATTAAGCGAATTCCGAAATTACAATACACCGTAATCCTGCACCATCTAATCTTGTATTGCAAAAGGATAAATACATGAAAAAATGGTTAATAAATACTTTGGCCAAAAAGTATCTTAAAATTTATAAATTTTTAATAGGAATAACATGACTACAGTCAAAAAAGAAAGATTTCAAGTATTTCATACTGTATTGATGGCTAAATGCAGTGCAAAATAAGGTAAATATAGTTTGAAATTAAATATAACATACAGGTAAGAATAATAAAATTACAGATTTGAAAAATCCAACCCTTATTCATATTTAAAAAAATATTTTTGACGTCAGTCCACGTGCTCTGACCTTCTATAATCATTTTAAAATCACCTTGGATAGGAATAAGTCAAGAATATGTTTGAAAGGACTTTTAGTGATTCAAGCAGCTGCATATGCATACATTTATTCTACATACAATTAAGGATTAGTTACTCTATGGTTGAAATAACTCGCGACCACGCTTGACGCGGTAACTTTCTCCGCGATACCTTCAATTATATCATGATAACAGTTTTAATAGTTTATGATGGAAAAATTTTTGAAATCGATTCTATCCGGTATCAGACATGAGAAGTCGATAAAGTTGTTAATAAGTTATGTATTTCTTTGAACTTTACACTTCAGTATACATATGTAGATAATTGAAAGCCATAAAGAATGACCATGCCTTTAAATTGAGATTGATTTATGAAAAGTATCTAGGAACAAACTTTGTGAGATAAGGAAAAATTTAATTGTGTTTGATATCTAATTAAAATTTACAGATTTAAATCAATCCCAATTCCGTTTTAAAATCAATCGTAACAGTAATAAAACAATAAGATGCTTGTTATTTAAATAATAACAGTATGCAGCGCAATTTCTGGACTAAATTGATCAGAAAATAACCTTGTATGCAAGCGTATTCATTATACATCGAAAAGGTGGTAGTCTTAATGTAAATAAATACTATACTGTAACTGTTATTTATATCGTCTAGTTGACATCTGATTTCTACAATCCGAACGTTCACAGTGTACACATACGTTAATACAATAGATCAGAAAAAGAAAATCATCGGGTAAGATATGCATGATTGATGTACGACTTATTCTATACAACTCCTGGAAGAAATGCAAACAGCAATATCAAATTGTAATGAGAAAAATCGATTGACCTTTGTAACTAAATCACATTTCGGTTGAAGCAAAGTCTGCACAGATACAGCTCTTGTATTTGATTGAGTACATGCATGTTAGGTGATAAATCAAGCGATAATGATGTTGGGCTTCAATCCTGAATATAATATCAGGTTCACATTATTGGAAAAATGTATTTGGTATCAATTACTACATGAGTATGAATCAAATAACTGAAAACAGATAAGAAGTTCACAGAAATATGTTCTTCAGTTATTAATTATAATGTGGACAATGTAAATTGGATTTATTATAGAAGATAACAAGATATAATTAGAAAAATTTGTAGACATATAATTAGAAACATTTGTAGCTTACTAAGAAAAGCCCAATTTGTCAATGAATCCTTCGATATAACTCATTCCCCTTAGTTAGTTAGTTAGTTTTTTATCTGATTCAGGCAAAGAGTTGGCCGATGCTACTTCTATAAGAACAGCAAGATAACATAGTTCTGAAAACTCCAATGCTGAGAACAGACACGTGATTAGAAACACTATAGGCAGGATGGCATGCATATTCGTTATGATCAGTTTGAAAAAGCCAGTTGCATTCGTTGCAGTTTAAACACGTGATTTTCAAAGTTTTCAAAAGCACTATTAATTTCAATAACGCTCCAAGCCTCTCGTTTTTCAGGACTTTGTTTCCCTTTTATCCTTCTAGATCTTTGGTGTAGTCAATTTGTGTTCTTCATTTCTTATTCAAACAGAAGCTTATGAAATTCAACTACCTAACATTATTATTGTTTACGATACTTTTTTGGAAGACGATCCAAAAACCAGACAGAAAAGCCTACGTTCACTTTTAAAAAATTATATAAAATCGGG
The DNA here is from genome assembly GCA_963942545.1 of Oxycera nigricornis. Taxonomy (NCBI): domain Eukaryota; kingdom Metazoa; phylum Arthropoda; class Insecta; order Diptera; family Stratiomyidae; genus Oxycera; species Oxycera nigricornis. The sequence continues at coordinate 14,147,525 of OZ012662.1, forward strand.
AAATTTGGTGAAAATATGAATTAACATATGGTTTTTAGAGTATCCTTGTCTATTTAAAACCTATAACAACCTCTTTTTTGCATAGAAATTTCTCCAACTCTACTTGAAGCATATTATTCAATATATCTCTGTTGTTAATTTCACGCGAAGGAATTTCTTGTTTATTTATTTAGTTACTCATCTCAAAAACGCTCAATAGAGCTAAAATCTGATGGTTGTGGCGGTGAATGAAGTTGAGTAGATGTGTTTGAGATGCATATACTGCTGGAAATTAAAAATAGATTCCAAAATCAAGTTCGTTTCTACTTTGCTCCTAATTCTTTCTAAGGATATTAAGATAACCATGTTTTATGCGCATTCAATAAATTTCATTTTCCCAACAACACTGGAAGACATGGGCTGTATGTCCATAATGTCACCAGCAATATGCATCACTTTTAGGACCAAATTTTTTGTCTTAAATGCAGCTACTTTCCTTCACTTACTATTTCCTTATCTTGATGGAAAATATGAAAAATTTACTCTCATCCTAGGAAATGTTATTTTTTTCAAAGGTCTGGCAACATGCAGAGATACTTTTTTGCAAAGGGTATACATTTTAATCGGTTAATACGCAGAATGAAGAAAGAAAGCTATACGCCCACCATACCCAGCCTTTTTAAAATATTTCTTGAAGTAACTAGACACATGACTCCTCATGTTGATTACTAATTTGCTAATGGATTTATGCAAGTCGTGCTTGACTAGAGAAATTAAACTGCGTCTTTTTTTAAATTTAAAAGATGGACAAAAGAATTATAAAAATCGTTGTTCATTTTTGTCGTTGTAAGTGAACGTAGGCTCACTCCATTTCTGATTCTGCGCGGTAAACACTACATATTACTTTCGGAATTTTTATTTTTTATTTTAAATTGAAAAAGGAAACTCCGTATTTCGATCTGAAACATCGATAATAGAAAAGACACGAAAACAAGCAGCAAGCTTTGATTGTTGTGCCTAGCTTAACAGTAGAGCAACGCGGCATTGTCGACCGAATTTGTCAAAATTCCACTAACGGTTAGGGAGAATTGATTCGAGTCTTTTGGAGGGACTCGGTAGCACCAGAATTTTTTTTAACAAAAGCAATTCCAGTGCCTATGGAATGGAAGTAAAGATAAGACTTGGGTAGCCGGGGATATGTAAGCGGACGGACAGAAAATCTTTATCAAAACTCAAAAAATGAAATGGTGTTGATAACTAAGCTATGAATAACCTAAAATACGTGCGAATGAAATTGCGAGCACCATTAGCTATAAATAAAACATACTCTCTCGTTTAGGCTTCTCGAGATGCTATGGTTGAAATCATCATGCTTCAAATTTTTGAAAAATCCTCAGGTGTTCAACTAAATCTGATGGAAATCATCTTATGGGCTACTGAAATCCAATGAGATGAGATTTGCGGGAACAATTTTTGGGAATCATATCAGTTCTTTAGAGTTAAATGAAGTTTAAAGTTGATGGTATCTCCTTCGAATGAGTATTTAATATCTCTTCTATAAGAAGATAAGCCATATATTATGCATTTTGAGCTTTATGGCAGGCATTTGGCCTTATAGACAGACAACACAATTGAAGCGCATGCAGGAAGAATTTGAGGTAAAGCCGCTTTTTTCAACACAGACCAAGTATTGTTGAAAGTTATTTGTAGCGATCCATACATAGCTGCATGGAATGTATAGAGAAACATAATAAAATGTAAATTAGAAACGTTTGCAAATTCTTAAAAGTTCAAAATGAAGTTGACTACTTCTTGCAGCAAGTATTACATGAGACCGAACCGAAAGTCCGGATTAAATGAAATTTGTCTCAAAATGAACATAATACAAGTTTTAGATAGGAAAAACTAATACTATCAATGATTTTTCTTTCCCTACAGCTGAATTTTAGTTTGTATACTACTTCAATATAGACCTAAGTTTTTAACATATGAACTGATGTAGGATTTTAAAACAAAACATCTTTGTGAAAAAAATTTAACATTTAATCCCGTCTGAGTTAAGCGGAGTGTGAACTAGCGAGGACTGGAGTAGCAGGACTCTAATGCACCCATGTTTGGTGTAATTCCTAAATTGTAAGAAACTGTTAGAAAAATGAAGAAGACAAACAATATATCAGCGAAAATCTAAACTACACTCTTTCAAAACAAAATTCAGCTAATTTAGAGTTTCAACCAATTCCCATTGATATAAATCAAAGTTTTCATGCAAAATTGATTTATATATAAAAAATTAATGATTTTTTTCGTACATCTTAAACTCATCAAATCCTCCGGTAACTTCACTTAAGCAGAAGATTCTCCCCGAAATAAATACAAACGTTTCGGCAATAGAAATTCGATGGTACGCATTCATAGCTTCTTAAATCATGATTATCCTTGCCACAGATGCAACTAATGCTGTTGATCAGTCCATAAATTCAAAAACAACCACCTGCATAAAGTCTATTTTAAAAATGCGTATGATTTCATCGTGGGTAGTCATCCCTAACGATACCGCTACTAAGGACTAGCTATAGAAAATTCGCTTAAAACTGGTTCACCCTGGTCAATCACCGTGTTCTATCTTTTCAAATCGACTTTTTGGTGCTTCACTTAATGAAATCCCTTCTATTTTAGAAGACAAGATTTATTACTCACTCATTTCCACGGGATCTCATCAAAACTGGTGCATTCTTCTCTTGAGTTTTCGATTGTTCCGTGCTGCGAACCAACCGCTTCCCAGGACTTGGCTTTCGCACACCATTATTGAAACTTCTCGAACGCACTAACGGCTTTGGCGGCTTCGGTGTAGTTTGTGGTTTCTTCCCTCCTTTGTTCGATATGTTGTTTATAGCATTCGGTACACTAGTGGCTCTTGTAACCATTTTCACTATTCTGTGTTACCACATTAAATATTTCCCTAAATAAGCACTGGTATACACTATTTGTAAAAGTGAATTGCACATTCGTTTATTTTCCACGATTCTTACAGAGCAACGTTAGTATATTAACAATTATTTTTATCTTCAATATGTGCTGACTAATAGGAAAGAACAGTCTCTGAAATATCCTGAACGATAATTGTTCCAAACAAACGGCTCACAACCTTAACGCATCGTCCAATCGCTCTCAACTAAGCCAAGTTCATGCGTCTACAGCGCTTTTATTGTGGTCAGTTGATGACCTGTCCTCCAGGTATTTCGCGGTCACCCATACTTGCGTTCCAGCCTGCTCCTTTTTTTATATATAGAAAAGAGTGGGTAAAAAAGTGTACATGTATATGGAAATTTATCCTCACCACTAGGAGTCAATGTAATTAACGGCGATTTCAATTCATGCGCAGTTTATTGAAAGAGTGTCCTGAAACGAACACGCTAAGCTGAGTAACATGAAAAACTGAATGAAACTTGTCATTGTTCGTAGAACTAATAAAAATTACTGCTTTATTGCTCCTTTAGTGTAGATTTATTGATAATGCACAGAGTGTAATTATGAATCTAGTTTAAATAGATTTATTTGTGAAGATCCTTTTGATATTTCCTCTTAGAACCACGCAGTCCATTTTTTAAATTGAAACATACTACAATTTTATAAATTATGATTTTTTTTTACACAGGAACCACCTTTTTTCGATATAACCACTAACGATTTCTACGACAGCCCACTACTAGTTTACCAAATTTTCAACCCTATATAAAATATACAATCGTCAGCGGAAAAAATTCACTATATCTTATATTCACTGAATTTCGAAATAATAATTCTAACAACCGAGAAACATCATAATCCAAAATATGCCTTACAGAGCTCTGCTTAATTTATTTCAGGGAGGGGGCGGGGGTATGGTCAAATTTTCGATTTTTTTATTCTATTGTATAGTCCTTCAAGAGTTCCCCATAAAAATTTGAAGTTAATCCGAGTAGAATTGATGAAGTTATGGGCTGTACAATATAAGTATCTCTTATGAATGGGCACGCGAAGAGGATAACATACGTATTAGCGGAGCTGATAAAAAAGCTACAAGAGTGCAAAGAAGATCGAGTCCTTCGAAGACAACAACAAAAAGATGCTCTAGACATCCTTGCTGATAGTCTTACACTTAATGGACCAGGTATTCACGATTCTGTGTGAGTAGAGAAAAAAATCCCTTTTTTCAAAAAAATAAATTCAAACGCGTTTTCTGAGACTTTTTATGTTTAAAGTAGGTGAGACACGGAACTCAAAAAATAATGGACCGATCCTTTTGAAATTTTGGACGCTTGTTCTGTAAAGATTTTACAAGGTAACGCTGTCAAGATATTTCATTTTTAGACTTTAATTTTTTTAAATAGAAATTTTCCTGATTAAAACCACAATTCCAAAAATAAATTTTTCATATTTTCCGTTTTTTTGGCTTTAAAATTATACCAAAAATTAAATAAACAAAATAAATGAAAAAACTCGACAGTGTTACCTCAAGAAACTCATTACCTAATAGAATCTTTTTGGTTTATTTGGTTTCAGATGATCCAGCTATTAGTTATGTTTTTCACGGCAATTTACCTGTTTTTTGGGGCGTCTATTTGAATCTAGAGTCACTGGCTCATTTTTCAATAAAAAATTTACTGGATACTGTTTAATATATCAACTTTAGTATATTCTTCCAGTTAATGAAGTAACTTTTAACATATTGCTAAAAAAACTGATCCCTGGTCTACTAGGTTTTATTCATGAATATTTCTAATTTTTGCTTCTTGAAATTTTCATCATTTTCCAGCTCAATGTGCGAAATTTTTCTATGAGGAGTCTGCAATTCGTCATACTGAAACTCAGATTCTGAGGCTCGTTTATTAACACTCGCTTGATACCACGGAAGCCTCCTTCATTTAGTTTTCGATTATTGCTTGGTATTGTCGTCTTTTTCGCGATAATTACAGCAGTATTTTGTTGTAGCTACGGTGTCTGGATTAGTTTTTCACATAGTTGATCTCACTTATATCACGAAAGAGATGTTATTCATAAAATTATCCAATTTTCATATTTAACAAAAAATACATTATAGAAAATTTGGCAATTTTCCACTCCATGTATAATGCCGAGCAATATTTTCGATTAAATGAAAAGGAGCTTCTAGTCTAGTCTTGTTTTTGCAATTGCCATTTTACCAGATAGTAGAATGTAACTGAAGCTAAAATGTATTTACAGTTTCCCATTTAATACGAATGTCTAAAACTACAAGTTCCAGGTCATACCACAAAATGTCGTTTGGCATTTTACATAAGAAAAACAGAATAGTTCCTGCGATCCTTAGGTGAATACTGACCAACACCCTGTTGTTGAATCGCACATTCGGATGGAAACATCAGTAACGATTGTAAACGACTCTCAATCGCAACATTTAGACACTAATAATTCCTAAAAGAAGTGTCCTTTCACCATCGCCAGACTATGTATACGATCAATGTGGATAGAAATAAATTAACACGCCCGATTCCATACCTCAGCGCAGCGGACATTGTTCCAGGCAATGGTTAATCGTCCTGACAAATCTAAGCAGCGTGAGAAACAAACACGAGCGCAATTGAAGAAATTAATACAAATTGTATTATTCATGAGGTACCTAAATTTCTCCACTAGAGATACCTGGGAGGAGGTCTAGAGGTGATCACCTCCACCATTTCTCTTCAAGTATTTGAAGTAAGTGGGGACATTAGCCATGATTATAGGAGTAATACAACAAGAACATAGCCAAAATGAATGTGGTCAGCTTGACGTCTGATTCTCAATACATTATTTATTCGTGGTTAAGTGTATTACTGTCCGAGTAGAAGCGCTCACATTGTTATCAACAAATACTCCTCTCGTCGTACCCACTCCAATAAATTGACTTTTATAAAGTAATTTTTTACGCTCCAGGTAATATTAAGTAGTGGTCACGCTCTTTCACTATATTTTTAACTCATTGTTTCTACTTCATTCTGACCGTTGTGTAGCCAACATTCAAGCTTATCAATTAGTACAAACGAAAAACACGGTAGCTATAATCTTGTAATTGTATATTTAATTTATATTCAGTTTTTACATTATTTGATACTACTTTCTAAATCTAACTAAAGAAGTTTTAATTTCCAAACATGCTGTAGCATTTGTTCCATAGTGGAATAGATAATAAGCGTAATGTCTTGATCTCTACATACCTAGTTTAAGTTCATAATCTTATATTTACAATATATACAGCTTCATGTAATTCATATTAAGATTCAAAAAGTAGCAAAGTTTAACACGATTACAATAATAAAGCCTCGTAGAAACGTTGTTTTTCCATCCAAATTGATTAGTTATGAATAACTTTGATAATTCTGTTCTACCCTAAAACGTTGCGATGTTTTCTTTCATTTGAGAAGCAGTTTTGAATGTTGTCTGATGCAAAACCAATTGTGTTTAGCAGTAAGAACAAGAACTTTGGACTCAAAATTGGCACGGATATTCGAAAAGTGTACGAGACGAGACCGGTGGCCTCGGTTACTGATTTATTTTCGTTAGATACCAAAAATTCAACAGGACAACAATCATATCCTCACACGAAATCTCACATATTTTCACATCAAAAAACAACCACTTTCATGGTGCGTACTTCATATCAAACGTGATGGAAACTATCCTAGAGAGTAACATCCATTCAAATAGTTCATGTATTTCCCATGTTAGATGCAGCTTCGATTGGGTACAACGGCCTGCACTCAGGGCAGAACCATTTGCCTTGTGGCGGTACCAAGATCCCAACGCACTCGAAGTGGAACCATTCAATCATACAATCGTCGCCATCGCAGGCTATCATCTCCGACACCTCATCGTAAGGACATCTACAGTAACAATATACACTTTCACCTTCGCGAGCAGGCCGGGCACCGGCTGGCGGCTGGATAGGGTATCGTATGTTGTTTCGTTTGAAGTAGTCCAATCGTGCGGCATCCGGATTGGGTAGCAGAGCTGGTGGAATGCGCTTTGAATTGATCGGCGTCGACAGCACAACGGGAGCGGCTTCCGTCTGAGCGTGCGACGGCTGTGGTGGCTGATTAACGATCTGCGGCTGTTGCTGTTGCGGCGGACACTGGTACTTTTGGTTGGACTTTTTTGAGCGGGATCCTTTTCCACCCTTCTTCACGGCTGTTGTCATTATTGTTAAACGATTGTCATCGTCACTGCTGCTGTCGCTTTCTTCGAAACTTCGATTCGGCGAGACGTGCTGTGGCGGCCTAATGTGATGCACAGGAACCGGCGGAACTCGAATCGGCTGTACTATCGGCGGTTTGTAAGCGGAATTTTCAACACTTAAAGGTTTCTTAGACAGCAGAGCCGACGGCCGAATAATTATTGGTGGAATGGGAGGAAGCGTGGACGAGGTTGCCGAATGGGACTTCTTTGTCGAAGACTTGTGACTTTTATGATGAGATGACCTTGATGAAGGAGCTGGCAAATCTTCCTTTCGCCAGGTTAAATTTGGGGGAGGAGTTGGCTTAAATGCTGCTGGTCCTGAAATCATCAATGCAGGCCCTGCGCCATCGTCATCACTTGAGTAGCCGTAAAACTTATTAGGACGCCTTCGTCTCTTCGAACGTTTCAGGTTCCCGTCTTGATCCGAGCTACTTCCAGTGCTTAACCTATCTTTAAGCGAAATCGGCGCAGGCATTCCCACATTAGAACCTCCAAAAATTGGCTGATGTGTTACTGAAGACCGCGACGATTGGTCATCTTCCATCGCCACGATATTTGCTTCAACTTCGGGCCTAGATAATGACGTTTGCAATTCCTCCACTAAGCGGGAGTTGTTTTCCGCTGACGGAAAAGTATGCGACGACAGTGCATTATCTTCAGTTTTCATCAGCACCGGATTATTTTTTAGTCCTTTTTTGTCTCGCTTTTTCTTTTTGATCTTCACCTTTTTCTCTTTCACCATCTCTTCTGGAATAGACGGAGTTGAAGGTCGACTATTCTCAACAATGTCGAAGTTGTGCGAAGGACTTAAACTGGTTTGCATCAAAAGTTGCTTCCGTTTTTCGGCCAGCACTTGGTTTGCCATTTTCTGTGGATGCTCGTCGTAGAAATCTTCATCTGTGTCGGTTTCTTCTGTCTCTAAATCAGACTCTATAATAATCGTATCAGGATCAACGATTTCTTGAAGCTTTGGATCGGTCGTGACTACGTCCACTATATCAGATGTATTTGCTTTTGGAGAATGAGCCCCAATCTCTTCTGATTTTCGTCCTTCCTTCGAACGGTTCTTCTTTCCATGTTTCGCTGCCTTTCGAGCGGCTGCACGACGTCTTCCTTCAGATGTAGAGCTTTCGCTGTCCGAACTTGAGCTAGAATCACTGGAGCTTCCACTTGAACTACTGCAACTGCAATTTGAACCGCAAGAGCAACTCGAATCGGAGCTACTGCTTGATCCAGACGACGAAGAGTCACTTCCAGAACGCTGCGCTTTGCGAGGCGACTTTTGTTTCTTTTTCGGGGATAGGTTTTCTTCCTTAGCATTTGTATTGCATGTCTTGATTTCGTTGATATCATCTTTGCTGCTTGACTTCGTCAACGCTGATATCGGCTTGAACATCATGCAGTAGTCATGATCGGATTGGGATACATGCAAAATAGGTGCAGCAGGTGTTTCATCCTCATCATCCGACTCCTTCTCTGCACTCTTTGCTTGACTAGCTTGAAATGTTTTGAAATTTTCCCATATATCCATTATCTGAGTACCCGTACTGTTACTCATGTCATCATCTGGCTCTGGTCCAGAAGCGGGTGATAGTGTTACCTGCGGCACAGGTGTGGTTGGTTTTTCCGACTTTGCCTTTTCGTCGTCCGATTCATCGCTACTGTCGCTTTCCGACAAATTCAGCGCCGGTAAAAGAATCAAATCGTCCACATTTTCCTTGCCCTTCTTTGATCGCTTACGTTTTTTCTTTTTTTCGCGATCCCCGTCTTTTACATCTTCTCTGTTATTTTTTTCATTTACTTCTTCTTGGGATTTTTCTTCTCGTCCTGATTCCGGCAGATCTGCTTCTTCTGGCTTGATTGCTTTGTTTTCTTCATCTTGTTTCTTTTGTATTTCTGCTGCAACGACTGGATCTTCGTTATGACGCGCAGTGTGCTTCAATAGCAGCTTTCTAGAAATAAATTTCTGCTCACAATCGTCTTCTGGGCAGGGATATGGTGCATCTCCAGTATGCAGTCGTTTGTGCACCTTGAGAGCCATGGCTCTCGAGAATGACAAATTGCAAACGTCACACACGAAAGACAGAGGCGGTATGCAAAAGTGATAAACATGTGGCCATCGTTTTTGTAGGCATCTTTTACATAGAACGCTCTCTGTTCCATGTTTCCAGAAAAGATGTTTGGTAATGTCAGGCTTATTTCTATAGGCGATTCCACAGCGATAGCACAGGTGATGAAGCTTATGTTTCCAGACGTGACTTGATAATCTAAAAATAAAAAAATGTAAAGTCAATTTGATTCGGATCTTCTAATTATGACTATGAATTACGCGTTCTTAATAGAGAGTGATATAAAAGTTTGAGCAGTTAACACTTCTGTTAATTAACAGGCAACTCACCTACTCTGATCGTAGCAATCTTCCAAGCAAACATCACAGGCGAAATGCTTTTTGCGAAGATGAACCATCAGGCGAAAGGCCGATGGAATATTGTCAAGATCACACAGGCAGCAACGAAACTTTATGTCAAATATCACGAATTTGTTAGCAACTCCAGGACACATGTGACAAAGAATCTCGCTGTAGCTGAAGAAATTTGAGCGACACATGAAGCACAGAATAGCCGTTTTCAAGTGCATCTTTCTATTGTGCAAGTAGAGCTCCTTGTGTATTCTGGTTTCAAACCGACATTGATAACACTCGAAGATTTTCTCATACGGCTTCAAAGTTTCTCGACTGCCGCCACCGTATGTTTCCAGATTAAAGAACACATTGTCTAGTTCTGTCAGGAAACTCTTCACTTTCTGCACTATTGTTTGAGGTTGAAGTTCCTCGGCTGTAATACTGTCCACGGTTGCAGAAAACCGATGATCGGATATTAGATGCAACGCAAAGTTATGAGCGTTTACTGCAATGCGTCGCGCGTGGTTACAATACAAGCAAGTTTTGTATGTAGCACTCAAGCAAATCCGCATGAGCTCTATCACATCAATTTTATCCAATGGTTGTTCCAAAATAATGTCTTGCATTGGAATATCTTCATTAGCCTCCGCAATATTACCTGCAGCGCCTTCAGCTTCAACATTCATTTTCTCGTCTACTTCCGATTTCGGAGAGCTGCATTCTTTTGGCTGTTCTTTTACTTCTCTTTTTGGAGAAAACTTTGGCGGAGAGAAAACATCATCTGGGAGCGTTGGGCTCGGTTCTATCGCCTTCTTTTCTTCTAAATGCATGTAATGATTGTTGTGTTCTGCGTCATTTGCAGGACCGCTATCATCCCCTACATTCTCGTCGGGGTTTTCGATACTCCTTACTGGAATATCCTCATCTATATCCATGTCAGACCCATCAGATTGCTCCTGTTCTTCGTCGCCATTTTCAGAACGGTCCACTTCATTGTCCTCGCTTTCAGTTGAAGACTGTTCTGACTCCAAAGGCGTTTGGAATTCTTTTGGAATTCTTATTTTGAATTTCGGAACGAGCAGCGGTTTCGGTTCAGTTGTATGTTCTAATGATTGTGAAATTTCAAAGCTTTTTACAGTGTCGTTCAACTCCTTCTCCGGTGAACTATGTGACCTTAAAGTTAGTTCCGACGTAGTGTTTGATTGCGAAAGCGAGCTGTTGAATGAATCATCCACCTTACATTCTTCTCTATTAACACCACCAACAGTAACGGGATGAGACTCGTGATTATCATTTGGAAGATTTGTCGTATTATCTAATTTTTCTTCACAGTTTGCATTTGTATTTGCATCTCTTTCCGATGTGTTGTCTGTTGGATGGGCTAAATTCTCTCGAGAAATAGCATAGCAGTTGTTTTCGACTGGGAGGTTCGATTTCTTTTCCGCACATCCGTTCAGTTTCAGCGAAGATGGAAGTTCACCTTCGTTTCTAGTTGGATTCAATCTACGATCTGTAATTATTCTTCTTAGGATAGAAGTTTCTGCATCTGATTTTTCATTGCCGTTCAGCAGTGGATCGAAGGCCTTGTCTAATTTCAAGTCTAGCTCTAGGGACCCAAAGCTGAAACTGTTCCCTGCACTTTTGTTTTTGCGCTTTTCACTATCTTTGTGTTTTGCTTTGTTTAGCTGCGGCCCTGCTTTGCAATTTAAACTATGACGACCTTTTTGCCCGCAAATAGAGCAAGGCTGCTGATGGTCGGAGCACCTATGGTCTGGAAAGTCCTCGTGTTCGGTAAACAGATGTTCGCACACACAACACATTAAATAGCAAGAGTCACGAGACGATCTCAGCAGTTTTTCCTGGCAATCAAAGTGATTCTGTTCTAAATCGTGCTTCATCTCCAGATGAAATGTAAGACGCTCTGCACTGGGAAACATTCCTATGCAATACAGACATATGTGGCGTTTGTGAACTTCGCGCATGTGCAAAAATAGATTCCAATTCTCGTAGTATGTGCCGCAAGCTGAACAGAGGAACACTCGTTTCTTCGCTCTAGCTGATGTATTTGGGCCCGAACTGCTGACTCCTTGTTTTGGTTTCGGCAAAGATGAATTTAGCATATCCAATGAATTACTGTTCACCAGTTCGTTGCTCCTGTTTTCCGAGTTCTTCAAACCAGTTGAATTACATGCAACATTTCGTTGTTTGTCCTTAAATAAGCAAATTTTTTGGTGATCACGAAGTTGATTGAGATTTTCAAAATTTGAATTTGAACACTTAAAGCATTTTATTGGGATTGTGGTTGGCTTCAAGCCTAAATATTGCGCATATTCTCGGAACGGACCCGTACCTTTTGCCGTTGGCAATACAGATGGATCACTATTACGGCTATTGGGTTCAGCTCTTTGCTCAACATACCCGCCATCACTCCCAGCTAAGTTTCGATCGGAAAGATCAATATCCGCCGATTTGGTAGAGAATCTTCGTTTTTTGGGCAAGTGTGGCGGTTTTGCTGTGTCGCGTAAGCTCAGCTTACGTTTTATGGCATGATGCTTTTCATTTGAGCTGCTCACGTCGCCATTGCTCGAGTGTGGCAACAAATTTTGTTGCGCCACCGCAACATCTTGCTGCCCTTGCAATGCTACCTTTTCATCATGACACTCTTTGGAGTTTTCTTCTTGATGATCAATCACAAGATTACGAGGTGATGAAGATAATGAATGTGAGCTTGTAGTTGATTCATCGTCACTGGGAAATATGTGTTGCGGCACATTGTGATCACCGTTCACTTTTAAAAAGCTATCATTTTGCATAGAGTTCTGTTCATAATTGAATCCGAAATGAGATAAACGGTTTTCGCTATCTGCAGCTTGTTTTGAAACATTTTCGATGCTCTCCATTGCACCTGCAACGATAATGAACAAATTAAATACACTGATAGCAAATAAATCACTTAATGGACTGGCTGCACTAGTTTATGTAAACAATATCAATTGATTAATAGTTCAATTCTAGAAAATCATGTCATGGGTAAATTACAGTCGTTGTTCATTATAAAACCATTAAACTGTTTCATTTACAAGGAGAGGCTCCGCTTAAGGAATTTCGGATTTCGACGAAATCCGGCACATAAGTAGAAGACGTGAATGATATTCGATCCTTAAAATATTAGAGCGCAACACCCCTTCCGTTTTTTGAGAAAAAACGCCTTTAAATTTTTTAGCGTCGCTTATGGATTAGTAGAGTAGTTTTTGCATCCGACAGAAGCGGTGCAGTGTAGGAAGCAGTGCTACCAGCTCGCGATCAAGGGATCGTGTATTCGATCCCCGGTCGGGGTATTGTTTTTCTTTTTAAATAATTGTCGTCGTCGTGTGTTCGATCACCGGTGGGTACTGTTTTTTTGAAATATTGTGGATTGTGGCACCGCTTTTATCAGTTGCAAAAACTTACTAATCCATGAGCGACGCTAAAAAAATTAGAGGCGTTTTTCTCAAAAAACGGGGGAGGGGGATGTCGCGGTCTAATATTTTAAGGATCGAATACCCTTGACGTCTTCTACTTACAGTGCTGTGCAAAACTTAAGCAACTTACTACATGTCGGAATGAAAGAGAAAATTGCAATCAAAATATAAAGATTTTTTTTCCTTTTTTGTTTTTAATTTACACGTTAGCATGTTGCTTCAAGCTCTGCAATAAAAAAAGTACATCAGTATTTTAACTGTTCTTTAAAAAAAGCCAAAACAAAATACACCAACAAAAAGGCTGTGCAAAATCTAAGCAACTTTCAAAACGCAGCTACGATTCCCAGTCAGAACAAAAGATAACGGGGATTTCCCGATGTTTCAATTTTTTCTGATGCTCGTGTCAATTAGATCAGTAAAGATCGTCTTCTCTTTGGATTTAGTTGTGTTAAAAAAAAAATTGAAAATGCAGCGTAATCAATACGATAATCGATTTAAATCAAACGTAATTTCGCTATATTATCTCGGAAAAACGCAAAGAGAGATTGCTGAATCGTTAAATATAAACAAACCTTTAATTTCAAAATGAATTACGAAATATAAAAACACGGGTAGTGAGAAAAGTGTAAATTTTGGTGGAAGGCCGCGTAAAAATACCATTAGAGATGGGTTACAAATTAAAAAATTGATAAAAATAAAACCATTTATTTCGTCAAAAGAAGTTGTGAAAGAGCTAGGCTTAAATGTCAACTCAAACACTGTTCGCAGACGGCCAATTGAATTCAATCTAAAAAGCTACCCAGCTTTAAAAAACCATTGCTCACAAAAAGACATGGAAGGAAAAGGAAGACTGCTCGAACAACACTTTAAAACATTATTATTTTACTATTTACTATTTACTATATCGTTTTATATATTATTTAGGCTTGAGTTTGCTAAAAACCATCTTGACTAGTCAGTTGCTAAATGGAAGAGCGTTTTATTTAGCGACGAATCCAAGTTCAATCTCTTCAATTCTGATGGCTTATCCCTTGTGAGGGGTGAGAAGGGACAACAACTGAATCCACGCTTCTGTAGGGAAACGGTGAAACATGAGGGAGGAAGCGTCATGGTCTGGACATGTTTCTCAGCATTAGGTCTTGGTCTCTTTCATAGAATAACAGAAATTATGGACGGATTCATGTATAAGGACATCTTAGAATCTAGAATGTTACCTTATGCAGAGTGTAATATGCCACTTCGATGGGTGTTTCAACATGATAATGACCCGAAACACCCTTCGAAGTTGGTTAAAGAGTGGCTTAGCTCTAAAAGTATTCAAGTTCTTGATTGGCCGGCACAATCGCCCGACTTGAATCCTATAGAAAACTTGTTCGGTATATTGAAACGGCGTATGGGAACTGTACAGTTTGCAAACAAGGACCAATTGTTTACAAACCTAAAAGCCGAATGGGAAAAAATTGACATATTAGTTTTAAATAATTTAGTTGAATCAATGCCTCGCAGATGTGCCGCTGTTATAAATAATAACGGCTATTACACGAAATATTAATAAAAATTGCTTCGATTTTGCACAGCCTTTTTGTAGGTGTATTTTGTTTTGGCTTTTTTTAAAAGAACAGTTAAAATACTGTTGTACTTTTTTTATTGCAGAGCTTTAAGCAACATGCTAACGTGTAAATTAAAAACAAAAAAGGAAAAAAAAACTTTATGTTTTGATTGCAATTTTCCTTTTCATTCCGACATGTAGCGAGTTGCTTAAGTTTTGCACAGCACTGTATGTGCCAAATTTCATCCAAATCTGAGACGACAAGATCAGAGCCTCTCCTTGTAAAAGTTTCCAAAAATAACATTTAAGTATTCTGCGAAGTTAAAGACAGACTAATACAGAAAATTCTACTGTATTTTTAGGCCAGCTTTCAGAGCCAGCAGCAGTTCTCCGATAATATTCGATTGCTTGTTGGGTTAGAAAAAATGCTAATTTTTGAAATCATTTTTAGCACCTCACCAACATCCTTGAAAGAAACCCCTTGTCAGTCTATCAACCTGGAATCGAAGAGTTAATGGAACATTGGGAATATTTTACAGAAAAGGGTGGATCTTATATTCAATTGATTAATGAAAAAGTTTTAGTAAAAATACAATTTATTGACTTTAGTTTTCAAATCGGGCACGAGCTTGTGTATTCATTCAACATTAAATTGTTTGATTGATGATTTAAATCGTGCAATACGAGGCATTTACGAATGTAAATTAATAAAATTGGTGAAGATTAAGAATATGGCCCGCACCTCCAAAGGGGGATCGAAAGATCCTGCTACTATGGTATAAAAAATTAGCGGCGGTTACGGCCTCATAAGAAGTTATGGGGGCTCCGCCACCCATTTAAAATTTTAGAATACATATATCAATAAATAATATAGGCAAAGGTTAAGATTATGGCCCCACTCCCGAAGGGGGGCTATTTACACGGCCTCGAAAATACTTATTTACGTACGCACTTCGAAATGCTTTAAACCGTTTCCATTGCACTGAGATGGTTTAGGTTGTCAGATACATATGTCCAACAGTTGCTATTTCAAAATAATGGATGCCTAAATATTTATAAAACCTATTATGGATGAAAATGCTCTCAGGATAGTCATTATTCCCCTTGAAACCCAATGGAAAAGTCGATGAACATATATTTGCAGAAGTTATTTCCATTCACGCCTGTTTACATTCGATTTATTTATGTTGCAGTGACAGACTTTTGTTAGGAGCACTGCATTTCCTTGACATATTGTATCAAAGACGGTGATGATTTCAACTAGCGACATCCATTGCATATTGCAACATCGGTTACAGTGTTGTTTTGATTCGTGATTTTGTTCAAATTACGTTCTGAAGGTAGTTTGAAAATGTATGGAACAACACGTTGTTTTTAATCCGAAAATGGTCAAAATCACGAATGGAGCCAAAACTATATAGTTTCGTGGCAGTGTAAATAGGCTATGAGGACCGTGGTCGAGAAAATTATTTGAAAAGTTGGCTGCTCTTTTATTTGAACTCATTTAGTTTGTATTTTTTTAACAATTACATACATTGTGAATTGTGTTTTTACTCCGATAATTAACACAATCCTAAACAAAAGCGTATGAACCCTGCCGAGGAGCGAGTCTTTTCATGTGTCAATGAAAATCTGATTGAAGAAGGTTTATCGGCTGAATATAATACTTGTACAGTTCAATAATATTTACTAACAATGAATTCCACGAAGACTATTCAAAAATTGAGAAATAACCTTTAATAAAAATTCACAATACAGCACTTCAGAAGTTAGGATAAATAAAGTCAATTAGAAACTCTTTTAATCTGAATAAGCGCTACCAGACGCATCTCAGAAAACTAATTTTTCCCGACAAGAGAGTTTTAAAGTGTGGGTATAATTACATTACAATATATATGAATGTTTTCATGTAGTTGCAATTTGCAATGTAATTGTAATTCAATGAAATATCAAATAGCAATAAAATTTTCAAATTTGCTTTGAAATTGGAATCCAAATGCTCTTAAGCTTCTGGTAAAAAACTGATATGAAGCCAAGCAGTCATTTAATCTATTGTAATTTAGGTGCGTTTGAGTGATTCACAAATTACAGAAAATTATATGGAAATTTTTTAGAAGCACGAGGTTTCACACTTTTTCCGAAAACTAATAACTTGCACTTATGAGTTCCAGCCGCATTGAAACACACTAGGAATTTAAGTCTGTACTTAGACCTTTGGGGTGTGTGTGCACAAGCGCCACGATTTAATTTAATTTTAGGCAATTATTTTCACTAAAATAAGAAATGGCTGTACTAGAATTGTTGAAAATCTACTCAAACCATAGAGATCTCAAGCGCTTTGGTTGACACTGCAATAATGCCATTATAATAAGTGAAGTAATGTAATATTATTCGTATCTACCCTTTATTCATAGCAACTATTATTGGTTTATTGTTTTTATATATTTTTTTTAATCATTAAAAACAATTTTTTTTGATAAGAAGTGATTAGAGCGTTTGATTTGTTAAAGCATTGATTCCTTACAATGCAAATTAGGTGGTAAAGTTTTATTTTAAAAAAGAAGAAGAATTTTTGACCTTCATTTTACCAAATGAAAAAACTGCTTCACTTTATTTATATAAAATTTGTCAATTTGATTGACGTAAATCCAACGTCTCGTTTGCGAAATACGGTACATGATTTCTATCATGAATTTGTCAAAAAAAAACACGCATCCGAAGTTTATCAAAGTGTAATTAGCGTATGTCATTACTAAAATGGTGCGATTGACACCTCAACGAAATTGATTCGACTTTTTATGTGAATTATCGTCGTAGAAAAAAAAATGACAACGAACGTACGTGCGAGCATACATCCAAACACACATACATACAGATTTCTTTCCAAAAACACTTTGAATATACTCTAAAGTCATTAAAACATAAAGATATGTTGAAAATTTCAATTTTAATTTTCGGACCGATTACATAAACTTCTGAAATACTGCGAAGTTAATTTATAATTAGTTTTACCTATCAATGCTGTAAAAATTGATTGCTTTAAAAAGTTTTTATGAAGTAAAAATCACAGTTTTTTCATAATTGTAAATCATATCCATATAAATACAATAAACAAATAATATTTATAGTGAATAATGAGATGATACAAATAATATTACCTCATCCCACTTTCTTTTATGAGCTCCTGTGATTGTTATTATTAAGAATATGATTATTATTATATTGTTTCTAATATTTACGTACTAATAGGAAGTTTATTGTGTGGACCGCATGGGCCGCAATTCGCAGCTTGTTTTTATGTGTTGCTATTTGTTTTTATTTTCAATTGTTGATAAAATTTCAATGTGTTTGCGTCAAATAAAAATTATTGTAAATATATTACAGTTAAACATCCTGAAATCTCAATTTTGGGAAAAAATGTCGCTTATACACTTTGGCCTTTCAAACTTCGATATGAGACTGGACGGAAAATCTTTAAGTATGCAAATATGACTAGTCATTAATTGAGAACGGTTGATTTGAATTACCATTGATTTTTGAAATCTAGGATGGCCAGCAAATTAAATTTCAGGTTCTAAAATAAAAAAAACATGCTTATTGAGCTGCACTGTACCAAACTTAACAATACCTGAGCACTTTAAATTATTTTTGGGCGAATGCAAAATAAAAAGGATGCGATCCTAACTAATTTCGATCTAAATAAAAAAAAATGGCTGCCTACTCTAAATTGTTTGGAAGTTCAATTTACTGAACTCAAGATATAAATACATAACACATCGTTAGGACGCTATTCCAGTTTTCAACGAAAGACCCGTTAATCATAATCGAATTCTACGTAATGAGGATAACAACAAGTCTAACAATAGTTCATTTGGTGAAACTCCTGAAACTGTGCTAAAATCTTTCATTTTTCTATCGACGATTTGAATCATTTCTGATTGGAATTAAGTGTTAATATTTCCAAGTATTTGAAAGTACAGGTTTATTATTCAGGACTATCAACTTAATTAATAATATCAAGTTACGTAGAAAAGTCTTTGTAACCTGTCCTCCCTCCGATTGATCCGCGTAAAGATTCAATGAACTGTTTATCTGTAAATAGTTTGGGAATATTACTATTTCTTTGTGAATTTGTTTGTGGATCGAATAATCTTGCTTTTTGATACTTTGCAGTAGATTATTTCCATAAAACAATTTGATTGAAATTTTGGGCGTTAGGCTCCCTTTCCAAATTATATATTATCATTATATAAAGATGCCTTAATTTTTTTTATGAATTTTTGCAAAAAAATCGTCTCGCAGTCAAATCGAGCAATGACATCCCGGGAATATTGCCTCCAGGTGTTTCCGTCCAATCATCACGATCTCCATTTTACAAACCTTACAGCGAGCCAAATTGCCCTTTCAATTTTGATAATATCGAAACACATAAAGCTTCATTTTGGATTGATGCAATCTATTTCTCAACATATAATAGAGACAGCTATCCCTGTTTAATTATTCTTTGAGTAAAGAAACTATCTGGCGCGTCCAATGAACCAAATAACTCTACGTCTGCCAAAATTATTTCTAGGCAATAGCACAGTTGTGTCCTAGTTGCGCTGGCACAGAACTTTCAGTGGAACTATTGATGTTTGATCAGCTTTTGAATCGTCGCCTAAATTAGCACTATAAAAGCCGCAGAGTTTCAAACCGAAGGCATCAGTAACCAGTTCGCAAATCAACCCAGCAAACTTATCTCGGAAGCAACACAATCTCAGGATGAAGTTCGTTTTCTTGCTCCTTGGTCTCACCATCCTCGTTGCGATGCTTGAGTCTAGCAACGGCTCTCTCGTGGAAGCACTACAAGCCGATGACATTGTTGACGCGATAAGTAACAATGGCGCTGCTCTAAGAGCAGCAGCTACACCATCCGATCTCGCAGCAGCCATTGCAGCAATCACACAAGCAATCACAGCCGCCTTAATTGCTATCCTAGCCGCTATAGCACGCATACCACAGACACCAGTACCACCAGGATAAAAATTTGAAAGAAATCAACCGAAGATACGCTAGAATGAACGCAATCCGAAGTCGACGAAGAATGTTTATGTATGTTGTATTTATTAATGTCTATTTATTTATTTAAAAGCATTTCCAAATAAACTTAATTCAGCTGAATTAAGTCAGTTTTCAGTTTCAAGCTATGTTTGCCAGTGATCCTGACATCGTCTGAAAACCGATCCCATTCTTCATTTGAAAAAACTCTCGAATGGAACGTGTGTGTCGCAACTATGTCCCCAAAGTCTTTGTATATATTCAAAAGTTCGCCCAGAACAAGGACAGTCCTTTAATGGACTTTTTCTTTTTCTGAAGTCTTAAAGATGTGGTGATGTTTAAAATACGAAGACCTTTTAAATTTATAAATTTTAATTAGTTTTGGAGTCAAGCTAGCAGAATCACCGTATACTCAGGTAAAACTCATCTCGAAATTGAACAAAAAGTAAATGCTGACCTGGACAAGTATTAGTATTGGCTTCTAGATAGGCAATAAACGCGGCGAAAACAAAATATATTATTTTACAGGAAATAATTCATAAACATATAGTCTGAACTATTAACCTAACTAAAAGGACATTAAAACTTACAAATTTGGTACTATCCCCTATACCGTTTCTTATCGTCTGGGAAGTACTACAATATGTACTGAAATTTTAAATACGGAGAATTACTAATTTTTATGGTGAGAATGATTGAAGGAAACGGAGGTGGTTTTAGTCGGTAGAAATCCGGCATGCCGAGAGGCAGAAGCTAATCGATATCTTTTGAAGATTTCCATCTCCCAACGTTGAAAAAAATTATCGTGTTGAGGTTCCTAGCAAACGGGTAAGATAATTCGGTGCTAGCATGATTAGAAACAGTTCTCAAGAAGAAAACAATATGACAGTAACCTGACATGCCAAGAGGCAGATGATCGGATCTTTAGACGGTTTCCACGGTTTGTAACGTTGAAAAAATCGGATATAATTGAGGATGTCATTCTCGGCCGTTGTTTAACGTTTTCGAATCCAAGCTTTTCGTAGAAGTCAATAAAGATTTAAGAGTGAACAAAGCTGACAAAGTAATGTCCATTCCAATAGACGAGACCCTTTTGACAGCACCGGGGCCGCACATGACAGTGGCATTTGCCATCTGCGTTGCATCGATTCCCAGACGAGCACGTGTTTGCCGCCAAAATCGAATTTATTCACCTTTACGGCCAAATTGGAAATATGTAGAACCCACTGCGACAAAGCATTGTATCCGAAGACATATTTACAAACGTATCTACGCATGTATCTAGAAAGCACAATAGATTTCGATAATGTATCATGAACAATCAGGGCGGAGCGCCGGCGGTTTGAGTCTAATTCATGTAAATTGTTTCGTACTGCCTTGGCCTCCTCATCGTGAACGAAACGCCGAAACGAATCGTACAAAGAACGAGTGAAAGGCACCACGAGTTCGTGTCATCGTGATTACACAGAATGCAAAGCCTCCGACCGACCAGGGCGCTTGCCATCAATGTTACCTCGTTCTCACCTCGCAAGCCTGGCCGTTTTCACTCCTCGAAAACCACGATTTCTTGCAACGTTGTGCAAGGTTCGCCAGCAGTTTGGCGTCCTCCCGACCGAATCGCCCTTTCCGGTGTCGCTGATTGCCGTGAATTTTCGCTGGGCCGTAATGGCGTCATTGAAGTTGCCAACTAGGTCCGTGCGCCCCACGCACAAGCCTGAAGTCTCTCGTATTCCTGATTTACGTAGCAAATGTCACAAGTTCGAAACTCTTTTCCAGCGCCGCTAATGCGGCAAAAATCAGGCACTCCACCCGCGCGAACACAATAAACTGCAATGGTCCACGCAGCAGCACGTTCACGTCCGCGAAACTAGCCAAGTTATTTGAAATACGCCCTTAATCGGCCAAGTGGCCACACGGAACTTTTTCACTTCACAATTTCTGCGGGGCACGACTGACGCCACGCTCACACGCGAATGTTCGATCTTTAAATGCTCCACCACGAAATAACAAGCGAATAATTCGGAACTTCCGATGGAGATATTATTGCACTTCGCAGCGGGCTGAAAACTACTATTTCGATACTTTTTCCCAATTTACTTCGTGTAGTTCACGCTCTGCAAAACAGAGGCGGCCATTTTAGATCATTCGCGTCAAGTTTGCCAAATAACACAAATGAAAGTCACAGTCCCAAAGAGCGGCGAATGCCGCCGCTGCAAAGAGTCTTATTCGATGAAGGTTGCTGTCCCAGATCAGAAAATGTGTACACTTTTATTAAATAATTAGTTTATTAGTTCATCGCATTCATGCGCAAATTGAAATTGCCACACGAGACCACTAGTAATTGTTTATGGAATTATATTAATCAACAGCATGGACATTCACCATTCAGGATTACTTTTAGCTGTTTGCTGCGCAACCTTGAGTCTTTTGAATTTCCAGAAAATTCAAACAGACTTTGCAGGAGCTCAACTATATGACAAATTTTTGATTTTGAATCGCAAGGATGCCAAGATTTAAAGTACCAGGCAAATTTAAGCGGTTTATTAATTGTTTCAGCAAATTTTACAAACATCGGCTTGTGCCTCGGATCAGCGACTCTAAAAATCATGCCAGCCACGTTTTCTTGCAAACACGCCCCATGAAACATTGCACCAGTCACACAAACCAATGGTTGTAAAATTTGCTGAGTCGAGCACATAAATTAATAATTTTTTGAACGGAAATTTTCCACTATTGAATATTTACTAGAATAACCAGTATACCTGCGATATTCTCTTTGATTATTTTTGATATCATCAACGCAGATTCCATCAGAAACCGGCGCGGTGTTTTTTTCTTCAGAGAATCAATAACATCAACGACTTATTTTCTAGATGCTTAATCGTTTTTAGAGAGCTCTGATATAATTTTCTGACCTATTGATGTGAAATGATCGTTTAAAATATTTGAGATTTTTACTGGGTCTTTGAAATTTTAGCCCATGAAATTTATTTCCTTGTCTGTCTTTCTAAAAAAAATTACCTACTAACCTTCCCCAAGTTTTCTCGAATAGTAGTTTTCCTTTGCATTTTTAATCGTATTGTTGCATTCGTTTTTTATAATTAAATAGTTCTATTGTTTCATTATATTTGTTGGATATTTTTTAGTACTTTAAAAGCTGTTCTTTATTTTCTGGAAAAGTTATTAACCTATTTAACTAAATCCTAGAAAAGTTAACAAGAAAAAAACATATTTTGCTTTAACATTCTTAGGATTCTGTTTTCAAAAACGTCTTCATATCATTCATAAATTTCCGGAATAGAACAACAAAGGCAAACACTTTGTAATATATCAGGATCGCCATGTGAAGATATAGCATCGCCATCTAATGATACGCGTTGTCTAAGTGAAGACTCACGTTGTCTTCTAAGTTGATACTCCTCCAAGGTGATGGTCTTCACTTCTCTAAGGATACGATCTTGTCAACAGAGAGAAGTAAAAAAAGGATTTGTTTCACCTACAGGCATCCCTTGGGTTGCCACATATTTGGCGCAGTCCGAGTGGACAGGCAGCCTATATTTCTAAAATGAACTTGCCAATGTATCAGGCAAGTTGCTGTCTGCCAAATTGTATAGGCAGTCGAGTTGCCGAATAGAAGGCAACGTTTATTAAATTACAACCAACTTGTTGTATTAGGAGATCACTAATCTTCCGAGCCTCAGCTCAGTCAGTTCTTTTATTCTAAAATTTCGCTTACTGTTATGTACATTAAAATTGCTTATCATATAAAAATCCCTACTCTAGTCTTAAATCTATTTACCCTAACCAATCGATCGCGATTCAAATTAATTCTCACGGAATTCGTTTACTTGCAATATTGCTTATACCAATGCACTTTGCATTGTCCCAATTATGTTTTTGTTTACTCTAGGTTCAGTGATCCTCTAGAGCAGGGGTTCCCAAACTTTTTTGTACCACGCCCCATTTTGTTGAAATGAAAGTATCTCGCGCCCCCCCCCTTAACAATATTTTGTATGGGCCTAGGAATAAAACAAAAAAAAATAAGTATTACATTGAAAACAAAACATTTATTTATACTGCCATAAGATACAACAATATTAGTTTTCATAAAGTACAAAAATTATTAATAAAAGAAAAATAGATTAGGTTGGCTAGTGAGATGGATGGGCTTGCATTTTCTTTACTAGTATGTCTATTTGTGGCTGAGTTTTAGTAAGTGCACAACGCAAATCACTAGCAACATCAAGTTTATTCCGATACTTTGTTTTAATTGCCACAAGTGTTGAAAATGCTTTTTCGCACAAATAGGTGCTTGAAAAAGGCAAATATAAACGAAGAGCTTCCCGTGATACATTAAGATACATTCTGAAATATTTTAACCAAAATGAAGGTTTGTCCATTATATCAAAGTTGTATTTGGCAGAGGAATCATGTTTTATTTCCAAAGCATCTTCTTGAAGTGATTCAGGCAGGGAGTCTATGTTGACATGGAATGGGTCAGTTGACATTCTGTAATTAATATCGTCACAAGTGTTTGGGAAGTATTTCTTGAACTCTTCAGTTAGGTTCTCCAAATGGTTTGATATTTGGATTTTCAAACTTGATCCTTCAAACATGTCCTTGAAGCGTGTTTCTTCTGAGATTGACTGTACTTTAGGGAAATTTGAATAATTGCAGGGGTTTGCTGACATTTTACGCCTCCAAAGTTGCATTTTCTCAATATACATCTTGATCGCATCACGATGAGTAACTATATTTGAGTCTCCACCCTGCAGTTTTAGGTAAAGGCTGTTCAACGAGTCAAAGATGTCTGACAAATAAGCCAATATTACTTGGGTACAAGGTTTTTTGAAGTCCACGCTTAGTTCATTTTGCTTTTGATGTTCCAAGAAGGTGATTACTAATTGCACAAAGCCTGAGCGGGAACCAAGCATTGAAGGCGCGCCATCCGTACATACACCGATCAGTTTTTGCCAAGAGAGTTCATGTTTGTTAAAAAAGTCTGACACTGCTTTCATAACATGCTTTCATAAAATTCCTTTGGTTTGTCCTTAAAAGAGTTATGTTTGGATGACAAATGTCTTTCAAGACGATTAGGTCTCATTGCATCATTGCTTAATACTTCATAGCAAATTACACACTGAGGGTGTTCGACATTATCTTTGAGCATACAAATAAACCCGTATTTGATATAATCATCATTATACTTGCGTTTCTTTGCTGAGCTCATCTTGACAACAATATCTTCTCTCACTCAAATCACGCTATATTGAAAGTCAACCACGTCAACACTCTTATAATGCCGAATTCACCGAATTTAATGATGAAACGTCGGAAAAATAGTTGTAATGGGGAAACCAACTGTTGGAAATGGGATACGGGAACAACACTTTGTATTTCACTTTTACTATTCAAACACAACCAATTACTTTTATTATTAATTGTTTATTTATTATTATTAATTTGCACGAAAAAAGTTTTACTATATTATATTAATATAGTATGGAATTGGACCTTTCCTCTTGGAATGTCAGAAAAGACTGAAAAGATGATCAAACTACAAACTAAAACCCATTTACATAAATCTAGAAATAGTAACAAAAATTACCATGTCTGGCATGCAGATGTGCACAAGATAATGCATTGTATGTATTATCAAAATGTAACACATTCCTAAGTAAACAATACAAGAATATGAAAGAAATTCTTTCATGTTCGCCTCTGCATACATCACGGCTCAACATCTGCAAGCCATCCACCAGGCAAACAAAAGATTGGTTTTTGTTGAGATAAATATCTCAACACCAACCATTTAAAAAAAAAACGACGAAAGTACCTTAGCACGAAAAACTGGCACGTATATATATATATATATATATATATATATATATATATATATATATATTTTTTTTTTTCGCGTGCCTTGTTCCAACCTCATTAATATTTTCCTTCACTGCTGGGCACAAACCAACTACATTTAAGTTATTTAGTTGAAGATTTCTCTCGAATGGAACACGCATAATAAACACAATTTTCAAAAAGTCCGCCAAAATGCTTTACCCTCTGTACAGCTGGCGTCAATTTTCGGGAGTATTCGGCAGATACTTCCGGTAAAATTTGCTCCCGGAGGCCGAGCTTGCCTACTGCATATTCTATATACTGTGGCCCCCACCCAGCCATATTCACAACAAACACCCACAATGCAGCGTTGCCAATGTGTTGGCAATTGCCGAGGAATTCCTCGAAATGCGAGGATTTTTGGCCTATACGAGGAATGCTGTGGGAAGTTTAAATTTTGAGGAATTGTGAGGAATTCACATGAATTTCTCGAAATAATAAAACTATTTCAGGACTAAGGTTTTTATATTCTTTCGTCTCGATTTAGTTGGAAATTTGCAGTTGTGGATGTTCTTTTCTCAGTAAAACCTTAGGGTTATAAACAATATTCTAGTTTTTTCTAAGAATTTTTGCTTGTTATTTGCTATTTTGTATTGTGTGGGGAATTTTGTGAAAAATTGAGGAATTTAAAGTTTTCGTGAGGAAAACGTAGAGGGAACCTTGGCAACACTGCCACAATGCCACGATACTTGTCACTTACTGTACTCGGTGGTAATCGGCTCTATTCGGGAATGCTCGTCTTTTAGTTCAACATCATGGTTAATTTAGAATTTTAGAAAGACTACCTAAATTTAATTTAATGTTCAACTTGACTCGCGCCCCCCCTGAAATGTCCTCACGCCCCCCAGGGGGGGGGGGGCGCCCCACACTTTGGGAACCGATGCTCTAGAGTTTCACACGGTTATGAGAAAGGGAATTTTTAAACTACCATACCGATGTAGTTAGCATGGAGGTTGAGATCTTTGCTAAAAGATAATTGAGGATGAGCTGTGGGACATTATATTTTGGGAGCTTCTGGGAAGCTTAGTTGTGCATAGGCTAGTTCCAGGTTTGGAACTAGGAATATAATACAACTTCTTTTTGTGTTTGTATAAGAAAAAAATGATCTACATCACCATCGTCCACCTCTAACAAATCGCCAGAACAAATGGACCAGACCCATTTAAACAAACGCCTCGAAAAATAACATGAAAATGTTCTTCAATCTCTACTGCATCTGATTAATGATTTGTTAGAAGACAATTTTGAAATAACGCGCACGTTATATATTAAGCTCTTAGTATGCTGAACATTTTGACCTACCTATATCCTCTTTCCGTGGAAATATCGAAAATAATTGTAGCATATAGCACCACTTAACCCACTAGAAATTAAAGTGATCACTGGCAATCAATTTTTTAATACAATGCACAGAATAGACCAGGGCGGATCTGTTTTCATTTGACTGCTGAAGGGAAGGCATATTTATTTTTGCAGGAAAAGTTGTATAATAACTCGTATAACAATAATTGACTTATGCTCCCTCTCAAAAAAGTCGGAACATTAAAAAAAATCGAAATGTTCAAATTTTTTTTAAAAATATGTTTTTCTCTGCTTTTCTCACTCTTAACTTTAAAACGGTTCATTTTAGGTCAAAGTTGTGTGGCAATAAAAGTTGCGTAAAGTTGTCAAAGTTAGGAGGGATAAAAGTAGGGAAAAACCATTTTTTTTTTAATTTTTAAACATTTCGATTTTTTTTAATGTTCCCGACTTTTTCGAGGATAGCATAAGTCAATTATTGCTATACGAGTTATTCCACAACTATCCCTGCAAAAATCAATATGCCCCCGCTCAACGGCCAAATGTAGTCATTTTTTTACAGATCCGCCCTGGTCTAGAAGCGCAGTAATAATTTATAGATCGGCGCTCGCTGAACATCTCCCTAATATAAACAGGAAGCATATTAGTAAGCATTGTGAATAAAATGTCAATCAATTCATCAGTCATACATAAATAAAAGTTGGCCATATTCCGTATTTGAGAGGACATTCCAAGAAATGGCGAACTGTTCGAGTGGTGGTGAAGAGAAAGTACACATGGAAAGTATGCATTATATTAGCCGTAGTAAATTTTCATCTGTTAAAGAGTGACGACGAGCACCAAAGCTATAGAAGCTCAACTTCACTGCGTAATGATTCCCACGTATCTGATCGTAAGGAGGCCAAAAGTAAGTATAACAACTTGCAGGTTCGATTTGACGAAATTGCTGAGAATTTGGACTACACGCAAATGTTATTTACGGATAATCGGGACTATGAGGAAATCAAGCTGCGCAATAAAAAGCTTGAAAATGTAAGTGTGTCATTTATAAAGCGAATATTTGTTCAATTTAGGACTACTAAATACCCATGGAGAAAATGTTAAAGTTATTTCCTTTCTTAGGATCTTATTCACAGCAATGAAAGATATCTAGACGAACTTTCGATGGTAAGAGAGAATTTCGAGAATCAAATAAAATCTAAAACATCTATGCTGCAAAGCGAAAGTAAGAGTCTAATATCCAGTTTAAAATCAATGCAGCTAATCAAATATCTTTGGAAGTACAGTTGATGAATTGCATATGCGGAAAGAGCGAATCCACCTTGAACACAATCGACAAATCAACAATCTTCAGGATGTGATCGAAACTGAAAGAACTTTACAAAAGATACGGTTTCAGGATATCATATCCCACTTTGATGGTATCCTCGAGCGGACACTTCGTTTGAATGGCCAACTAAAAAAAGATTATGACGCGTTGAAGGAAATAACAAGCTCCTTAAAAAATCAAACGCATATTCTTGAATATGATCTGAAACGTGAGTTTTCTGATAATTTGGATATCCTTAGAAGGAGTTTATCGTCCTCTGTTGAAGCAAATAAAACAAAATATGAAGATTTAATGAAAGATGTTCAATTGAATCAACATGAGTCTGACCATGCACCGAGGAAGCTGAATTTTGAGGGTGAATGTGACAAAAAGCGTAACTTGTAATTGAAATTTTTGGTAATATTATTTGATGACATTAAATAAACTATTTTCTTTGTTCGTTAATGAGAAGCTGATTTGGTTATTACTCATTGCGGGGGGAAAATTCGTCGCTCAATTTTTAATTTTGCTTTTTATTACCAATTTATAACCAATAATTTGAGTCACCAAGTTTAATAACTGCCTGTATTTGCCCCTATTTCTGGAACGGAAAAGGAGTTGTTATATGATTAGTTCAACCGATGAATCAAAAGAATCTAGTCAAAAAAGGTTGTTCAGTCGTCGTGCCATAAATATTGATACAACTGTAAATGCGATCCTTGCCGATTATAACTTGCAGGTTGCTAATTGCTATGTTGGTAGTCCTGATTGTTGACATATGCTCTAAAATCGCACCATATTTTGTCAGTGTAGCTGTAGCCGTTACGATGGAGTGGCCTAGCAAAGAGAACCGCATCGTATTGCTTTACACAAATGTGGAATGGAGAAACGCTGAATTTTCGAAACACTAAATCCAATAAAAATCACGCGTGTTTTCGTGTATCGAACTATAGCGTTATTCATTGATACTGGAGATGTAATAGAACCTAAAAGATCCGGCAGTCCTTGCTCGACTCGTAAGCCACAAGCCATCAAAGCTGTAAGGTCCAGAATCGCAAGAGATCCTGTTCGCAATCAGAAAATCATGTCTCGTGAAATGAATATTGCGCCAAGAACCGTGATTAGTATCATCAAAGAAAACTTGGGAGTTGCAGCTTTCAAAAGACAAGCAGGGCAATTCCGCTTTGAAACGATATAAGGTGGAAACAGTGGTTATCGAGATACGGTAAAGTAAAATCTCTACCGTGGCGGATTCCTTCAACAAACAAAATGATGTGATATCTGCACGGTCTTCTAAGGAGGCTACAGAAAATATCCCGAGGGTTGAACGAGGACATAATCCAGCATCAGTGATGGTTTGGTGGGGAGTGCTCTACGAAGGTGTCACTTCTATCCATTTCTGTGAAAAGGGCGTCAAAACAGCTGCCAAAACCATCAGTCGGATATCTTAATGAAAGTAGTAGAGCCCCTAAGCCGAACCATGTTTGAAAATAAAGAATGGGTTTTCGAACAAGAGTCTGTGCCTGCCCACAAGGCGAAAACTACACAAGAGTGGCTAGGGAACCATGTGCCAGAGTTTGTCAGCGTTAAGGCTGGGGCTCCACATACGATTCCAAACCGATTATTATTTGGAATGCGTAAACAATAAGAACGACGGGCGTCAAGGCTCCACGTACGATTCCAAATCTGAAATAAGAACGTGCGAGGCTCTTGAATCAGATTGTTTGTTTAGTGTTCATTCTCGTGTCGGTGCTCAACGTGAAAACATCTGTCTTGCGTTGTTGATGGTGTCAGTGCTAAAATCCTAAAATGGATGAATTCTGGCACTAGGGCACACTTCTTGGCAAACATTCTCTTACGCCGCATCATAAAGTTCCCTGTTGTGGTAATCTTTCTCCGCAATACTCCATATTACCGGATTATTTGCAACTGCCGTTATCACCTGCTCCATGGCCTTCTCCGTTCACTGCCTTTTAACGAATGAACACAACGCATGCGCATACAGAAAATCGGTTATGGAAAACCGGCCGTGGAGCCGGGTGTCATCCGATCTTATGGCGAAAGCGTGTAAATGAGCGAGAAGGAAGCGCCTTCGTTATGATCACAGTATATGTAAGACCCAGTATGCAATCGAGCTGTTAGAATCCAAAAAGAAATTGGGATTTAAGAGAGATTTAAGAGATAATTAAGAGAGAATCATGTGATTTCTATGCGAAACAGAAAATCAAATACGTGTGCTAGACAGAGTAGAGCATATGATTATGTCCCGTAGAACCGCGGGCCGTACTTGATAGTGCGCCTTTATATGAAACATTACATACTGGGTCTACCTATACTGTGGTTATGATTATGAATCGGAACGTCGACCCGGGTCGTTATGAACCAGACGGGTCGTAAAACCGGCGTTATTGATCGAATCGGACGTGGACGCAGGGTCGCCCGGTTCTCATATAGATAACATGCAAAATAAGAAAAGGTTGCGCCGCTATGACGTTCATTCTTAAAACAAACAAACCGAAACCGATTTCGAATCGTATGTGGAGCCTCAGCCTAATTTGTGGCCATCAGCCAGTCCAGACATTAGTCCCCGCGACTACAAATTGTGGTCAGTATTAGAGGGTATGGTCTGTGAAAAACGTCACCACAACTGGTAGTCGTTAAAACAGGCATTGAAAAAAGCTGTGGACAATTTCCCGATGGAAGTCGTGCGATAATCAATAGACCACTGCCCTGACAGACTTCGGCGCTGTATTCAAGCAAAAGGCGGTCATTTTGAATAATTTCTTTTTTATTATGTAGTGTGTTAGCTTTGCAATAAGTGGTAAAAAAAATTTAAAATCCAACTAGTAGTTTCATTATTATAGTTAAAACATCTTGTATCAATATTTAGGACACGATTAGGTATACTATATGTCTTGGATACATGTCAGGATCGTCACAAAGAATTGAGTCACCGACGAGGAACTCATTTACTATTGTCGGTTACTATTGAAAGCAAATGAATAAGGTGACCAAGAATTAACCCTTTTTTCCAATACTGATTCACAGCACCTCAGTACAATACAAGGTTGGATCGATGAGGTGTTGATGGTATGCAATTTAATTGGCCTGGGGCAGGAATACTTCTAATTTCCAAGCAGGAGCTATACGTTCGAACAGAACAGACCGAATTGTATGGGTTTTGGGTAACCTTCAACAAAACATCAAGTAAAAAATAGTCAGAACGAGGGTTGTAAATCAATTCGAAGCATTTAGGATTATCAATGAAAACTTGTCTACCAGAAATTTTCCAAGCATTATTGTGCCAAAAATTAAACATCACTCAAGACAAACGAATTCGTTACAAGTAGTCTTCATCGGAGAATATCACACAATAAGTAGAAGACACTAGTGAACCAAAGAAAATCATTTTATTTTAAAATACTTCATCATGAAATGACTTTTCCTTTATTTGCAATATTTAAACATACACATATTAAAAGTTACGCAAAATGAATTAAACTATTTGCCAGTCGACTCGGAAACAAAGACCACTTAAATACTTTTAAGGACTATTGTACGTTCTGTTTTCCTATTTCAAGTTTTATTTGTTTTTTAAAAAATATTATCAAGTCAAATCTCTTGATTGTTTTTTTAAGTAAATTCGGAAAGAGGCTTAGCGCTAGACTTTATGCATAATCAAATCATTTATACATTTAAAATAGCTTAATTAATGAAAGCTACTAAAGTATATACACATTTACACGACCGAAACAACGAAACCCCGCATTTGAGAAAACTTAACTTCAAGGTAGACTTGTTGCAGCGAACTATTTAACACTAAACCTATTGGAAGAGTTTTATCCTTAATGCCTTTTTTGAATATCGGCCAACCGTCTATTTTGCAATATATCGATCTAAATCGTTCCAATTGCACGAGTAGTCAATCTGTAGCAAACCTTTTTTGCTCAGCCCAAAACGATGTGGTCTGTAAAATGAGGACCTTCCCGATCCGTACGTGGACGACGCGTAGAGTGGAATGTTTTCCGACAGGCAATCGTAGCATTCAGACAAACTGCAATAGTTGTTTTCAGACATAGGGATGCAGTAGTCGTATGATGGAGGTGCGGGGAACTCCAGCTGTGGAGGTGGTTTTGGTAGGACCATACGACGTCTTCCTGAAGCCGCTCCGAATCCAGGTGTGTGAAGCCTCAATGCTGCTGATGATCCACTATCGACGTAAGAGCTGCGACTGTCTGGCGATGATCGAGAATCGTATCCTGAAAGAATTCAAGAAAAGTGTGACGGTTATATTCAATAAACACTTGGAAAGAAGGAAAGTTAACTGGATGTGGTTTGATCGCCTCGCTGATCATTTGACTTAATAAAGGGGAAGTGAATTTATTGAAGACTATCTTCTGGATATTCAAACAACCACAAAAGTGATTCCATATTTCTATTTTAAAAGTGGCTGTTAATAACTTATAGACCAGGGCGGATCTGTAAAAAATGACACAAACTGATTTTTGCAGGAAAAGTTGTGGAATAACTCGTATAAAAATAATTGACCTATGCTCCTTCTCAAAAAAGTCTAAAAAAATTGAAATGTTTAATTTTAAAAAAAAAATCGTTTTTTCCCTACTTTTCTCACTCCTAACTTTAAAACGGTTCATTTTAGGTCAAAGTTGGGTGGCAATAAAAGTTGCGTAATTAAATTTTCTTAAAGATAGGAATGGTTAAATGACGTCAAAAATTTAACACTTGCCGCAAAATTGCAATAAATATAAAAAACAGGGACTAGCTTCCCTGATTTGGCATTCATTTCGAATTGCGCGATCACAATAGCCAGAATTATTCAAGCGAAAGTATTATATGGTTCCAAATAGAAAATAACGAAACAAAGTGTATTTATCCTTCAGGATAACTGAATAAACTCTTGTGTCAATCAGCGTGAGCTTCATTGCTGTTATTTTCAAATCAGCCTAACCCCTTTTTTTAAAGTAAAATTAAGGATTTCTTCAAATTATCAAATGTTTCTCAAAATTAAATTAGTGAATAGAAAAATATTCCACTCCATTAAGTTTTGCAAACCAAACTGTTTAGAGCAGTTTCATTGAATTAATTAAATTCAAAAAAAAAATTTCACACTAGATGGATTTCGTACTACGCATTTTTTCTTTTCATATAGGTTTGAAGGTGCAACCAGATCATATCATCTACATATCTTAATTTTCCGCGGTTCCTTCGACCGGTATTTTTCTTTTTTTCCAACGAAACGCGTCATTTAACGAACATTTAAATACATTCATCAATTTTAAACCTCGAAATGAAGTTCGCAAATTTATGAGACAGTATTTGCATATGGCAAGGTGATTTTCAGGAAATAATATATTCAAATTTCAATGCTATTTCCCGTGAGTGCGGGAAAACCACAAACGTGTTATTCTTCTATCTATACTGATAATTTTTAGGAATGTCTTGCGTACCGTTTCAAAGTGGTGTTAAGCTCGAATTTGGTGAATGCCCATATAGTTGATTATAACAATTATGCAAAAATAAATGGCGACACATTTCAGGTTTCAGCAAAAATTATCAAACCATCAGAGGCGATTCGATGTTGATCATATTTAAGTAGTGCATAATTAAGCAATTGTTAATGAACATGCTTTACGAGTTGTGGCTATGTGTGCTACTAATAGATACTTTTGTTTCAACGTACAATACAACAAATTACAATGGCTTAAACGCCACTATCTTTATTAACCGAAGCGGAGCAGATACAAATGCAAAATACGTTAAGTTTGCGAGCGATACAAACGGCCTACGAAGATGTTGGTTTTCGGCATTGGGCTGGCAGTCCAACTACAATAGTTAGCCCACATTGATGATTATTGTCGTGTTACTAATTTGGGTTAGATTGCTGAAAATTTTCTAACTTCAAGGCTAGATTTAGGAATAAAATATTGAACATGGGCCTGAATTGGATGAGAAATATTTATATCATAAATTTTAACTGATTTTCAGCTTGAAAGAATTTCATATTTTTAAGTTGTCTGACGATTTTGGGCAATAAAATAGTTTCACATTATTTAGCATTCCCAAATGCAGCAAAAATCTATGAATTATAATAATAAATAAATGCTAAAAATATGAAATCAAAAAACTAACTCCAGACAGTTCAAATTTGGAGAGAGTTTTATCGAAGGGTTACAGAATTTTTAAATTTCAGATTCTCCTCTCACTTTAACGAATGTTTCCCAAAAAAATCAAAAATTATTTGTAAATTAACTAAATATCATTTCTTCAATTGAATTCAAACTGAAACAGATCAAAACTAAACTAGAAATAATAATTATCCTGGAGCAATTTTTATCTGATGAAAATTGAAAGTGAAATTTTGAAAAAGAAGAAGTAGTGACCGCCACGTATTTTTCAAAGCCTTGTTTTAATTTTAACCAAACGTATCGTTTTACTTTTAATTAAGTGAATATTTTTAAGTTTTAACTGCCGTTTTTATAGGCGTTTCTTCTTGCTCCAAAAATGTTGGTCCGTCACTGTACTCAGCTATTTAACAATCTCTGCATGAAGAATCTGCAACTATTTGAAATTGGTTATCTGGGTTGAATACGGAATTAGGAGAAGTCAAAATGAAATCGATTTATCTTTTAAAAAACCTACAAATCAAGTATGATTTTTTAAAAAATCTGACAAATATTGTTGAATTTATTTTGAATATTATGATAAGCCTATCACTAAATAGGAAATATCAGAGCTATACACAAAAATTGGATTTTATTTTACGTTTCATTCAAACAGCGTTGCAAACACCAAGTTTTACTGAAACTATTTGAAAAACGAAATGTCTCTAGGTGTACCATTAATTTTTCTGAAAACTGTTCCCTGTTTGATTTAGCGTTTTCAAAACAATTCATCACTTAATATCCATTTACCTCCATATGAACTGTATAGTTGATCCTCATCTATGATTGTTTCATATTTTGCATTGTAAAATGTTTGTTCATCGAATCCCATACAACAGGCAGGACATTCAGCATTTTGCATTGTTATTTTTTTCGGCATATAATGGAAAGACGACGGCATTGGCTCTCCTGCTGGACTTGGTGTGGATATTTCTGGTGATGTGCTTAATCGTCTATTTGGGCGAATTAGATAATGAAAAAAATAATGAATTATTTGATTTCAAACGCGTAACAGTCTTCCATACTTGCGAACGTAGTCGTAGTTTTCCAGATCCCATGGATCAATGTAATACCTCTGCGTTGGATATAAAGATCCGTAAAGGAGTTCATTCTCAAACTCGTTGGGTGCTTGATAAATAGGATCTTTGGAACGCGTTCCATTCCGACGATATTTAGACTTTTGACGCATATCGGCTGCAATAAGAAGGATAATAGGTTAAATGTAATTTTTAACATTATAGTTAACTTCCCAGTACACGGAAAGTTCTTGTAATCGGTCCAAAAAAAAACAAATTGAAATTGTCGTCAGGTTTAAGGTCTTTATATATTTAAAATGTTTTTGGAAAGAAGTCTGTATGTGTATTTATGTATATGTAAGTATGTTTGTTTTGATCTTTTTCTACGACGATAACTCACGTAAAAAATGTTGTCTCAACTTCGTTAATCTCGAGCTGATCAAATTTTAGTATATTACACACACACACACACACACACACACACACACACACATATATATATATATATATATATATATATATATATATATATATATATATAATTGCAATTACTCTAATGGCGTTTTAGTGGTAACGATAAATGCAATTTAATGCACAATAAGTTCATTTAAATTAAATAAAAAAAACATGCAAAATATTTAATTATTTTACTAAAAAATTTAAAATTAATTTCACTTAGTTTAATGAATTTTTATCATAATTATTATTTGGATTATTATGATTTTCAATGTTATTATTATTATCACCATTATTATTTTTAATATTTATGTACATACATATTAATGGGGAGTTGTTCATGTGGACCTTAAGGGTCATACCTCGCGGCTTGTTTCACAACAGTGATCCAATATTGAAAACTAGCTTCAAAATTCAGTGTTGAATAATAAGAATAATGAATCCAGAGCCGTCATGTAAATTTTAAATGTAGAATTCAAGAATTTTGATACATTTCAGAAAATTTGGTTGGATTGTTGCAATCACTGCACATTAACGGGAGTTATTCCATCCCAAAGGGGAGAAAGTCGCGTGAAAACCCCGTTTTTAGGCCAAATAATCGGTTTTTGATGGCAAAACCCCCGTTGCGAAACTCGCGGAGCATTTTGGTAGGCAAGCAGATTTTTAGTGCAAAAACGGGGTTTTCACGCGACTTTCTCCCCTTTGGGATAGAATAACTCCCGTTAATGTGCAGTGATTGCAACAATCAATACCGCAAACGATTTGTGACAACATTATCTTGGAATAGTATCTCAATGTGTTTCGGGTTAAACGTGAAATTAAAAAAGTTGTGGCGCCCGAAAGATGTTCCCCCCTTTTTGTGTGTGGTTTTCGGCTTGTAACTTTTTTAATATTGACCTAACGTAAAAGTGATGTATGAACGACTTGCTAAACATTTTTTTCTACACAAGTTTGTCATACACAACTTTCTTGTGGGAGCCATTGTTTTGGAGATATGAGGGCGCCTCAACTTCTTTTGTTTTGAAGATGGAGCCCAAAGACAAGGAGCTGCAACCCCAGAAACTTGAACTTAAGCTATTTGTACCATTGGCCACGCATTGCTTTAAAAAAATTTCTGCCTACCCAAAATGCACGGTCAAATTCCCAATTGACTGGACTAATAATGGTTTTTTAACTGCTTCCTGAAGCCTTCGTTTGACGGTTGACACACTTAGGCGTTCAGATCGTCCTAATTCACTTCAGCGGCTACTTCTGGAGCAGTATGACGTCTGTTACGTTTGCTGGCAATCACTATCTTCCTATCTTCAGCTGCAGTCGTGGTCCTGGGTCTTCCACACCGTTTTTTATTCCTGACACTTCCAGAGGTCTTAAATTTGTTCACGTTGTAGTCTACTGTTCTGTTCGAGATTTTCGGTTCCCGAAAAGTTAGACGATTGCTTTTGCCATATTTATGATGCGCAAATATCGTAGCGCGTATTTCATTCGAAAGTTCTTTTGTCTTTTGCATATTAAACAATCGCTCAATAGAAGTTTGAAAAAATACAAGTCCGCCGGCAGCGTAAATTTCCAATTATATTTTCATCGCAGTTAAAAAGGTTATGTTAAAATTCGACGCATTCCTAAATACATCGTAGTACCTTCTTCCGATAATAAAAAAGAACCCTAAAAATTCGGTAACCTTATGGGGAGAATCACCTCCGAAGTCATTTAATGTTATTTTTATTGAGAGCCCATTTATCGTTTTTCAAAAACTTTTGGTAGATTTTATAATTACACCTACAAATTTTTTTTAGAAACAAGATGTCAGCATTAACAAAAGATATAATTAAATCATTTTACATAAAAAAATGTCTATATAATACGGAAAATCTCAAAATATCTGGTTCGTAAATACGTATGAGCGGTACTGTATATGGTAGGAAAATAATATCCGCCCAGCTTATATGTAGATGTTTGCTGACATCGCAAAATATTTCTTCTAAATTTTGGCCTAAGATATAGGCTAGGCATTAAAGGGAGTATCTAAAATTGAACTTCCGAAAAACTGTATGCAATGTTTCGGGATTTAGAGTACGGTATTCTGGCATTAGCTATTCCCGATGTGAGCTTGAATTCTTCGGAATAATTTACACCGTATAACTCTGACTGTAAAATAAGAATAAAACATTTATTGCGATTGTTTTTCAATTGAGCATATGGCCGTAAAGTTTTTGAACTTGAAGACATAATGTATTTTCTATTTTGAGCGACTAGCAGTATGGATTCGATCCCTTACGTATCACAGCAGTTAGTTGCATCAATCTAACCGAAATATGAAGCGCCAAATAAAGACTTTCAAAATCCCGATCGAAACCCATAGTCTTACATATGCTGACGATGAAGTTATAAAAATCTTCAAACTGTGCTTGCCATGAGATTTTCCTAGTCTAAATGATCGATCTCCTGGTTTCTCAGAAGACTAGCTCGTAAGATGAACGCAAGCCTCGTTCAATAGCATCTGCAGGCGTGACTGTCCTGTGGAATACTCGTCAATTTTTTTTGAATAAATCATATTAAAATGTGTGAGCTAGTTCCCATCGCAGCTATTCATTCTCTATATGTACGACCTCATGTGATGAAAAGTTTGCTTCAATGCTATTTTAGTTTGAACAATTGCTTCAAGATGTGAGTCAGGAAAGGCATTGCGAAAATCGCTCCCACGGGCAATGACAATGGTTAAGGCAGCCAAGTATGAAATTAGAAAAAAAAATTTGATACACAACTCTCTTGCAGATTGTATGGATTTGAATAGCTGAAGACGATGAGGTTTCTACCAATGGCAAGCAGACACATTTTCACATGTCTGTCAGTTTATCTCGACTCTATTCTTGGTTTTCTCTAGATTGCAATACATGTTCATCTTATTATCTTAGTTTGATGGGAAGTATCACGTTAGTCTAATGAAGATTGCATTCTTTTCGCTTCACTCAATTTACCTTGAGAAGGTTCCTTGCCCGCGACAGTTACACAGCCTACAGAGCTTGCACTTGTTATCTGAAAAGGAAAATCTTATTTTACAAGAACTTGCTGCTCAAACGAGCATGAATATCTCTCACGATCGAATTTTCTTCGTTTTCAGACCATTATCGTGGTAAATTGAGCGAACAAGAACACTGGAAACTCGAAAATAGGTTGGCAAAGTATCTTCTCGAATTGCACGCATTGCATGCACAGCGTGAAAAATGTATTTAAAATCTAGTTAGCGCAGAGTATCTGCTACCTATGGTTAATGGCAGCAATGATAGAGTGCGAAGACACGGTTTAATTGATAGACTCTAATTCGATTCGCAGGTTTTGCATGCGCTGCGCCGGTTTATCTTTGGAATCAAGTAGACCAAAGTTTACAACCTTGACTGCTAGAAAGTAGCATGGATTGCTTACAACCCGTCTCAGATGAAAATCTAAACGCTGCTGGCTGGAGAAAAGCTGCTCTGCCCAATGAAAATGTTTGTAGAAATATGAAAGTTTTTCGCATTATTTGCGAAAATAATGAAGATTATGCATTAGTTAGGCGGATTGGAAACAAGGAGGAATGTTCGACTCCATTTCGAAATAAATTGCATAATTTCTGTTTAAAGCAAATTGAAAATGAAATGTAAGTTTTTGCTCATAGCCGTTGCAGTGTTCCTCCGAAATTATTACATGGAAAAATGATTCGATACCCCCTTTTTATCATTTTGGTCAGATGTAAATCTCCAAGTGCTTGGCAAAACATTGAATAAAAAGCTAGTCACGGAGTCAAATTCGAAACATTTCGTAGAATAACCATTTGCGATAGGTTTGTCGAAATCAATTTGATTTAATAACAGAGCCTTATAAGATGTGTAAGCATGTTATTTGGTGAAAATTAATTTTCAATCATTACGCAGGTTTATCGCCGTAACAAATGTCCATAATAGGTGACCATCGAATTTAGGTAAATTGAAAACATTAATTTCTTTTTGCTTTCATGTTCACATATTGTTTGCAGTAGCGGTTACAATCTTCCTATTTTGATTAACCCATTCATAATAATAAAAGAGTTCAATGTATGTCCGATGAAAAGTTCTAGAGCCAAAAATAAGTTAAAAATCAATCATTCTCTAAATGAATATTTTGTCAAAACTGACACACTAAATTATTATACATACATTCGTCTATTTTCATATAATTTATGCAGTGACAATTTGATAATAGATCACTGGTATTTATATTTTAAATAATAAGCAAGGTAAAAAATTGCTTCAGTCAATAGTCAAGTGACTTGTTGATTATCATCATAATTGTAACAGAATTCAAAAATTACAATGAAAATGTTTTTGTAGATGCGCGATATTTGATAGTAACTTTTTTCGAATGAAATTCAGTTAGTGATTTTTAAGGGAGCAGCCTGGGACTATTTTAAAAAAAAATCGATTTTCTAAATACATGATTTTTAGGTACTATAGGTATACTTGTATATGTAGAATTAGTGAACAAACATTTATTTTGGACGGCAAAGATGAGAAATATATAAACAGCGATACAATAGAGCGTATGCGCAGTGGCGGCGTAAAGGGGGGGGCGTTCTGCCCCGGGGGCCAAGCACCAAGGGGTGACAACGACAAACAAGATGGAGTGCTCATCATGACGCTGTTAAACCACTGAAGAATAATTTTGAGAAGCTTGTATCAACACTCGAAGAGATGTGTGATTCCAGCACCAGCAAAGAAAACGTCGAAACAAGAGAAGCAGCATCAACACTCGTACCAGCTTTGTGTGACTTCAATTTTCTATGCTATCTTTCCTTTTGGTGTGAAGTCCTAGAAGAAGTTAATCAGTCACAAAAGTATATACAAACATCTGGGATATCATGGGAAAAGTGTGTAATAAAAATTAAAGCGTTTAAAAAATTTCTGCTGGACTTTCATTACCAGAGGAGCCAATCTACCCTACGCTGCCACTGCGTATGTGAGCGCGTTCTGCAGACGTTTCAGCTTTAAATGCGTCTTTTTCGAAACAACATTTTTCGACCTGGCCGACACGATTTCTATATTACCGATCGGATTGAATTTTTTAACTATTTTAGTGACCAATTTTGTTGCAAAAAGGAGGTCAAAAAATTAAAAAGTTTGCCACTTTGTTTTTTTACTCCAGAATTTTTAATTCTGGAACGGGCTGTTGTCAACCAGTTATAATTCAACATACCATTTGAATTTTTTGTTTCAGACGTTCCAGTCCTGAGATATCGTGTTAGCCAATTTTTCGTGTGTCTCCGCTTATTGAAATTTCACGCTTAAGACCCAGAGTACCTTTTTAAGGTACTAGTCCACTTTATAAATTTCAAAAAATCGAAGTT
The DNA here is from genome assembly GCA_963942545.1 of Oxycera nigricornis. Lineage (NCBI taxonomy): Eukaryota > Metazoa > Arthropoda > Insecta > Diptera > Stratiomyidae > Oxycera > Oxycera nigricornis. The sequence continues at coordinate 14,188,698 of OZ012662.1, forward strand.
TTTTTTTGCATTTTTCGACTCCTTATGACTTCCAGAAATATCTTTTCGAAATTCGAAAGTTTAATATATAAAAAGCGACTTTGAGTGTGTGCGCGTTTTCGGCTCTTTGCAAATGTTCAGCTGTCAGGCGCGTAGCCTGCCTTTCATTCCCCTTCTCTAAAATACCGGTTTCTCTTTTATACATTATATTGGCGGCTTTTTAACCTGTGCTTAGTGCTAATTTAGACTTCTACTTATTATTTGTGTGTTTTTGAAAAATGTCTAATTTTTCATTTTTCAAACAATATTTATCAGCAAAATGGAACAAAAAATTTCAACGCGTTTTTTGCAAAATAATGTTTTTTAACATGGCAGACAGATAATCTACGGATCTACCGAATTGATTTTCGAAAACTTTGATGCGTTTTATTTGTTAGAGTATATTACACCGTAATCCACCAGAATATGAGCAAAAAATTGAAGAAAAAAATTTTGGCGTTAAAAAAACTACGAAAAAGGTCGATTTTTGACACTTTTTTTCGCAAGTTCGTCATTTTTTAACTGATTTTTTTTTTTGAAAACGGTGGTGGACTACGATGCAAGAGACCTTGCTTTTTAAAATGCCATTAAAATTTTTTGTTTTGGATATTGCCGTGGAGTAACGTTTTTTTCAGAGCTTAAATTCAGCGCCCTCTATAAAAGAGAACAATAAATAAAAAATAAAAGTTGTATTTTTTGTATTACTCAAATATGAAATAATACTATAAAAAAAGATTCATATGCTTGAAAAATGGTCTTTTTTCGCCTTCTAAAGTGTACTGGTACCTTAAATTAAATGATTGTCATAAAACCTGTGGCGGGCACTGCTTTGACATTATTCAACTTGTGTCCCTGTTTGTATGGTGTATATTTTCCGGGACACAAACAGATCCATATACAATAGAAAATTATGGGAAACAGATGCGACTGCAAGTGTTTATTTATCATGTGCGACCGTTAAAAAGCAATGCTAACAGATGTGTCCGCTTAGATGTTAGGGAGAACATAACGAAAAGGATAGTCGGTCAGGACACACGCTTGGCTCGAGTCGCGATCGTCGCAGAGCCCACTCCGAAGTCGCCTTTTATACGCCTGTAATATCAAATAGTTAATAAAAACTCATTACTGTTAAAAAACGGACTTGTTAATTACTCGGCACCTGTCTCCCTACAAACCGATTTAATGAAGAACTGCTATTCGATGTACTTATAACAGAAATCGCATTTCAAGCGAAAAACAATTCCAAATTAATGAAGGCTGATTGTAAGGTAGGATTAAGCATTTCATATAACGAGGGCTCAAGTCGTAAGCCCTGCAATCTGTATATAATTTAGTTAATAGTTGCTAAGCCTTGTTAACAATCATGGTTTCAGCGGCTTCAACACCTCAGTGAAACGCAAGCAATTGTAGCTACAAAACATATTGATGAGCTTGAAAGTATCTTTTTCACTTCATTCACGGGGCGGTTCCGAGCTTGTAGCGTTTTCATTACAAATTAACGAATTTGTGTCAATACAATAGCACGCGCGCGGAACAAACAGAAAGTTATTTTAACTTTGTTTTCTTAGGTTTATGTAAGGCAAACGCATAAAACAGGAAAGAGGTATATCTACGGATTTTTGCGAAAGATTTGATGCCTGATCGTGTTCAATGCCGTGAACAGTGGATTTTTTTACGACGGTTTGCTGTCGACAAGTGCAAAACGGATCTTGACTGATGAACTGAAAAATTAATAATTTATGTAATAGCAACTGAATGCGCGGCAGCGAGGCCACAACAAGGTAATGCAATAGATATTCAAACAAGTGGTTTTCACCTGCTGCTTAGTGCTGTATTTGTTTGAAATCACGTTCATTAATTTGCAGAGTTTCACTTTTGCTTGAACACCAGCGACCCGTAAAAAGTGTGTGAGTGTGCAGTGGATCTGTTCGACGGTATTCGTTGAAATAGCATTGCAAACATTTAGATGGTCAGGCGATTAATTGTTGGATTAGTTTGTAATTTCGACTACTTGCCTACCAAGAAGTCACGTATCATTGGGTCTATTTTGATATGTTTTGCGTTCAATAACCTTGCATCGACCATACACTTTTACTGACAAACGTTAATATAAAGCGTAGCTAGGATGCAGAAATGGATTGAATTTGTAGATACACGAGCTTTTTTTCTTCAAAATAGTTACACTTGATTATATCAGTAAGAGTTCCTTCCATCAAATAAAATCGGAAAATCAATTATGATCGTATGAAGATTACTACTACTATTTCAAAAAAAAAGGAAAAAAATACATTGTGATCAACTTAATTGCCTCAGAGGCAATCCTTCACCCTGTCCCTTACTCTGAGTACAATAATAAAAAAGATCTCTCACTCAGATATTACAATATTCTTATTAATTAAATATTGCTAAAATCTTGAAAATAACGTCTTGATTTTTTGATAAATTTTCACTGCACCACAACAAAAAAATAAAACTATGTCCCTCAATAGAAAATCATTCCCTTATCGAGTTACGAGTATTCGATATATCGTATGGAAGGAGATTCGTGAATATTTTTCAAAACTTATGTAACTGCACCGAAAAATATTTTAATATGACGGTTTTTTTTTTCAACACCGAAGTGTCCAAATGAGCATTTATTAAAAATTATTTAAGGGGTCTTCCTACATAACAATTTTTAAAAAAAATTTAACTTCCCAGTGGGAAGTTATTGTAATGGGGTCGATTTCGCGAATCCCAAATTTTGACATATCTCCACATTTGAAGGTCTCTAGAATCCAAATCCATCGTTTTTAGAGAGATGTCTGTGAGTGTGTATGTACGTATGTGCGGATGTGCGTATGGGCGGATGTGCGTATGGGCGGATGTGCGTATGGGCGGATGTGCGTATGTGCGTATGTGCGTTCGGAATTATTTTTCGTCTCGATTATCTCAAGAACCAAAGATCACATTGACGTGAGACGTGTAATTACGTAACTTAGAACTGAATGAGTTTTCAACAAAATCGGTTTAGCCGTTTTTTATTGAGGATAAAAAACTGAAAAATATTGCTTAATTTTACACTGTTGAAACTATTAATCCGTGCAGATCCCAAATACCCTCAAAGTAATATTATTATTATTGTGTGTTTTAGCAAAATTCTGATCAAATTTGTAAAAAATGCAATTTGAAAAAAAATTAAGATATCAGGTTTGGGAGGAGAGAGAGGAGGAGAGTCGCTAATGCAGTTAATATTGGATATTGTTATAAGTAATTTAAAATCTGGATCTGGGGGGTTTATGATATGGGGGATTTAGGATCTGGGGGATTTAGGATATGGGGGATTTAGGATCTGCGGGATTTAGGATCTGAAGGATTTAGGATATGGAGGATTTTGGATATGGGGAATTTAGGATCTGGGAGATTTTTGATATGGAGGATTTTTGATCTGGGGGATTTAGGATATAAGGGATTTTGGATCTGGAGGATTTAGCATCTGGGGGATTTAGGATATGGGAGATTTTGGATCTGGGGGATTTTGGATCTGGTCGAGACTTTGGTAGATGACGAGGGCGCAGACGTCTTCCACTATCAAATGGTTTTTATGGCTTAAAAAAATAATTATAATATTTTAGAATAATAATAGAATATATGTGTATGTATAAACATAAATAATAAAAACAATTCATAGTTTCTTTATTCACCCCACTGGAAAGGCGATTTTCTAAAATCGTGCAAACCAGCCTCAAATACGTGGTTTTTAGAAAATCGCGTACAAAGTTGTGAAATACTAAGCTAAATGTACAGAATAGAAAGAGATCATAACGGTATTCTCAGTCTCCCCGCTAAATTTTATAGATGAATGTATTTATTGTTTCGTTTCGACTTGTATTGCACATCTTGAAATTTTAAACTGATTTGACAATAAATTAAACTAAATAAATTTCATAATTGTCTGTTTCTTCAAATATTATAAGAAATAATAGAGAAGATAAATATTTTTAAATAAGTTTCACATTGTTACACTTTAATTTTCGCAATGAAAATATATTTTTTAAACTATAAAAATTTACATGAAATCCGAACTCGAGTCAAAACTTAAGCTTTGATTTTTGCGATGAAAATATTTTTTTAATTACAAAAATTTACACTAAATCCGAATTCGATTTCTGAGTTCAATGATAAATACACATTTAATTAACAATCCATTTGTCTAAGCTAAGGCTTAGATTTGAACTTTATTCTACGCAACTGCCATTAAATGAAAGTTATTGCCAAATATATTCGTAACTTGTATCTTCATCAGAGCAGACTTTGTCATAGAAACACACAAAAAAAATCTTATTTTAAGAGTTTTTTCATATAGCCACGAAATCATAAAAGCACTTACCTCAAAGCTTGTTATAATTGGCGGAAACCATAAAACGATTCACTTCCTAACATTTCCATATAATCAACAGAAAGTTTCCACTATTTACGTCCTAACTCGAACTATGTAAGTGTTCGACGAGCAAACAGTAACGTTCCGCATAAAGGTGTCGTTAAACAGTAGTGCATCATTACAAGCTTTGATTATTTCCTCAATACGGATCATCATGCACTTAATGCCGATTTTGTCCATAATAAGATTGAGCAAATCCAAATCGATATATCAAAATGCTGGTTCGTCGGACCCAGACAATGTTCGCATAGTGGAAGTGTTGAAAGTCGAAAGATTCTGCGGATATATGATTCCTTTGTTGGAATTCAATCTGATACAATCCGAATGTCTCGGCCCAAAAGCCTAGATCGCCAATTCTATTCGGCAAATTAATATTATAATGGGAAGCATTGTTCTGCAAAAAAAATGTGATTCCCATCGCATGAACACACATACTTCCTTTTGTGGTTCTAATTTTTAATGTTTGCAACATTTGCATATTTTCGCAATACATGAAGACATACAAATTGTATCTTTGTAATCCGAAATAAATCTTTTGTCGAAAAACACTTTCTCATCGTTTGCCTTGCAAATTCTTTCTCTAAGACGGTAAGCAGCGTGAGCTCCTAAATTCGCTAAGTGGTATTCGGACTGGAAACTCCATTCAAATGGCGCCAACTTTTCGCGGTTTTCTTTTCGCGATCGCGCTAAGTAGAGAATGATGAGCGAATGCATGTGAAATAATTAACGCGTAATCAAGATGAAAATGAAAGGAGACGGTAACTTCTTGCAAACTTTCTTGCAAACGAGTGGCAAATTTAGAACTTTAAAAATATCCGCGGCTTTTTTACAATGCAATATAAAGTAGCGCACGGACTTATCGTTTATTGCTGTTGCAAAAGCTTTGGCAATGATAGCGTATTAATCACACTTTGATTGGATGTATTTCTATATACTAACATTCCGACATGTTTCATTGAAAAATTACGTTTTTCCCAATTGGATAATCACAAACCAAATTTAGGATTGATGATCGAAAACCAGCACATTGTTTTTTGAATCCTCAAAGGTAATCCGAAAAAGTATCTTTAGGCCAAATCCAACAGTATTTTGTAAATAACCTTGTGCAGTTTATTATGCAACACGCCAGTGAGGGTTATTATTGTAATCCAAATATTCGGGCATGCTCGTAAGTATCTACATTAAGCACACGCAGCCTGGGTGAGCCATGCAACACCAACAAAAGCAAGAGCTAATGATGAGCGACATTGTACCACACTTTGAGTGTTATTATAACTTAATTGACCATAAAGTGAATTTTTGCAATGCGGCGACCACAATTTTTCTGCTACAAACGCCAGCCGAATGGATGGATGAAGATTCTCGTGCAGATGGTGAAATATTTCAATTGGAAGATGTAAAATGATTAGTTGGACATGCATGCATGCATGAATGAAGTCATTTGTTTCGCGGAATGTTTCGGTAGCTTGATTTCATATGCTCTTTCGAAATATAGCATGCTAAAAACGATTTGGGTATGCAAAACTCGAGTCTCATAATCGGTCTTCACGAAAAGAGAAGGAAGAAGATTGTTGGGACAGGTCTCAACTACTTCCTTATCGTTATTATAATAAATATATCTACGGTTGCATTTAAGTGGAATAATCAGTTAAATTTCATAGCTTGTGGTAGCTTTTAGTTTAATTTAGTGCGCTTATGATTGTCTGTATGAAGGTAAACCTGAAAATACAACAGCCATTTTACTAATTGACAAAGTTAATCACATAGCTATTCAGCTCTAGAACACCTAAGCTTGCTGGCTTTTAAACGGTGAACTTTTATTTTGGTGGATCTGGTCGAAGACTGTTATGTATTGTAATTTCATCGAAATTGTTGTTTTTGAAAATATTTACAGTAATTTATTAGGGATGCATCCGATACCGATACCGATATATCGCCGATACTTCGGGTTTGCCGATATATCGGTATCGGCGATAATGACCGATTCAACGATCTTTTCAAATTTCGCGCTTTAAAAATGATGTAATGTAAACGATCGTGTTGATTCGTCTATTTCGTTGCAAACGAGTCTCGTACTGATTTTTCTCGGAGAATCCCCGCTCTTTATTCAGTCTCTTATTTCGCTAGAATGACTGTTGTCACGTGTAGTATTTTTCCACGCAAATAAAATTAAGAATTACATATCGTAATTAGTTCGTGTTGAGTCGAATAAAGTAAATCGAAATATTAGTCATGTCAACTTCAAAATACAAATTATTGGAAAAAATAAGAAGTCCGTCGACAGAAAGGAAGAATTCATTGCAATCGCAAAAAATCGCGGCTGACTTGGTGAATTGAATTTGATGGTTTGGAATATGAAGAAACATATTGTTTAGCCACAATGCTTGATTATCGTTACAAGGCACGAATATTTCAATTACAGTCTACTATAACTACGGCAGAAAAGCGTCTTGTTCGGTTTTTTGATCATAATGTAGCACTGCATTCCGAAACTATTTCAGACACGATCACACCTACATCTAGTACTGTAACTGTAAGTTATGAGATGCCTACGAGTGGTGAGCTTTGAAACGTTTGTGAAAATGTTATTAGAGAGTCCGAGCAAGATGAGCGTTTGTCTACTCTGAGCTGTAATTCTATCAAAGAAGGAGTCGAGAGATACCTAAGATCTATCTCCTAATATATCGAGAGATGCAAATCCGTTCGTTTTCTGGCGCAATGACGTCTTATACCCAAATTTGAAAAATGGCGCAGAAGTACTTTAGTTTCCAAATAAGTTCTGTCGCATTTATTTTCCACCGCAGGTCTTATTCAAACAGACTTGCGAAATCGTCTTTCTCCGCAAAACTTAGGAATACTTTGTTTTTTAAACAAATTTTTTATCAATGTTAATTTCAATTATTAAAACTATTAACTAATCTCAACCTGTCTATATTATTTATATTAATTAAAAAAATTAACCTGACTTTTCTTTAGTTTATTTTACCTACATTTTTGAATTCAATAAGCGTATCGGTATCGCCGATATTTTTATAAGAGTATCGGTATCGATATCGTATCAGCAAAAAGGCGTATCGAGGCATCCCTATATTTTATAGACAACATTTCAATAGATGTTGAAGTATAGAAAGAAAACCATTATTTTGTATATATTTTCAACAAATCCTACTTTCTTGTTTCAAAAATAACCATCAGTTATTTGAAAACGATGAATTTTAAAAAAGTGTTTACATTTTATTGAAAACAATATCTAGCTTTTATTTTAAGAAAAAAGGGTCGAAATTTCCAGTGATTTTGAGTATGCACACACAGGCAATCCGTTCAGTTCTTAGTTCCATTCCAAATAATAATGTACTGTGTACTGACTTTACATATACTAAAGCATTCAGAAGACTACTAACTATCCCAAATTTTTCTACCAATTTTTTCTAGAAATTATTTAATGTCTCGGTTGGGGGTCACTAATTGAGCAATTCAGCTACACATTTCGGACTTTCCAAATGATACCATTAATAAATACATAATATTCATTGGCGATTCTACAACCTTAAATAAGTCACACGTCTCAACGACATATTGAGTTAAAAAAAATACCAAACTTAACCATTACCCGTCATAATAATAAATCAAAAAAAATTGCATGTTCTTCACCTTAATGATTAGTTATGAATGAAATGTTAAAATAAAGGTATCTCATGTGACTAATTTCAGTGTTTAGATGATGTTCCTTTTATTTTCAATACGATAATAATCAATTTCCTCAATTCCAACCATATAACTTAAATGCTACATTCCTCAATTCTACCTTCACATCTAATTAATTAAATATATGTCCAATTAATTTAAATTTAAGAACTCGATTTTAACCAACCAAAACTTGCCAATCTACTTCTAAAAGTTCAGATATTTAAAGCAAACAAAATCAACCGATTGCGCAACAATCTCCTTAACGAATTCGAGCATCTGTACGAATTTAAAATGCAGATAAACTTGTTTATTCAATAAATTGACATTTCGATTCCGATTATTCGTTAACTGGAAATTTTTTTTCGTATATTTTCCTTTCTTTTTTTTACGGATTATATCAACGCTTATGCAGGAAATGATCGAGTTAAAATGTTTGCTGATTTGCATGCATTAAATTTTGGCCTGGTTACAGTTATAGCAGTCATATCCGAGTCCTATGTATTTGATGAGTTTTATTCCGAGATAATTTGCTTCGATAAAGATACGTTAGGTAATAAAATTAAGTCATTGTCAATGGATGAATTGAGGAGACTTGGCCTAGATGGGTGCGTTTTTGGATTTGATAGTTTACTCTAAAGACTTACGTGATAATTTTGTTGGGTGTAAAATAATTTATCAAAAAAAAACGTTACATGCATATAGAAAGAGCACGAAGACTATTACATTTAACTAAACTTTGCAATAATTCAATAAAATGTTTAAAAAAACTTTATGGCGAAAATTTGCACAAAATAATAAAGGTCTTTAGGCAGATATTGCGCTTGCTGGCCGTGGGTATGCTCAAAGTATCGAAGGCTGATTAATTTTCAGATATTTCGGCAAAAAAACACTTACATCTCATGCGAAAAAAAAATCACCACTTGTATACATTTCGACAAGAGTCAATTCATATCACTATGTTGATCGAAAAATTGTTTTTTTCTATCAAAAATATAGAATATTTTTTTAAATATACTGCGAAAAGCTTCGATCGAAAAATCGTTTTTCCTATCAAATCATATACAACATATTTTTTAAAAATTTGCTGCGAAAAGCTTCCATCGAAAAATTGTTTCTACCTGTTACGCTGTTTAAATGTTTTTTTAATTTCATAAAAAAAAAATTAAGAAATTTTAATCGCCATTTCTAGCTCTCGCTTCAAATTAAATACATAAACGTATGCTTAAGTATCGTAGCTTTTTCCTATCCTCTAATAACAGCTAACAAAAATTTAAGACGTACAGAAAAGAAAAAAAGTGATCTAGATAAAAGTTAACATCAAACAATGATCAAATCACATATGAAATCTGTATTAGTTAAGGCGCAAATTAAGGAGGTAGTATATGGTTATAATGTTGAAAAATCAATTTTTCATTTTTCAATTTATTATACCTTCAGAAATCACGTCTCACAATTTTATTAAGATATTCCCAAGAATAAAGAAGTTACGGCAGTTTGAACGCGCACGCCTTTTTCGCTTAGTAAGCAATATTTTCGGTAATCGAAACTTTGAACGCGTTTTTCTCGAAATGACGTTTTTCCAACTGCCGACACTTATTCTCTGGATTGGCCGAACTGATTTAAGTCAAATTTGGTTTGCTACTTTATTCAAGTATCTTGTGTGGTAATCTACCACAATATAGGCCAAAAATCAATCTCAAAAAATTTGGCAAGCGAAACAAAGTGAAAAAGCGATTTTTCAATCATTTCGCTATTTTTTTGATCGTTTTTACAAATTATTGTGGTAGATTACCACGTAAGAAACATTCCTCTTTAAAATGCAGTTTGGTTTTTTTTATTTCAAATTCTTCATTCTTGAGATTATCTGTCCGCAGTGGGACGAGGCATTTTTCGAGACATGAACTTTAGCACCCTATAGTAGAAAAATGAAAAAAAAATATTTTTTATAATCTTCAAAATGTGTGTTTTACCCATGCAAATTTTAAAAATTTATATACGATAAAGGAGCTGAAAAAATATTGAAAGTTAGGCTGTTTTTCAGCATTCTAACCGGTGCTACCACCTTAAGTCGTCATTTTCGCAAAAACAAGAATCTGAACTACTCTCAAACTGCAATCTGAGACGGTCTTAAACTGCAATCTCAGATTTTCCCGAGCTATATAGCTGTTCAAAAATTACAATTAAAAACTTTAGCTGCATTTAAATTATTCAGTGTTTATTATGATAGTTTTGGGAGTGTGATAGATGAGGGTCATTATTTGATGTTTGCTTTTAGAAGCCAGAACCACATTGAAGTAGTATTAAATGAATGATGGATTGGGTGAGCAATTAGTATACCGTGAACTCAGAATGATAATTTCTTGATTGATGTGATGTTGGGTGACTGTCCGGGCTTAAGTTAAGGATGTTACGTTCAATGTCCTCTGAATTTTGCAGTTTTTCATTAGAATCATCAATGCCTTACCATAAAATTGTTATGGGAAGAATTTTATGGTGATCACTTGGATAGTTCAAAACTATGAGCACATAGCTGTGGCATGTAAATAGAAAAGATGATAGGTGCCAAAACAAAATTTCGCAGAAACCCTTGTAAAATTTGCATCCGGCTATTATTAATTCAACAATTAATTCCGATAGCATTTAAAGTGAACGGTTCTGGCACATACATATAACATTTTACAAATCATTGACTTTGGTTTGTTTTTGTATGTTTCACTCAAAAACAACATTAAAAATCTTTTGGCACTTACATCCTTTTCCATTCACATGTCTTAACTATGGTATGATCTTTGGTGTTGATTTCAGATGAAAACTTTGATATTGATTTAAGAGAGCCTGATGAATTTCAAATTGAAGACCATGTTCGTAAAAATTTGAAGCAATTATTTGTGAATAATCATCCCATAAGCACTCAAACTCAGGAGGAAAGCCGTTTACATTACAATAATATACCTATCTAAATAAAGTTATGAAGCATTTATAGTTTATGTATCATGCGATTCCAAATACCTTGATTTAGTCAAAAATCGACACGTATATTGCCTAGTTTTGAGCAATTTTAGCGATACTTTCCTTGAAATCACCCATGCAAAGAATCAATGGAAGTCTCAAAACAGAATATACCTTCTGACCAAAAAGTACCCGGAAATTTGAAATAAAACGCAATATTCGTAATCTTCATCAATCTTTATTGGATCATCTTCAAAATATGTTCCATTTGAAGCAATACACAAATGCCAACGCTTTTTCCAATCATCAAAACATTTTTTATAGGCGCTCTTCGGTATAGCTTTCAGTTCCTTCAGCGAATTTTCTTTGATGAGGTTTATGGAGTCATACCGGGTTCCCCGAAGCAGAAATTTGAGTTTGGGAAACAGGAAAAAGTCACACGGAGCCAAATCAGGTGAATAAGGCGGCTGGTCGATGGTATTTATCGAATTTGCCCGATCCAGCATGTTCTTAGCGACCTGCTGCCGATGCTGTTTTTGGAGAAAATTCAGCTCGATCGGAACGAGCCGAGCGGCGACGCGCCACATGCCCAATTGGTTGACCAAAATCAAACGAGCTGATTCACGAGCAATGTTGAAATCAGGTGCTATCTCTCTAACACTAGCATGATGATTTTCGAGCACGATTTCTTTAATTTTTTGGACTTATCGTCAGTTGAAGAGATCGATGGCCGTCCGGAACGAGGCAAGTCTTCGACGATCTCTCGACCGTCTTTAAAGGCTTTGTACCACTCGTAAACCTGAGTTTTTGGTAAAACAGACTCACCGTAAGCCTGTTCCAGCATTTGCATTAACTTGGGACACGAAATTTTCTTCAACATACAAAATTTGAGACAAACTCTTTGTTAAATTTTTGTAAAATTCGCCGAGCACTACTGAGGTGGGCTGATTCTAACAGCTGCTGTAAACAAACTGGTTGACAGATTGCGCTCATTTTTGGCATAGTAGTTAAGTCTTACCAACATACAGAAACTTAAAATACTTGAAAATTTCGGGTACTTTTTGGTCAGAAGGTAATTGCACAAATCCAGACTTGAATGTACACAAATCAAAAGAATAAAATGAAAAAGGACAAATTCTATCCATAATTGTGGAAAGGCAAGAAATGCGTTTAAATAATATGACCTCGGTTGTGACAATTTTAAAGTAAGTGTCTTAACAAAAGTATATAAACGATAACAAATAAAGAATCATTTATGCATTTTTGATACGATTCTAGAAAAGAACTGCGTGCTAAAGTGCTCATGAATACGAAACGACGTGTTGAATGTTTTACAGTACTATGAACTTCCAACATTAAAAGCAGCTAGAGTTTTTTAAAATTGGTGACGTACATTCATATCTTGACTACCTTTGAAGATATGGAAATTAAGCCTCATTACCATATTTTATTGTTGAAACAAAAAAACCATTCAACCTAAAATAGCACACTTGAATATGCAGAACAAAAAAAATGACCCAATTTGATGGAACATTTTAGAAAACAAAACAAGCTATCGGTTCATAAATATTAATGAAAATGATATAAAAAAACTACAGAACCATATATGCACGTGTTTACTGCCTTTCTAGTCTTCCCAGTTTGTAGACCAAAAGGCCGTCACTATTGTTGCAAATTTGACCCAATCCTCATTAATTTATTAAAATTTACCTTTCAATAGATACAGCTATTCCTATTTGTGGCTGACGAACGTAGGAAATAATGAAAAGTTACGAATAAGGTTGGCAATTTTCAGATGCTAACGGTAACCAAGCTAAATTGGAAATTCACTGCTGGCTTCGATCTTCAAGTTCACTATTTGCAACTAGCCAAGCACAAGTAATCGAATCGGGGAAATGTAAATTTCTCGACCGTATGGGATCATTTACATTGTCAACATAAAGACAACATCAAAACACACGGTACGTACAAGACACACTGAAGACCACCGCACCACACGGCCTACGTGCTACAGAACACCTGAAAATGCTGTAACACGCACGAATTAAAGAACGCGCTTGTAGTATCTCAGATACTCTGAAAAAAGTTCAGCGTTTATCGGTCAACGGTTAGTTCTTGTGGCGGCAATAGCAGCAGGAAGGCGCGACACTGCGACAGCACTCCGCGGAAACTACAGACGATGGCGGTGCGAAGGATGCAAGCAGCAAGTCTTGTATCCAAGCGATCTAACGGACCGCGCAAACAGGTATGCCCAAGGAGGACGATGTTAGCCAACGTGTTTCAAGAAGTGGACTGTTGGCTGGAGCTGGAGTGCACGAAGTAGCTGTGGCGAGTAAAGCGATCTGACGCGGTTCGGTGGCTAATGTGAATCCCACTTTTCGCTGGAAATTGCACCTCACCTGAGTAATTTAAGCCAATCCCCAAGCCGTACACTGTGTTCCAAAATAATATTGTGACGATAATTAATGCTGTGTAAAGCATAATTTACGTGAAACGGCTTGAAAGCTATGACGGCGCGAAGGTGTGATGATGGAAATTCTCACATGAATGCTGCACTAATGGTATCGCGGATTGCGTATTCGGTTGGGCTGTTACGCAGTTTTCCGATATCGAAAAATTTATGCAGTTAATATAGGTTAATGGGAAAAGTATTCAATGAAAATCTTTGCTGAGATGGATGCACGCCATTGGAAATTTAATCGTAATTGTTTAGATTCTAGGTGGTTAATAATTGCTGTAGCATATCTGCAAGATAAGGTAAGTAATATGTGCTCTCTTTTAGCTAATATAATTGACTAATGGAAGTTTATCTGGATAGCTAGTCATATGAGTGTTTTTCTTGCATAGGCAGAGCGATTAATTGGATAACGTTACTATTGGACATCATTCATTTTTAATACCAAAATTTTGGATTGCTAGTGTTAACGTCGATGCTTCTGTTGAAAATGGCATATTTTAGTGAGGAGTCCCTCTTGACCTAATTACTTCTGCCTTCTGAATTCTCAGTCCAAAAGTACTTTGCCCATCGTTCAGTCATCCACACATACTTATTTACCCATGATTTAATTATAATTTTGAATGGTTCCTATACATTTGAGTCAAAAACCAAACTTGATTTGTATATGTACGAGGCACGTCCGATTTTTTTCATTAAAAAAAATTGTATTTAAAACAGTTACAGGATTTTGTAGGTAAATATGTCAGTTATTTTTCCACGTAGTCTTCTTCCCGTTCTATACAGGTTGTGAGCCGTGGCACAATCTTTTTAATGCCCCCCATGAAAGAACTCCCCCGCCATCTTTTTTTCCAGTCCAGGAGCTATTGTCTCACCTCCTCGTTAGTTAAAATTTTTTTTCCACCAATGTGAGTCTTCAGGGAAGTGAAAAGATGGTAGTCTGAAGGTGCCAAGTCAAGAGAATATGCGGGGTGGTTCAAAATGTCCCAACCAAATGAGTCCAAAAGCGCTTTGGTGGCGTTGGTCGTGTGCGGGCGGTCGTTGTCGTGCAACAAGCACACTCCCTTCGTCAACATTCCCCTTCGTTTGATTTGAATTGCTCTCTTGAGTTTTTTAGGATCTCACAGTATCGTGTTGCATTGCTCGTCTCCCCTTGTCCCAAAACATAGTTGCCATGAATTTTTTGCCCGAAATTGAAGTTTTGAATTTTTTGGCTGATGGGGAACTGGTGTGCCGCTACTGTAATGTCTTTTTGTCTCAGGGGTGTAATGAGCTACCCAGGTTTCATCTCCAGTTACAATCGAGCTTAGAAAATCCTCACCTTCCAATTCAAATCGATCAAGGAACTCACAAGCGCTAGCGACCCGATTCAGTTTTTGCTGTTCTGTAGTTGTTTTGGGACCCATCTTGCGCATAACTTGTGGAATCCCAGCATTTCTGTAATTGTTTCGTGTAAGAAAGATCTGGAGAGTTGTGGAAACATCGCTGAAATTTCATCCAGTGTCAATCTCCGGTCTTCACGAACATTTTTCACAATTTTTTTCACCAACTCTTTGTTCAAAATTGAAGGTCTTCCACACCTCTGATCGTCATGAACATTCGTTCTGCCTTCATTAAACTCACGACACCACTAGAACACGTTCGTTCGGTTCATAACACCTTCGCCATAAACAGCTTTGACACGTGAAAAAATTTCGGTTGCTGCTTTACTTTCAGCGAGAAGGAATCGTATGACAGCGCGCACCTCGCACTTGACGGGATTTTTTATCGACATATTTTACACAAGTAGACACTACGAAGCGAGTTTTTATACTATCAAGGTCTCGCCTGTGCTCATTCTGTTCAGGAGAACCCCCACTACTATTCAGTGTTGCCAACCTTGAAAAAAAATCTCACAGCATGAGAAGACAACCAGTACTCTTACTTTCTGGACGTGCCTCGTATATATTTGACTATCCCCTTTGCTTGGAAATGCACCACAAAATTCAAATTCCTTCTCGTCAATCAGCATATTTTCGAAGCGTTCGCTACAGTTTGCAAAACTTCCCAAATATTAATTCGAAGATACAGCTCAACAATTCCTCAAATCCTTCCCATCCCATATGCTTGCTTGATAAAAGAAAATTTCAAATAAACAAACAATATAAACATGCATTTACTCTAAACCAATTACCACTTGCTATTGAGTTGGATATTTTTTAAACAACTACGTCAAGAATATGATATATGAAGCGCAGTATTATTTGTTTGGACGCTTTTTCTGCTGAGACTGTCTTTAAAAAACCAAAACAATTGCGCGGGAGTAACGCTGTCTGAGGCATCACCACCAACACAATGCTTGTTAGAACTCTTGACTCCTATCAATTGATCAAAATACGACCAACGTTCGCTACTCTGATCCACTGACTACGGGTGCAATGATCCACCAGCTATTTTTTCGCTACTTACTTTGAAGATCCTGAGCATGGAAACAGCAAATCAAGCCATGCTACCACGCTACAATAATTTGCACGGATAAAGTGCAGCTTCACAATAAAATCAAGTTCATCGCCTAGTGTGCGCATCGAGCTCTTTTGTTTGGATATGCACTCACTCGTACGGCAACTTGATATTGAAATGTACACCAGTGAAAGTTAATTTGGTTGCACTTCTAAGCCAATGGCATTGAAGATTATTAATGTGTTAATTCGAAACGATTTCTTTGAATATTTTGCGAGCAATGTGTGATTACACTTTACTAAATCGTAGTAGCATGTTTTGACGGAGTAACCATTAATTTTCGTAAAGAAACGAGCAGAAAAGGTGAAAATCGCTCGAAGATAAATGGATGGACTAAAAGTGCCTTTAGTACTAGCATCTTCAATTAATAGTTGGATTGCCTTCAAGCTTTGTTTGCTTTGCAATTGAAAGTGTGTGTTTGAATTAGAGATGAATTTCAAGATACACTAGTCTGACATAATATCACACCACGTTTATTTTTCTTAAAGAATTTCACCAAACCTGCTAACACATACACGCATGGCTATTAAAATGAAATTCTAAGAAATTAAATACTACTATCGCATTTGAAACGCAAGCTTGGAACCGTTATGCCTCAAGTAATAGTTTGAGTAGGTGGCAACCTCTTCTTGAAGAGCTCGTTAAAATTTTACGGCGGCAGTTATTGACCTCTGATTTACTTTGGAATGACAAAACATTTTCAATTTTTTTTCATATTAGATCGTTGTGTTGACGTGAGGATGCATAAACATCACATATCTAGATACATAAGTATATCGAATTCACACACACCATTCAAACAGCTCCGGGAATACTGAAGCTGCATTGTTTAGATAATAAAAGTGTCGAAAAAGATATAGGAAATAAGAACTTAGAGAAAGGTTCTTTGTATCGGATGCTCTTTATGAGATTACTGAATAGCTGGGCTACAATTAATTAAGTTGATTGTTGCAGAGAATTAAAATGGGACCGAAAATTGCTGCGAGAAGAAAATCAAACAGTTCAACCCAGATTATGAAACTGTAAACTGATAAAACTACCTACAATAAATAGAACTGAGTATAATGGGAAGTTGGTAGGCTTTTGGTTGCTTGAGCTTAGAAGAGAATGCTAACGCCGAGTAACATAATACATTTGAATTTTTTTCTTCTCGACATGGTAAATGTTTTCAGGCAAAGATTTTAGTGTAATATTCAAAGATTTTAATGTAATACTTGAAAAGATGAACATAGAATTTAATTGAAAAGTACACCATATCAGTAGCCATACATACCTACTTTTAATTTTTGTCGAAAGAATACCCAGAAAATATTAATAATTAGCCAAGTGCAAGCTGGACTCGTGCACTGAGGGCACTGTACTATGGAAACCCCTAAAATCAAGATATACTTGTTAGTAAGATATTTTTATCATGATCAAAAATTATTTGAGTGTAAAATTTCTTACTTAATTTCTGCACTTAATTTGAAGGCAAATGTTACTAAATCTTGAGCAATTTAATTACCTCTTCGGAAAAAATATACGTTGTTTTTGTTAAGAGTATTACCACGACTAATTAACTAATAAAAATGTTGTTTAGGTGCGACCCTTATGGTCCACACGACTAACTTTCCAGTGTGGTGAATAAAGAACCTATGATTTGTTTTTATTATTTATGTTTATATATTCTTTTATTATTCTAAAATATTATATATATTTTTAAAAAAAAATTTAGCCATAAAAGCCATTTGATAGTGGAAGCCGTCTCCGCCCTCGTCATCTACCAAAGTCTCGACCAAATCCAAAATCCCCCAGATCCAATTTCCCCCAAATCCCAAATTCCCTCAGATCCTAAATCCTCCAGATCAAAAATCCCATGAACCTAACTCCGCCAGATCCTAAATCCCCCATATCGTAAGTCCCCCAGATCCGAAATCCCCCAGATCCTAAATCCCTCAGATCCTAAATCTCCCAGATCCAAAATCCCCCAGATCCTAAATCCCCGGATCAAAAATCCTCCAGATCCTAGATCCCCCGAACCTAAATCCCGCAGATCCAAAATCCCCCATATGCTTAATCCCCCAGATCCAAAATCCCTAAGATCCCCCAGATCAAAAATCCTCCAGATCCAAAATCCCTCAGATGCTAAATCCCCCAGATCCTAGATCCCCCATATCGTAAATCCCCCAGATCCTAAATCCAATATTAAATTACTCATAAAAATATCCAATGTTAACTGCATTAGCGTCTCTCCTCTCATTCTCCCAAACTTGATAATATAAGTTTGGAATTTAAAAAATTATCTTGATTTTTTTTTCAAATTGCATTTTTTTACAAATTTGATCAGAATTTTGTTAAAACTCACAATAATAATAATAATATTACTTTGAAGGTATTTGGGATCTGCACGAATTAATAGTGCGTTTCAACAGTTTTAAAATTAAGCAATTTTTTCAGTTTTTTATCCTCAATAAAAAACGGCTAAACCGATTTCGCTGAAAACTCATTCAGTTCTAAGTTACGTAATTACGCGTCGAATGAAACCACGTCAATGTGATCTTTGGTTCTTGAGATAGTCGAGATAAAAAATAATTTCGAACGCACATATGCACATACACACTCACAGACATCTGTCTAAAAACGATGGATTTGGATTCTAGAGACCTTAAAACGTGGAAATACATATGTCAAAATTTGGGATTCGCAATACAATAACTTTCCACTAGGAAGTTAAATATAAATTAAAACAGCCCGCGAGGTCCAAG
Organism: Oxycera nigricornis; assembly: GCA_963942545.1. NCBI lineage: Eukaryota > Metazoa > Arthropoda > Insecta > Diptera > Stratiomyidae > Oxycera > Oxycera nigricornis. The sequence goes on from OZ012662.1 coordinate 14,207,470, forward strand.
CGAAAACTTCAATACATAGTAATACATAAATATTAGATATAAAAATACTTTTAATCATACTCTTAATAATAAAAATGGTTAAAAGTAATAAGAGAAAATTAAGTTAGGTAATATTATTTATTTCAAATCAATATTCACCATAAATATTAATTGTTTATTGTATTTATATGAACATTAAATTGCAATTTCAATGCTGTTTTTTTATTTATTTTAAGAGGACATCTTATCGTTCAACACACTGTTAGCTAGAAAACGTCGATACAAAAATGATTAAAAAATTTGATCAAATTATCAAATGTATTACATTTCGATTGACACTACACTAACATCCATTAGATGTTTTGTTCGCGAGATATCGTGCGTGACAGAAACGGCTTGGATATACCAAAACTAATTAGCTCGTCTTATCGTTAATATGGTTCGAATGACACCTCGATAAATTTGATACAACTTTCTTTTAGTAAGATATCATCGTGGAAAAAAGGACTGCGAACCTACGTACTCACCCACACACACACACAAACTTATTTCTAAAAATTCTTTTAAATTACTCCAAAGACCTCGAAAGTTTCAATTTGGATTTTCAAACCAATTACAAGAATTTCTTATATACTCGGAAGTTAATAGTTATTTAAAATACATAAAAAAATTCATATGTATAATAAACTATTTTTAGTATTTGTGTTTAAGTTTAGGGTATGATTAAGTGATATTGAACATAACTTACGGTATCTCACGAAAATATGTTTCTCGAAAGAGTTGTTTTAAAGTATGTCTTAAAACCACACTATCACGAGATATTAATACTGCCGTCCAAAGTATCAAAGATCTTATATCAGATATAACATACTCTCTTCAGCTAAGTTCTTTAGAATAGTTACAATAACCTGAAAATGTTTACAATTGTATGTTCAGTGATTAAAGTTGAGTTATATCAGCCATTTTATCCAATTCAATGAAGGTTGACTATATTCATTAGCACCAATAGAATTCAACCAACTGCTAATCAACAATAAAATCAAATTTTCAATGCCATAAATCATTGTACGGAGTGAGATGTAGATGGAATATTTCGTGTTCTTCTACTAATTTACACCTAAACCGTTCGATAAGATCCATGCTGCAGAATATCAGAAGAAGATCCACTCAGCGATGGGCTTACAAAATGCAAATATATTACATACGATTGAACTTTGAAAACTTGACCCAAAATACAACATACATAAAATTATTTACAACAAACTATATATCAAAGGATCTTCCTGGTTGAAGTCATTTCATCCAGCTTAATATTATTTTTATATCGAATAAAATCACATCTATAAAATTCTTGAAAAGTTGCTTCATACTTACCCGCATCGAATATGTTATATCCAAAAACCCCACAAAAAGTGATTTCGTACAAACATCGAACAGGAGTTATTCGTAGGGTCAACTTCTCTTATACATTAATGAGGAGTTAATATATTAAACCTAAACTGGCAAGAAAAAATCACACAGAAACTGATGGAAAAATGTAGAAAAGGCTGTAATTGTGATATGTTCGTTAATTTACGTCAGAAAAACGGTGGTGTATGAAGAAACTAAAACAGAAATCTACATCTTGATTTGTATAACAATAAAATATAATTCTTAAATAGTATGGTACTTTTGTTTTTTTAACTAACACTCCTTTTTGGGTCTATCATAGTAATATTAGCTGACTCAATTATTTATCATTTCAACGTTAAATTCTCACTTTAACTTTACGTTTCCATCATCATTATAATTTCTATCCGAATTTATAATTGAAGAATTAAATATCGTGTTAATTTCGTCGATTAAACTTTTAATAGTTATTTACCACGAAAACACACATTTTCGAGAATATTCATATTTTTGATCATTATCAAGTACAAAACACATCGACAAGGTGGTTTTGTCAAAAATGAGCATAAAAACAACTGGCGATTGAATAGGAATTTAGATATTTCTGCGTGCAATGAAAGCTTAGGGAGTTCTAAACTCAATGGAGACGAATAAAACAAAACAGTTTTTTTAGATAGCTCCAAAGATCGCCAACTCGCCAATTCAGAACTTCAAAAAATTAATCGCTATACTTAAAAAAAATAGCCCAATTGTCCCGAAAATAGCCCAACCTGGCAACACTGCCCGAAGCATAGGCGGTTTAGGTTGTAAAATTACAATTTTGTAAAGATTAATGAATGATCAAGGATTAAACAGAATATACATACATTTTATGATATATAAATGAGATGGTTTAAAATATGAGTCTATACAAAACATTTAAACTACCAGGTAAATATATCTCAATATTTGCAACCTGAAGGTTGAATCTCAAACTAGAAAAAACAAACTTTCTTCTTCAAAACTTAATGAAATTCTTGTGAATGATGGTAATAGAAGTAGAATGAAGATAATATGTTCAAATTGCTGTTAAAAGAGTTATGATTAACTCAAATCAATTTAAATATCTAGACTCAATCAAATATAATCAATAATTTTATGACGACGAATGTTTTCATGAAACAAAGATAATATCTCAAGGTCTGCACACATTAAAAAAAATTAAATTTACCACTTCTGTAATCTTAATCTTGATTTCACATGCGTTATTTCCAGTGCTCTCGACTTCGATGCTCCCCGTCGAATCTGCTTCAATGAAGATGTTCTTATTTGGCTCTGCATGAGGTCATTGTGAAGCCACTCTGTTTCAATTTGCAGAATGCTCTGGCTAAGTATCTATTTAAATAGACGTGAATTAATAAATCATTCTTCTACTGCACCAACGTGCCCATTTAATTGATTTCACCGAAGAGCTGTTCAGGTCAGTAAATGTTTGCTCAACGCCAGATACACCACAGTTGATGGCAAGCAAACAGCAATTATATTCTTCAAGGATGGCATCGATGGCATCATCTCTTCAACGGACAAATATGCAATGAACAATTGGCAGAGGATTGGATAGAAGCAAATCCAGCTCATTGTCAGCGTTGCATGTTATTTGGGCAATTGAGTAATTCGACGCCTTCGATTTGTATCTGGCGGTGGAGCACTTGAAATTTACAAGACTAATTTCTTACATAAGATTTCCCGCCTGTGGGCCGAAAATCGCTAGCAGCTCGCCAAGCACAATGATCCGATGGAAACCTGAAGGCTGCTGAAGGTTGAGCTCGGAACAACTGAAGCATTTCAATTATTAGAAAAGCTAATTAGCGTGGCGCAGAGTCAACGGACCTTGCACGGGTCCCACTCGTGCGTGCCCCCAAAACGCTCGTATTGTTGTGCATCTTTGGCGAACAATGTAAACAATATGGTAATGCAAGCAAGGTTCTATGAGAAGATACTTTCATGGAAGCAGATGCATGGGTGGCTAGATATGGTTCTAGCTGTTGGTTCACTTCCGCTTGCAAATAGAACGATGGATGGGTTTGTATTGTCTAAGGGGAAAGTCAGGCCAACGAATTAGGGATACCTTTGTGCATATATTTGATGCATGGCAACTTTATGGGGGCAGAATATGTAAAAGCTAGCTGCATAGTCATCTATCATATTATCTAAGAGTAATTTGCTCAAATAAACTTGCCGAAGCATTCTAAATTCAAATGGAATATCCACACTTTCAAAACACAAGAATATCACATAATTAAGAAAAGTTGGCTGTCCAACTCTTTAATTTTCAAAATTCCACCTTCCGAATGCAGCGTTTCATGTTAACACTTCGTCGGCGACTAAAAAACAATAATACACAGGATAAGTAATTTGAATTTAAAGTGTCTCAGCGATTGTCTTTTGTGGACTTCCATTGTTTTAGTAGCGACTGATTCATGTTCCTTAGCACAAAAGCACACTTGGTATGTTCGGAATGTAAGGTGCAAAAAAACTGCCTTAACATCATGAGATTGCTTGGAAGATAAATGGGTAAGGAATTTTATTGAGCCGACAAGAAGCCTAGCACAATTGTGCACAGAATGTAAATGATTGGACGCGACCCGTGGTGGTTCAACAAGTTGTACAGGTTTACATTATATTATGTATTACGTGTGAGTTGTAATTGAACAGAACTAGTTAACTAGAATTTATTATTATTTTTCGTTCAACTATTAACTAGTTATACAAATTCAAGTCTGATTTTGTGGAGTGGTCAAAACTATGAATTGAACGCCAAAAGATTGCATTAGGATGAAAAGTGAAAGAGACAAAATGAAAGAAATATCTATGATACCTCACACAGCTCAATAGTAATATTTTTAATATACCTAGGGGAGAGGGCTGGGTTGTGAACCGGGTTTTGTTTTGGGCTCTAACTTTTCACAGAATAAAGATTTCCAAATAATTCAATGAAAAGTGAAGATAAAACCCAACTTTTTTTATGTAGATAGATTAGTGTTTTGATCAAAATTGAACTCTTCGCGGTCAATTTTCTAAGGACGTGATTTTTGGCTCTTCCAAAAAAGTGGCTGGGTTGAGAACCATTTGAAAAATCCCAATAAAAGTCGAAAAATACGAAGTGAAACACCCTTAGTTTTATAATAAGTTCAGATTTTATTTATCCAGAAGGCCTTAAGAGGCAAAATAAGTTATGATGACGTCACTCAGGCTGAAAAAATCATATTGAAAGGAAGTGTTTAATAATCATTTTCTACCTCTTCATCTAGATCGGGTTGCAATGTTTGCATGTGAAATACGTATGTGCTCTCACATTGGCGCATATTGGGATATAAAACATGTCTACCATGTTCGATGGAATGTGCATATTGGAAATGCAGATGAATTCCAACAAATCAACATCACTGACGGTGGAAATATCTGTGAAATGGTCGGCAACTTTTTTCGTATGACAAGTCAGCGTGATCCTATCGACTTCATATTCACGGGCAGCCGCTCGTATGGCTTTTTTCCTCAACAAAATATCCTTGATGGCAACCAACAACGCATCAAAATTAATTTAATTGGCTGCGGAAACTTTTTTTTGGTAATGCGGCGGTTTTTTCGAGGTTGAGATAGCTAAAAAAAATTAAAAAATGACATAAAAATCTAGTGAAATGACAAACAAACACTTAATTTCAATATATTCGAAGGTAAAACGGATGGTTCATAACCCAGCCACCAGAGTCGTTCACAACCCAGCCATGACGGTTTTTTGGAAACGTCAAAAACAACGACACTTCCAATCATATTCCGACGTAACCAAATATAGGATCGTAAAATAGTATCGAAACACTAAATAAATATGCATTACACTCACCTTTTTGTAATAAATGCACTCACTTGGATAGCACTTGCAAAAAAAAGTGTTCGCAATCGATTTACAAAAACGATGTCTGTAGCAGGCACAGGCAATGCATCTGTACTCTTCAGTGTAACCGCAAAAACTGAGTGATGACAAAAGACAAATTCAACAGGTGAACTATTGGCGATATGTCAATTAGGGTAAACGAAATAAATATTGGTTCACTACCCAGCCCGTTTCACAACTGAGCCCTCTCCCCTACTTAAAATAATTTGAAAACCTTTTATTTAAAAAATTGGGGCTACATGGCTTCTTCACATTTTTAACTTCCCAGTTCCCTATGGGAAGTTATTGTAATGGGGTCGATTTGGCGAATCCCAAATTTTGACATATCTCCACGTTTTAAGGTCTCTAGAATCCAAATCCATCGTTTTTAGAGAAATGTCTGTGAGTGTGTATGTGCGGATGTGCGTATGTGCGTATGTACGTATGTGTGTATGTACGTATGTGCGTTCGGAATTATTTTTCGTCTCGATTATCTCGAGAGCCAAAGATCGCATTGACGTTTCATTCTACGCGTAATTACGTAACTTAAAACTGAATGACTTTTCAGCAAAATCTGTTGAGCCGTTTTTTTATTTAGGATGAAAAAACTGAAAAAACGACTAAAAATTGCTTATTTTTAAACTGTTATGTTGATACGCACTATTAATTCGTGCAGATACCAAATACCTTCATAGTTATGTTGTTATTATTGTGCATTTTAGCAAAATTGTGATCAAATTTGTAAAAAAATTATTTAAAAAAAAATAAAGATTAATTTATAAAATTGCAAACTTATATTATCAGGTTTGGGTGAATGGGAGTAGATATGCTAATGCAGTTAATAATTGGATATTGTTATAAATAATTTAATATTGTTAATAACAATCAAATAATATTAGTTATAATTTGATATTGTATATATAAAGTCAATTATAATTATTCAGTAACGGTCAAACATTCTTAATAACGAATGATTATTGTAAATAATAATTAAATACCCTCAATAATAATTGTGGATTCCGAGGCCGAGATGGAGAACGAGGTTGAGGACGAAAAGGAGGACAAGAAGGAAGACGAGGACGAGGTTGCCTAGGCTTTGGTAGAGGATGACCAGGTGGTGGAGACGTCTTCCTCTGCCGAAGCTTTTATGGTTAGATAAAAAATTGATAAAAATAATAAAAGTAATTATAATAATTTAGAATAATAATGTTTAATAATAGTAATTATTAATAATAGTAATTACTAATAAAAACAAATTATAGCTTTTTTATTCACCCCACTGGGAAGTTAGTCGTGTGGGACTCAAGGATCGCACTGAGACCACATTTTTTAGATATTCTGACAGAGCGATGTCTTCAAACCCAAATCTTTTTAGATATTCAATTTTGGGATATTATTATGGAATCTTTTATCACGGTATGCCTAAAGATTTTATCGGTTTTAAAAGCGGTTGAAAATAAATTGATGCAGTCTTTAAAAATGATTTGGAAACTGTTGTATTTGTCCATCAATAGGGGTAGTCAATTAACTTTTTTAACTGTTGTCAGATACAATCTGAGATATTATGCAGATTGCATTGCATTCATTAGCCTACTCTTGATAAGGTTTACCTCGATCTTCTAAAATCGGTGTTTGTAAAACTTGTAAATCCATATTTATATGCCCTGGGAATCTCCACCACATAATCCGCACCCGTGTAAGTTATCGTGTTCAACACGATACGATTGATGGAAGACAAGACTTGTGATAAAGATAAATTCGATTTGGTAGGTTGTTAAGTCAGATATCTGTCGGTTATTCAAAGGTACATATTGCAGTTACAGATTTAGTAAGCCTATCAATCGAAATCTAATTAATATTATGCAACATCAGAGCCATTATACCTAGTTAGTATGATGTAATGACTGTTTGAAGAGTTATGCTATTTATGTCGAACATATGGGAACTATATATGGAAGTGCATTATTGTGGAAACTTTACCTTGAGCAACAAGCAATAATCATTAGTGGAACATATAACTAATAAATGTGATTATTGCGAAAAATAACATCACACAAATATCTTCTCTCTGATAGTTGCAAATTGAGACTTTAAGTTGTTTTAATGCATAGTTAATTGTTTTTTATTAACGAAGATGCATGTTGATAGATACACCGATTTACAGATTTAGTAAGAAGCAATGTAGGAAAAATAATTGCGAAATTTGTTTGGGTTCATGACGGGCTTAAAATGAAATTGCAACATAGTGTTTGTCAGGTATATAACATCATGATTGAACAATCTAAAAACAAGTTTGCTTCATTCGTACAGGTTTTATTTTGAGAATTGCGAATCACGTAGGAACTACTTTTAAATGAACAAAACAGACGAAAAAATCATTTGTATCATGTAAGTTCAGGTTAATGGTGTGATTAAATAATTATAAAAACATCTTATAACAGTGGTACATACACATCTTGATTTCGTCAATTTGGTGACTTCCTTAAGGATTAGATTAAAGTTTGAAATTGTTTTGTGGGATAATTAAAAGACGTACGAACTTCCGGTTTTGATGATTTTGTTTGTTTGTTGTTCTAAAATGCGTAAATTTTTTATTACTATGAAATTCAATATGGCGGCACTAATCTGCCTCTGCACGCGAGACATTGTCCGAAAACTTCAAGACTGCAGCCTCTTGCAGTAAACTGCAATCAGTAACAATTTACAATTATTAAAATTTGTAAAGTTTTCTATGGCTTATACCTAATTAGAATTAATTTGGATGAAAAATAAACCAAATGATTGACACTTAAAAAAAGTGCAATTTTTACACCCTTTATTTTTACTTTGACGTCGCTTAAAAATTATAAATTAACAAATTTTTATGCTCATTTTAGGTATAAGCCATACAAAAAAGTATATTCTTTTGGGCAAACTTTCAATGAAGTGAATCGGCTCAATAGATCAAGACCTGTGCTTGAAGTTATGATGAAAAATTTGGTTTCGAGAAAAACGCGTTCAAAGTTTTTAGCCTCCCTCAGCACGCGTGAAGTAGGTGCGTTTGAGACGCTCCAATTCGATTAAAATGTTTCGGATCAGAATTTCCTTTCATTTCATTACATTTTTGTAAAACAAAAAAAACGATTTTTCCGCAAAAATCTAAGAGAACCTCCCCTTAAATGGATTTTCACTTAGGTTGTATTTTGAAATGTCCCCTTTCGTATGAGTTCACCTCCTAGTATTGGCAGGAATGGAATGATTCCTTATTAATGAATTGACCATACCTCTACCAGAAAAATACTTTACATATTCACATACTCATGTGAATTTCAGACATTATGAAAATTACGCATTGATAAAAAAAACTAGTGGTAAATGAAGGTCTTCATTCCAATTTCACATCAGTGAGATGAACTAATTCGAACCCGCAGTGTCATTGCGTAAATGTTGTTCATTATTTAACATCTTTATGACAACATTAGTACGACATTATCATAACCCACATTTATTTTGCTTTCATTTCGAAATAGTTAGCATCTAAGAAGCATACGTACATACGTATATGAAATCTGCATTCCATCTCAAACTCATATGTCTGTTTTAATATATTCCAAATTATGCGAAACTGCACTTGCATTATAATTTATAGTTCCATACATTAACCGCCGCCATTGTTGCATATGCCCTCGTGTTCAACCTGTTCTCTTAATTAACACAGTTAAGCTCCATTCATAGTAACAATTTATTGGCATGACTTGTCTCGGAACCAGGCGAATCGAGAAAACGTGGTTAAAACTGTAAGAAATTGTGTGCATGTTACATGCATTTATGCAACATTGATTAAATATGGCGGTTGATGTAGACATGAAAGGGATGAATATTTTAAAAAAAAAAACTAAGTTAAATCGATGCATTGAATAAGTGTGTGAGTATAAATAAAACTGATAGCACGACAATTTTATGATATCGATTATAATTTTTCTGAGTTCAATTTTTATGCTTTTAAAATGTGTGATTAAGCTGAACTTTCGAAACATTGAGTTAAAAATTGTTAATTAGTTGAAAATTCACAGTTGGCTTCAGTTAAATAAGCTCTTTGTAGTTTTTTTGACGAATACCCTTATGAAAAGGTCCCTTAAATGGGTAGTAAAAAAGATTATACCAGGTTTTAAACTGTACCAAAGTTGCAAATCTTTAGAATACCTAACATAGATTGTCGCTCTAAGGATTAATAAAACGAAATGTTTCACACAGCGCGTATTAATTAGTGGCATATTATTACAAATGGTATTTGGCAACACACTTGCTTACTTTCTTTCTGAGTTATTTATCTTTAAAGATAAAAAGGCTCGCTCGAAGATAGTTTAAATAAAAAAAATTAAAAAATACAACAGACAGACAGTCGGTGAAAATGTTTTAACATCGTACCAAAATTTTAGGACGACAGCCCAAATTTTCAGTCGGTCGTGTACGGTGTTCCGTTGAAACGTATGCTAAACATTCTGATCGAAGAAAAGTTGGTGGCTGACTGGCAATCGTGTGCGGTGGGCTTTTTATCTATTTTGTTCAATTCGATTTTTTCGACTATATTTGGTTTTTTGTTTACGTTGAAATTTTGGTTTTGTTTCACTTGTTTTTTATTTATAGCAGGTGTGTTTTTCGGCTACAATTTATGGCCTATTTTTGAGATTCGTCTCAGAATGAACCAAAAAAAATTCATTCTAATATTTTGATAAAGTATTTCCATTAGTATACACTATTTTTAATAAATATTGACTGATCTAAAAATCATTAAAAAATTTTTATTCTAAGATGAACATGGTGTAACTCACAAAGTAAACGTTTTGCGGGAGAACCCAAAAACATCGTTCACCCAAATTCTAACTATTGCTGGGATATATTTTTCGTCATGGCTTTTTGATTCAGTTGTATTTCGTAACTTTATACTTAAACAACTCACTTATTCTGACACTCTCAACGAACAATCGGGGATTACGAGGGTCATTCAATTAGTAACGAGACAAATTGTTGTAGTTTAAAAACCGTTTATTCAATCAATACCAAATTCTGGCTACTTTTCAACATAATGCCCTTGTGAATCTTGACTTCTTTGTTGAAGCCAAATTTTTTGCCACGTAGCGCCTTCTTAAGAGGACCAAACATACGGAAATCTGATGGAGGAAGATCTAGGCTATAAGGAGGGTGTGGAAGAATCTCCCAGCCCAGTTTCGAATGAATTCTTGAGTTATCTGTGCCCTATGCGGCCGTGCATTGTCGTGAATCAAAATCACACACACCTATTGTCAAAAGTTCACGACATTTAGTGCGAACGGCAGGCATTACTTTGTTTTCCAGCATGTTACAGTAATATTGGCTGTTGATTGTTCATTGGTCTTCTAGAAAATCCCAGAAAATAGAGCCTTCTGAGTCCCCAAAAAGTGTAAGCATCACTTTACCTGCTGATGGCTGTCGTTCGAACGGTTTAAACAATTGTTCCCATACACTTTTAACATCCTTGCATGGATCTCACTAGCTTCAACACCTTCTGCTACTAAAAATCTGATCGCAGCACGTTGTTCTTCCGCGGTGCGATTCTCAACCGGACTTTCCATCTTGAACGTACTGAATTATACTAGATATATTGAACTATCAGAAGAAATAAAAAGGATGCCAACTTCAAAACCTAAGAGTTTCGTATTGAATTATAAAACAATTGTTGACCTACATCAATTTGTTTCGTTACTTATTGAATGACCCTCGTAGTTGGCAGCAATGATTCCTCCAGAAGAGCGTGTTTAAATATTGTGACCAATTAAGTACTGGGAATGATAGGACCTGTTAAACCACAATTAGTTTAGGTTAACGCTACTCATTTATTACCTTCGAAAAATGCACTCAAATATGCCAGAAACTCATAAGGCAACAATATTATCAAATTACCGAAAATCCCGAGTTATTAATGAACTATTGTTTAAATAACCAGGAAACACTATTGTTATTCAATAATCATTAATCACCAACAATTCATCCATGTATATACATTGACATATATTTCCTTTCCCATTGACATCGATATTTACACGAATTTCGTTTAGTAATCACGAGTATTGTTATTTACTTTGTTGTACATTAATTGTCGTGGAAAATCAATTTACACTTTTTTAAATTCATAATAAAATTAACAAGTTAATACTCTCTTTGCTTTTTGGTAATTCAAGATAAAATTTATTTCTAACTGGAAACGAGACACAATTTTCATTTCAAATCACATTAAAAAAAATTATTTGTCAAGACTTCTCTAAGTAGATAAATATTCAACATTTATTATTTTCCACATAACAAACTCTGATTCACGAGTATACATATATTTCAGTTTCTTAATTCAATTCTATTTTAGTTTCAGCATAATCTTAAAAGTAGTATTCGAATTGGCATTTTGTTCATGGTTTTTAAACTAATATTTATATATCAGTAAATGAAAATAAAAATAGGCGAATAAGGCAATGTAAAAATTGATGGAGTTTGTGTATACTTACGTACATAGAACAAACAGTCTAAATTGTATTTAATGTTTAAAAATTCATAGTAGTTTTTTGTTTTAATTACTCTCGTTCTAAAGTCCCTCTTGTGTTTTGTAATCTTTATCTAATTGTAATCATATAAAAAACGAATACTTTTTGAAAATTCTTCAATACTATCAAATAATCTAACGATTTTTTCATGATCTCGCCAATCAAGCGCTGGGTTCCAGGAGCACAGACGCAGCTAATTCAACACTCCAACCAGTTTTGAGGAGTGCTTGTTCACATTGCGGGCGCGAAGCGAGACCAAGCCTGGAAATAATAAAGGTATAGATTTTTTGGGGGAATTTTATTTCGAATTTCAATTTCTTTAAAAATTTCAACTAAAGCAATGATGAACGTTGCCAACCGTGGGTGAAATTAACATTTATTTTTGAAAATATTGAGAAAATACGATCATAAAACTGTTTTGTAAAACAAAAAGCCTTATTGGGAACGCTTTTATAACGTGTTCAATCGTCATGGAAACTACGCAAATTTATTTCATATCATCTCGGAATTAACAAATTACACATTTCTAAACCCGATAAAATGAAATTAAAACAAAAGAAGAAATGGGCTTCTTGATTTTTTATGCGAGATCGTCAATTGTGAAAATCAAATAATAATCACTGGAGCATACATCAATTTCGCATAGCCTGAATACTTTTTTGTTAATTTCGTATTCGACAATATCTACATTCATCATTATCTGATTTGCGCTTTTAACCAAATGAAATTTTATAGTCGTCAATTATTTCGCATTTGCAAGATTATGTAAACGTAAATTGTTTGGAAAGTGATCGCGTCGAAGATGAAATCACTCTAGTGCGACCGTGCATTAACCCTCAACCGCGTGTTGTTTTATTTTGAAAGATAATAAAGTTATTTAGGAATATTGTTACTTTGTATTTTGGGAAGAAGAACCTGAGAAACTCGTATTCACTTACGATCAATTTCAAGAACATTATTGCTGGTGTGAAAGTAAATAGTATTTCTAAGATAATTTTATTATTAAAAACTAGAGGGTTTCGCCTCCTGCTCGCTTCGCTCTCCAGCTCACGCGGCGACTAATTATGAGACAGAACTATGAATTGTGAAATAGATTTATGAAATAAAGAACCGATAAGGATAATAAAAGTTTTCCTGTGTGAATTCACCAACAGTTTCAGTTTCTATTTCGTACGTAATAAGACAGAATGGCATAATGGAAACCATCTTGAATTGAACGCATTGACATGCTGCTTGAGGGACATATTTTGCAGGGTAGCTAGTAGATTATCAAGACTACTACGGCCTAGAACGAATTGACTTACCTCAGCAACTGTTCTATTTTGTAATGCCGAATAGCCATATTGTGATCCCAATTAACTGCATTCAATGCCAATCTTGCTTCAGCCTCACTAACCGACGACCCTAGATCCTGGATCAGGGCATCAATTTTGGTGTTCTGATAGTCGACGGTTAAATTCGGATTACTATAGATTCCTTGATGCTGCGCTTGTTGCTGTTGATACAGATGTTTCTCGAGGCGTCTTTGAATCTGCTGCGCCGACAGTTGTGGTGGTGCCAGCGGCGCCGGCCGGTGAGGACGTAGCAAATCGTCGGCCGATACTTCGTCATATATCACAGGTTGTAAAACTTGAGTTGTTGAGTAAATTTGACTACTACCATTAGTTTGCGACACGCCAGGCACTTGTCCGTAGAACGACGCTGGTGTGGGCGGTACTGAATCATAAAAGCGACCTAAACCAGCTGTACTACTGTATTCATTCTTGTTAGGTATCGATGAGTAGAAATTCTTTTGATGTGATGAAGATACGTTCGGCGGCTTATTTGCTACTGCAACATAGTTGTGATTTTTTGGCACCGCAGAATTCGCGTAAGTGTTTTCGTTGAGGTTTTGTGATGATACGTAATTTTCGCGAGCAACTGTCTCGTACCAAATTTGATTGATGACAGACGTTGTATCGCTTTGTGATGTGTTCAGTTGCTTGTCGACGGCATTGATTGCGACGCTAGACGCATATCTTGGCCTATCCAAGCTTGAAATTGACGATGTGCTGAGATACCGCTGATCATTGTTATTCACTTTTTGAGTAACATACGACGCGTTCGTGGACGGCGAAGCATTCAAAGTTTTAATGTTTTCCTGCGATAGAATCGCTGACATTGAGTTATCTTTCTGAATATCACCTTTTGTATAATTCTGGCTAGTATTCACGTTCAAGTTCGTTGTCGATTCATTTTTGTACATATCTTTTTCTAATTCTGCTATGAATGATTCGTCTAGCTTCTTATCTGGACTACTTGTCTCATTTAGAGATAAGGAACTAAGGTTCACTGTCATGGAATCGTTTGTCAATTCCAGCCCATCGTTCATCAACTCTGATAAGCTAGCCACAGCGGCGTTAGAAATCGCTAGCGAATTGTTCGTTGACACGTCGTTCGATATTTTTGATTGATTTTCGTACGATGAGTAGGAATTTGATGCTGAATACGACTCGCCATGCTCATAATTCAGGCATTTCTTAGCACTGAGCGATGGAGATCGAGTTTCGTAACTGGTATTGAATTTCTGCTTGGATATCGCACCTTTGCTTGATGCATTTGGTGAGTCTAAGTTCATGTTTTCATTTTTGAAAAATCCATTGCAAACTGTCGCAACCGTTTGTTGTTTGGGTGATTCGGATGTCATGTTTATATTGCTGTAGTGGCCCGATGAGTGCAACGAACCATTAGTTAACTCGCTTATTGTGGAAGTATCGAACGGATCATTATTCTCTACAATCCTACTAATTGCATGAAGTGGGCTCGACGAAGCCGATAAATTGCTGAATTCAATGGTGTTGCTATAGGTGGGTGGCATTTGATAGGGCGGTGGTCCTGCCTTCGTTGTACTCACAGTACTTATCGAACTCAATCGAATATCATCGTCTGCCTCCGTTGGAATATCAATCGGCGCATCCAAGATACACATGTTGGTTGTTTTTGACGATGTAATGCTTGTTTGCCGCTGATTCGCCGACTGAGTGATAGATTCATGGCCATCGGGAGACAGATCGATTAAAACTGCCTCATGATTGTTTTGGGTATTATTCACTTTCGGCTGCGGTGGCCTGCTAGGTCTGATGCGCGCGTTTTCCGCTCGTTCATTAACCAATTTGTTATATGCAAACTGCTTCACAGCATTGCTTTTACGTTCTTTTACTTGATACGAAGAAGCTTTCCTTCGACGATCAAGAGCCTTATTATCGAGTGTGCCTCCTGCAACAATGAATTTTCGATTAAGGGTCATTATGGAAATAAATTCGAAGTTACCTCTAAGTTCCGTGCTTCCATCCATATAAGCAGGGTCTATACATGTTGGACTTCCCCATGAAGGTCCGAATGGACTTCCGTGCCCAGTATGGCGGAAAGACTCATGTACAGGTCGACTTATGTCTGAGTTTGGCTTCATTTTTTCCAAAATGTGCCTGGATACAGTTTTAAAATATTTAATAGTACAAAAATATGTGGCACAGCAAACAATTCTCACCTTGGAAAAGTTCCAATATCAAAAGTACGTTGGTTTTGCCCCTTGATATATTTCAAGTCTGATCTACCGTCAACAATAGCTATCAAGTCATTACTTTCGACCCCTAATCTGTTGGCCTCATTGTAACTTGTGCAAGCTCTTGCGAGAGGGGGTGCGACGCCCCCTAAGAACTCCCTGCAAAAACCAAACATGATTTTTTTTATCAAAATATATTCAGAACGAGTTTCTCACTTGATAGCGGCAAATGTTGGCCTTTCGGATGGCGTTTTGTCCCAGCATTGAAGCATCAGCTGGTAAACATCGGGAGGGCAAGCGTCTGGGTGATGTAAACGCTCTCCTTCTCTATCAATTTTTCGTAGGATTTGAGAACCATTCAATCCGATCCACGGATCTTCTCCAAACGTGAACATTTCCCACAGCGTTACAGCGAACATCCATGTGTCTGAAGCATGACTGAATTGTCGATAGCGTAACGACTCCGGAGCACACCAAGGGAATGGTACTTTCTTATGTTCTGTCATCACGTAGCAATCTTCTTGCTGTGGAAGAGCTCGCATCAGACCAAAGTCACCAATCTTTATTTTGTTTCCTGAAGCCAACAGAACATTTCGGCAAGCCAAGTCCCTATGCAGAAACCGTTTGCTTTCCAGGTAAGCCATTCCTGTAGCAATTTGAACTGACCAATTCCAAATTGTTGGTAGCGGAGTGTGCCGGACCTGTTTTCGCAGCATATCTAGCAGAGAGCCCCTTTCAGCAAGTTCTGTGATCATCATCATTGGTTGGGAAAGAACCACACCGTACAAACGGACAAGATTAGGATGATCCAAAGCATGCATAGCCTGAACTTCGCGAAAGAAGTCTTCAATGATACCCGGTTGCGTTAAATTGTCCGCTTTCAGCACCTTAACAGCAACCTGAACAACACGATTCCCAGGCGCGCTCCATTCTCCACGACGTACCACTCCAAACGATCCATCGCCCAATTTCAGTCCAAGCGTCACATCTTTTTCGTGTATCAAACAAGTAAGTGATGTGAATGTATTGTTTTCATTCGAAGAACTCGCCACTTTTTTGCTTGGCTGCTTTCCGCCACCAATTAATTTCGACAAGATGTTTTTCCGCCATTGTTGGGTTTTCTTTTTTCGAACCGACTCTAATAATCGGCGAATGGCTGGTTTTCCTAAACCAATACGTTCCAAGTCGTCCGAATGCACATAGTCAAAGTGTGCAAGTCGCGTGACCTGAAGATCTTCCTTGATTCGCAGGTAAAACTGTTCCAATTGAACATCACGAAGAAGCTCCTCAAGCCACTCGGTTTCGGGATCTGTCATTGTTAGAAGATTCTGAAAATAAAATCAATAAATGAATGAATGTTATATTTATTGATTAGAAGAAAAACATTAAATCAAATGATTGAAATATACAAACAGAATTGAAATGCAATAATTTATTTGCTACCTAATCACACGATTAAAATTTATACGTATCGCCGAACGTCTGAAAATACTATGGCTCTCAACATTATTATCTTTACTGGCAAGCCACGCACGTTTTCCTAGACAGTTTATAGGGAGCATATTCAACATTCCATGGCGATTATTTTGATAACGGCTCACAAATATTAATATTGTAGTAGAAAATAGTTCGTAAATTTTGTATATATCAGTGTTTTATTTATGAGTATATGTAATTTTACCAAAATCATTGACGTCAATCATTTCTTAACTAGTTTTATGGCGATATTGCAGATTAGGCAGTACTGAATTGGAATCCTTATATGTGAATATATGTCTCTTGAAAGACATTCTTCTTGATGGGGTTACGAGCGCTTTTTTAAATACAATTTTTGTGTTCGTAAACCAAAAATAATAAAAATTATCTTACTAACTACATTCGCTCTATTTCCAACAAGTTTTTTTTTGCAAAAAGTGCAATCCATGATTGCCGCGTATGATAAGGAAGAGTGATTTATTCGCCGGATAAATTTTTTTTTATGTAACAAACGAAAACATGATCCGAGTTGCAACACCAGCTGTTGCCGAAAAATCGTACAACTAAACGAAAATTTTTTGTCTGTCTAAATATCCTGGTATGCAACCAAAATAATCAATTTAGATAGGATTCGGAAGATGTGATACTTTTGAGAACTTTCAATTCAAACGCAATTTTCTAAATTTATATTATATAATATGACGGCGTTTTGGAGAGGCCCCTGTTAAGCGTTAATAATGACGATGACAATTAGTCTAGAAACTATAAATCGATTTGCTAGTATGTTTGTTAAAAAAGTGGAATTCATAAGGTCTCATGCCCGGACTATGAAAAAACCTACTTAGGGTAAACCAAGCGACTGGTATCTGTACGATGCGAGGAGCATGTAAGAAAGGCGGAACTTGCGAGGAAGAAAGGAAGGGACCCTGCGTCGCTGAAGTCAATGGTAGCCAGACACATCGTTGGGGATGAACAAAGCATCGGCTGGGACATTATAGCGGTACTCGTAGAGGGAACAGATTGAGAAAACTAGATGCGCAAGAGAGTCTTGCAATTCCGATGAAACCTGAGGATCGAAGATTGAACCACGATGTGGGAAATGTGCAATCGAAACTAGTGCGGCCAGTAGCAAAGGAAGGAGGAAATCGACCGAGAGAAAAAGACGGAACGATCTCCAAAGAGATAATATCGCCCGCGATTGGAAATAGTAATAAAATTAATCAGTTGAGCTAGGTTTCCCGTTCCAAAAAAGATCACATCTTAGGATTGTAATTAAGTACTAATTTTGATACCTCTTCTCTTTGCTTTACTTTTAAAACTCGTATGAAATTCATTTGTACCTAAAGGATTTAATTTAAAGTTATTTAATTGGAGAGACTTCATATCACACCGGATAAAGTCAAAGCTTTGATTAAGTTAAAATTACTCTACCTGTCCACTGATTTCACGATATTTTATGTCTGTTACTTTTTATGTACGCACAGTATACAAGAAAAAAGGTTTTATATATTAATTGAGCAATAATTAATAGGACCAAGGGGTAGAGATTAGCTATTAAATGTAATGATGATAAGGCGACAAATATCAGCAGAAACGAAGGACAAAGGTGTAACCCTGTGGGAAGACAGCTATTCTTTTTGGGATATATCACGTCGATTGAGTTACAGTGAACGTGCCATTAGAAAATTAAAGAAAGAAATCAACGAAAAACAACGGTCTGCGTCGATAGGTAGTTGAAATTTGATACCCTGCAAACAAACTTGATTGCAACCATATCCTTGGAGCAAGGTATGGCAATGTCTGCGTTGGAACTGTCGAAACGAACTCGACGAGCAAGGATTGCGATCCAAAGGGCCTGCTAAAAAATATTTTCAACAGCTAAAAAGCGAAAAATCATGGAAGTTGGACTGCACATGATTGGGCTAATGTTAAATTTTTCGTCGATTCAATTCGATTGAACAGGAATATATATGATATGTGGATCCATTACAGTTTACGGATTGGAATAAATGATGCAGTTGAAGATGCTGCGAATGCGAAGAAGTATCGAGAAATTATCCTGAATGGTGTCGTTCCAACAATTGAGGAATTCACAGAATGCTCGTCAAATCCAATATGAAACCCCTGGACATAAAGCTCCCTCGGCAATTTCTTACTCTACATCAATGACCTTTTCTCAGCGTCTCAGTGTCTTCTATATGCTGATGACTTGAAAATTTACCGAGTTATTCTCTCGGAAAAGGATTGTATTGCTCTCCAAAGGGATCTGGACGCGATCGATTGTTGGAGTCAAACTAATTTTCTCTCCCTTAATGTCCAAAAATGTCACAAAATGACTTTATCCTTAAAGTCTAGTCCAATTGATTATATTTATACGTTACACGATATTCCACGGCTGTTTTTTCAAATAAAAGATCTGATTTTCGACCCGAAACTTAAATTTGAGCCTCACATTGTGACTATAGCCGCACGTGCCTCTCGTGTCTCCGTGTTCGTATTAAGGCACTCTCAGATGTTTACTGACGTTTCCTCCGCCGTCAACCTATACACTAGCCTAGTTAGACTCATCCTTGAATATTGCTCGCAAGTATGGTCACCACACTATCAATATTTGGATTCTATGATTGAATCAGTACAGCACAAATTCACTCGTTTCCTTAGATAAAGATTCAAATTTAAAATTACATATATGCCATATGAAGAGCGACTTGCCTTGCTACAACTTCCTTCTTTGCAATCCCGCAGACTCACGCAGACACAGATTTAAAAATAGCGTCTTTATTCTGGCACGCGATCTGAATCCGATTGAGAATATTTGGACGCACATTCTGAAAAGGTTTAAAATGATAAGCTAACTAATGTTTTACCGTTAAAAGAAATGCAAATATTATCAGCCTGTGGCAAGGCTGTGAAAGGCTGTCATCATTAAGGTAAAAAGAGGTCTGCAGAAATATTTAAACAAATAATTGAAATTATAGCAAAATGGCAGTATTTTTTTATATTTTCACAGCTAGAGCAAAAAACCTGAAAATTAAGGATAGATTTATTAAATGAAGATGTTCTTCAAAATAAAATGTTTTCTCTCTCTCATAATTACCCACTAATTATAAACAGGCAGCAGTTACAAATAAAATAGAACTTGAAGTTTAACAAATATTTCTGGTTTATAACAGAAACTTACAGTGCGCATTTTTTTGTCGTTAGGTGCATTTCAGCTAGACAATCAGACTACATACATACATTAATTTGTATGGATTTCTTTATATGATTCAAACCAGCCTTTTCATTTCATTATTGAATGTAGAAGAGAACTTTATTCCATTTTAAATTGAATTGAACAAAATTTAAATTAGGTCTGACCTTCATTTTGCGTTATCTTCGTTGTGAATATTAATTTAAATATAACTATGGAAACTATTGTCTTCTGACCGCTAAAATCTCAAATTTCCTGCCCTCATAAATCTTTTGAGATGAAATTCTTAAGCAACAATTTTTCTTAATTGTCTTTGGAAAGAAAACAAGGTCAAATGTTTTAGCCCATTGGTATCTGTTCTTAGTTGATTTGAATACATGTTTACCGTATACATTTTCGGGGAAGCAAAAAATAAATTATGGGTCGGATTAGCTTAAATTTTAAATCTTCCCAAGTTTGTGCTTGTGAATAATTGAAGTTTATAACTTAAATGGACAAAAAGTCGTTAATGTTTGCAAGTTTAAATTCTTAAAACGTATACTCCCTTGACGTAAGAATGAATGTCTCATGCTTCACTATCTATGTATGTATCACTATGATTTTCAGAATTGTAACTCACTCCTAAGCTAAGGTTTGGATGTTGATTTTCATAGTGCTTGTTTATTGTTTAAACATTTGCTTTTTCCTCAAATCGTATCTTACTCATATGTTGCGCACATGTACAAAGCTGCTTAATAGGCGGATATTAACTGAAGAGTGATTTTTCTGTTTTCAAAATATTATCATTGGAGCAAATGATAAAAAATGCCTGCTTAAATTTGTTAATGATTTTTGATCACGACATCCATCAGATTGGCATAGAAGGTATGATTTTCTGCGTGCGGTCTTTTAAACTGTTGGTTTGATAGGGTGAGTGTACGAAGATACTAACCATAGTTGCCAGTATCTACTAACTGACTCAGTAGTGTTCGTGATATATATTTTCAGAAGCAACATTCCTAAAAAATAAATAGAAATGCTAGCTGATTAATTGCGAGAACATTGAAAAGCTAACACTACTTGCAAAAGTGTGAAGAAAGAACCGCAACCAACATTATCTAAGACGTCAAGAAGCAATAATTAATTATCGACCACATGCACCACACATGTTTCATATCTATAGATGGTGTCGGGCTTTGGAGATCATGCGTGATTCGACTACACAATTTAATGCGATTAGATAACACCAGCGACCAATTTATTGTGTACACGCTCGCTTGACCTTGGCTTATTCTTCACAGATTCATTTATAAGTCGGTCCGTAATCAAAGACATGCTCCCAGGAATGCGAGATAAGATGCCGGGCACGTTGCTGGTAATTTTCAATTATATAATCGAACAAAAACTTCCGATTACGAGCGGCGAAAAGTGTTTTGACCTACAATAAACCTGACCGGGCCTTCCTTTTCTGCTCAAGTTAAGTGATTCGTGATATGGCGGCTAATTAGGCAACTTTTTGCATTTTGTTTCGAGATTTCGGTCAGCGAAATGATATAATCGCTACGGTAGGTCAAACCATAACTACCTTGACGGCCGCGGTGGAGATGCGCTTTATTACGATGGGATCTCCTGCTGTTTTCATGATTGTTTTGCACTATTTACTGACTTATTCGAATATGAACTAGATCGCTTTGTAATTTAAATAAGCGAATCACTATCAAGACGCGTTGGTGTAGAAGAAATGATTTTGTTTAGAATTTATCGGTATGCATACATTCGATTGCGATTCTATGAACTACTGTATAATCTCGTTTTTGTTTGGGAAACGTTGTTTAAAAACAAACAGCACAGACATTAGAAGCAATGTTGAGTTTGACTTCAGACATACAATAAAAATAAAACGGATTGGCGGATATAGTTATAGTCGTGCACAGCTTAAATGATGTGAGTACTTTATACGAAGAAAACTCGACAAATATGAAAGATACGTTTGAAAAAAAAATATTTTAGTTCGTGATCTTATTTATTATATCCAATAAAGAAAACAGCAACAGGAAATTACTTGAATCAAATTCATTTTAAACTTACGAAATCACCGCACAGCTTAAGAGATGATAGGATTTTAAACTCAAAAAACGCTGTCTATAAGAATTTGTTTAGAGATTGCTGGTACAGATTTAATATAATTCCTGTTGGGTTTTAATGAACATACTCTACAAGTACTAGAAAGATTTAGTTTTTATTAATTTGATACGATTCTATAAACAAAAATGTGAGGCAATCGCATCTCTTCGAAGATGAGAATGTCACTTGGGATATCGACTTTTATATGAAGGATTATGTGAAACAGAAAATCAATCAGTAAGATTATAACTCTGCAGACGACGAAATAAAGCACCAAAAAGGTCTT
Organism: Oxycera nigricornis; assembly: GCA_963942545.1. Lineage (NCBI taxonomy): Eukaryota > Metazoa > Arthropoda > Insecta > Diptera > Stratiomyidae > Oxycera > Oxycera nigricornis. The sequence goes on from OZ012662.1 coordinate 14,229,898, forward strand.
ACTGTCGATTTTTGTGCAGTAAGATGGATCGACGCGCGGTCTTTTGCATTCGATTCGGAATAGCGTCAGCAAAGTTTGTGACCCTACGCGATCAATGCATTTTGAAAAATTGCACCGGTGCACAAGAAAAATGCATTTTTATAAGTGCATCTCATCTCGAAGGGTTGATTGATCAAAAATTTAAAACTTGGTAAATAATGACGGAAATAAGTCGATACTCCGGAGTTTTGGGCTCGCTGAACACGAATATGATGTCGGCTGTGGTCTCCGGAGTACCTGGTGACCAGGGCGGCTGGTATCTACGTCGTCTATCGTAGTTTTATGGAAATTTGTTATATAATTGGCCGAAACTCGTCACCCCGGGGGTTTTCGAGGTCGCTAAGCATGTATATGTACCCTGAGCAAAACAGTCCGTGAACACCAATTGAAGCTGACGGGTATCAGCTACTGTAAATTCAGCTGCATTCAATTATGGATTTGGATGGGTTTTTTTACTCAATAAAGCAACAAAATTTTAAATGGGATGCTGTCATTTACCATCCGCCACCAGACAGCACTTGAAGAGGACGCCATCCGTCATCTCGAAACCACACTTCCCATTTAATAATGGTATCGGCCAAAAAGTCTGGAAACAAGAACCTCCTGTGCAATAAGAGTGTTAGCAAGTAGCTAAACCAAAAGCACACTAGAAGACGAAGTTGTTGACTAGACTAGGAGGTTCTAACCCATGATAAAAAACTGAATATAAAATAACAAAATTTAGTTTGGTACGAAAGGTCATTAGGATTTTTCATTTAAGGATCCTTCAAATGACTTTGAGTATATGCGCATTACTAGGCTAGGCAAAAAAAGTCCGTTAACACATGTTTTAATGAAGGTATTGAAGCAGTTTGCGAAAACATTATTGCTTTAAACTTTGATTACTTATGACACATGGCTTAGAGAGATGGAAGGTATGAGTCCTTTCAAAATTTGAATCCATTTTAATCCTTCGATAGCTACGAAAATGGAAGTATCCGAATCGGTTCGAGAATTAATAGTTAACCTACGAAGAGAGGGAAAAAGTATCCGCGAAATCTGCAAAATTGTTAGCAAAAATCCTTCTACCGTACATAAAATTGCAAAACGGTTTGAAGAATTAGGATGCGCAGCCAACAGGCCTCGTACTGGACGCCCGCCAAAACTGAATTCCGTCCATAAAAGAGAGATTTTAAAAGTGATTCGTGAGAAATCGGGTACAAGTGCAGTGACAATCGCACAAAACTTGTCGCACGATTATGGAGTGACAGTTACACCACAAACTATCCGTAATCATTTGCACAAAAGTGGCTTTCACGGTCGAGTCCCAAGGAGGAAGCCATTTATAAATAATCTTAATCGGGAACACCGTCTCGAGTTTGCTAAGGAACGCCTATTCAAGCCTCCTTCGTTCTGGAAACGTGTTATTTTTTTCAAATTATTTGGGTCCGACGGACGACAGAAAGTATGGCGGAAACCGAAGGAAGCCCTACAACTCAAAACCTCAGACCTACGATGAAGCAGGCGGAGGAAATATAATAGTGTGGGAGTGTATGAGTGCTGGAGGAGTGGGTAAACTGCACATAATCACATATTCTGAGCGACAATTTATTTGAGAGTGCCAGATAATTAGGATTAGAGTAAACTTATGTTTTTCAACAAGATAACGACCCCAAGCATACTGCCCGAAAGGTTAAAGAATGGTTGTTTTACAGAGTAGGTCGACTATTCAAAACCCCTCCACAATCGCCAGACCTAAATCCCATTGAGCATTTGTGAGATGAAATTAATAGGAGAATTCGTAAACGTCCGCTAAAATCCTTGCAGGGTTTGAAAGGCGTCATCAAGGAAGAATGGGATGAAATTCCGGCAGAAATTACAACGAAATTAGTTGGATCGATGCAAGCACTTGTCTCCTGGAAGTAATCAAAAACAAAGGTGGCCCAACATCGTTTTGACTTAAATTTAAACTAAATTTTTTTTAGTTTATAAATTACTACTTATATTGTGTTCACAGACATTTTTTGCAATATTTTTTAACCTATTTGATTTTCAAATTCTTGGGGATTTTTCAAGCATAAAAATATTAATGTTTACTTTTAGAAATATACTTTGTGCTTATTATGATACAAACAAAATGTTATTCTTTTGAAAATATTGGTTGTATGACCCTTGTAGCGAATTCAGATCATTTGCTTATAAGTGTTCACGAACTTTTTTTGCCCAGTGTATATGAATAAATAAAGTGACGGATATTTTCCGTACAAACGAAAAAAGAAATTCGAATGTGCGGTGATCGCTGCTTAGAAAGTTCTTTTCAAGAAACTCTAGGAAGGACAAAAATCCGTTCTCTCCGTGAAATTAATGTAAATTTCAGCTCGTTTTGACGTTCTATTCGTCGTTAGATTCGTATTTCGACGAATTAAAGTTTGCTTGAAGGAAAAAAATGAATGAAAATGTCTTATTTTCTACTAGACCGCCCAGAGTAAGAGCGAAAAAAAACGTTCGATGGATGCACGAATGCAATTAATTCGTGGCTTATGTACAAGAAGACCGTACGATTATGGCTAGAAAGAAGGAAAGGCGATACACAGGACAAAAGACGTGCCGGTAGACCGACAACTCTTTCACCTACAACAAAAATAAAAATTAGGAAGATGGTGGAAAACAAGACAGGCATTGGAACAAGGACAGCGACCAAAATGATAAACCAATTTGAAAATTATCAACAACGGCGAAAGATAACGTCTGGATCAACGGTTCAACGGTACATTAAATCGACGAATTGGGGAAGACATGCTTACTTGAGACGAGTAAAGCCGCTTGTTACTTTTGTAGAAGGTTGCAAAGCGAAGAATTCTGTGAAGACAGTGCTCTTGGAAGGTCTAAGAGAGCTAACGTACTTTTTACGGATGAATTCCCGAGTGTTTTGCACCCAACGCCGAACAGGCAAAATATGAGAGTTAGAACAAGTGATCCAGGCACTATTCCACCCATACAAAAACCGAAATTTGACCTCAAGATAATGGTTGCAGGAGGAATCAGCTCACGTGGAAAGTCGAGACTTCATGTTGTTGAGGAAAAAACAACCGTAGATGGATCCTATTACCGAAACAACATTTTACCAGTATGCGCAGCATGCCTGGATGACAGAAGACAGTTTCCAGATAAAAATTTGGTAATTCTTATGCAAGGTGGGGCACGAGCGCATACAGCAAAGGCAACATTGGCACTGGCAAAATCGATGTTTTCAACTGTTTGGGAAGATTGGCCTGGCAACTCTCCTGACCTTAACCCAATCGAACATATTTGGGCTAGGCTTCAAGAGAGTGTATTTAGACATCCGATGCCGAAGAATAGACAACAATTAATTGCAAGAGTACAGCAAGAATGGAGCAGCTACACCGAGGACGAATTAGAAAATTTATGTGGTAGCTTTGGACGACGTATTTTAGAATGTATAGATAATAATGGTAGACATACGCATTATTAATAATAAGAATAATAATCTGTATTACGTTAGCATCACAAATAAATTTGAACTTCCAACTTATGTTTGTTGGTTTGCTTTTTATAACAAAAAAATTGTGGGGAGAAACTTTTGGGCCACTCTGTAGTTTCTTCGTTACATCAATTGTGAGTCTGTAAGCTTGATAAGGCAAGTGGTGCTCTACATAAGCGTGGATCGGAAATCAGGTTGCTGTTTTTACATTTTAACTATCATCAAATGCGAACCAGCGCAAATCGAGCTTCGATCCCTGCAAGTTTCTGGATGAAACGACCGCATCTTTCAGCTTTACAATCTCAAAAGCGAAAGGGATTTGATATCTGCGTCCACTGAATTCTCCCAACATTTGCAGGGTTAGTTTCTGCGTACGTGTGTCTTTCTATTTTCCATAGACGCATTCAAATGATTTTCAAACGTCAATTGAAATCAGTACTAAGTATTGGGGCATTAGTTCGTTGGTTAAATTAACGTAAACATTTAGCTACCCTTGAAATACTCAAGTAGCAATGATACTGTGAGGTTGAGACGGTGTGTTTTCGAATTGGAATCATTTACGCTTCAGTCCATTCACACTCGCAATCAAGGTAGATCCGAAGTCGCACTTGGGTTTTTTTCTGTATGCTTGAATCAGCTTTCGCACCTTTCGTCTTCATAGCAGTTACGCTTCACGTTCAGTGATAATAATTGGTAATGATGCATTCCACGACTTGGGAGTCACTCATGCTTTGGTTTTGCTTTTGTATGTAGTACACATTGTTTACTAGCTTTGCTAAAACATGTGAGTTGCGTATTTGATTATTCAAGGCACATATGTAACTTTTTTTAAAAGCTGGATGAAGAAAATCTACTCAGAGCATACTTGTAACGCTTATTCTAACGACGATGACATTTTCCATGAAATCTCGGCGATTCTGTTTAATCCAGTTCAGCCAAACAGGCATCAGACGGTATTTGAGTTGCGTAAGAGCTATTTGTTGTACATGGCGAAGTACAAGCGAATGGGGAATTCGAGCTAATTTAATCAGCTGCATCGATCACGTTTGTAGCGAGTACCATGTGAGACATTCTCAGCTGCGTCACGACCCAAAGAGCACCGAATCATACCTACTTGGAGTAGGCACATACGGTGGGAAACGTTGCTTCTGGCTTCGCGATTGCAGTAAACATTGAAACAAATGTGTGAATGAATGCACGCATGCCGAAGAAATATGATCTGTGACACAGGAACTGCGAAGATCGTGCGTGGGTCGTCCGACGACAACATGCGGGATGGGATGGGTGAGATAACAAGGAGCCTCCGTCCGACGTTGGCTGGCAGTTGATCTCGCAATCAATGCCCAGTCAAGGCTTGCATAAATACCAGTTTGCGGCTTTCACTTGGGAGCTGTGACTTAATCGGGCTGTTGCACGAAATTGCATCCGACTCGGCGTATTGTGCTGGTTTAGATTTTATTATCGATTCGCCAGCGCTTCCACCTGCCGCGCCGTCGCTCCATAAACAAGCATTTCGAGACGCTGCAAATAGAGAAAACAGCAAAAACATCCCCGACAGATGTAAAGCGATCGACACAGGGTGGGAAGGGGGGAAACGTTCGCGAAAGGCAATTCGGTTGGGTCGTGTACCAAGGAATAAAGTAGGTTTGCACGCAGTCCTTCCACCCCCGAACGAGATCCAGTTTCTCGGCGACTGCCGCGTCGAGTAAAAAACAAAGTAAACAGGTTGACATGTACTTACAACAAATCAGGGAAGCACCTCTCGTCACGGCCGAGTGGGTGTTTTAGCTCATTGGTATCCGCTTTATTGCACTCATTCGACGTGGGTGTATAACTATTGCGTAGGGAGCATTAACAACCAATTCGACTACCGCAATTCTACACAGTTTCGGCGTCAAATCCAAACACCACCAGCGAAAATTTTCGCGACCAAACTGCGACAAAACAACACTTCTAGCACTGAACGCGATTTATGGTGGGATGGAGAAAACCCGAAATGTCAAAGGAATTTCTTGCAACAGCCCAGCAGTCGTGATTCATTATGGCGCCTCAAGGTGGCGTGGTAGTCGTTTAGTTGATAATCTGATTCGATTTGGGTGAGTTACAACATTGGTTATATTTTCTGATTTAAGCAAATCTGTTGCACAAATAAATTCATAAATCTGTTTTAGCTGTAAAAGCAATCATCTAATTGCAGCCTATCTAAAGTTATTATATGTTTGATGATTCATATGGCAGTACCAATTAAATGGAAACCACTTCCATGACAGCGACATCCAATGCCGCTCAAACCTTACAATTTGAATAGATGCCGTTGCGCTTGTTCATGTCAGTATGTTGGTGTTTCGAGGCTGATTAGAAAATAGTTTTGTTGTTAATTTAATTCATATGTGCTGTCCTGAAATAGTAAAGTGAATACTGTTCTTAAGTGGCCATCGTCCCGTGGATATACGTCTTAGTATTTTGTCCCTGAACGAGCAATAATGGAGGAAATCTTGCAGCAAATCAACAAAATTTTCAGCGACACGGACAAAGTGACGAAGAAGCTGGAGAATGATTTCGAGGTAAATTTGACGAGTTTTGTGCCAATGAAGTGTTGTCGATTTCACTAACATTATTCTAAAGGCGAGGTCATTCATAAAAAGGGCTAAAGAAACCCAAAAGGCCAAATGTGCGTATAAATCATGATCACAAAATTGTGGATGGTTTTCCCGATTTGATTAAATGCAATATTATATAGCCGTCTAAAGGAGCTATTGGCTGTCCCTTTCGCGACGAATGGGGTTGCATTATTTTATATACATTTTTTTGGCAATTTTTTTTCAACGTTGGTAGGTATCTTCAAAACATACCGATCAGCTCCTGCCTCTCGGCATGCCGGATTTCTACCGACTAAAAACACCTCCGTCTCCTTCAATCATTCTCTCTATAAAAATTTAGTAATTCTTCGTATTTAAAATTTTAGGACATAGTACTTCCCAGACAATAAGAATCGGTATAAGGGATAGTACCAAATCTGTAAGTGTTAGTGTCCTTTTAGTTAGATTAATAGTACAGACTATATGCTTATTAATTATTTCCTGTTGATTACATGTTTGGCTTTGACTTTAGTGGAGCTGATTGTACGTGTAATTTACTTCGAATGTTGGTCCTGAGGGAGGTATTTTTTTAGTATCGTTTTAAAGCAGTGGCGGCGCGTACCACTGATGTCAGAGACATTGTGGGAGACATTTTTGAAAGAGATGATAAAACCTGATTCAAACTCGAGACATCATGTTAAAACAATTGTTTTAGTTAAGTTGGATTGTGTTTTTTTACCTGTATTGCCGAACGTCGTTAATAATATTCAAATAAGTCCAGACGAAACTAATGTTATTTATTGATAACTCACAGCAATTTTAATACATATTGGAATTTTATATGATATCTACACATAAATAATTACAAAATAAAAAACACAGAAGAAGGTATCTAAATAATTTCAAAATTTAAGGAATAAGCTTATATTCCAATTCAATTTTTCTGTTTTTCTTATTCATAAAAATATATATTAACCGTTTTTAAATCTAGATTCACTTATCAATTGCGTTAAAAGCTTGTTTTCAATTGACATGAAACTTAAATTTGAAAGTCAGGCGTCCTCCATTGTGTTTCTTGAAAAGCTTTTAATTTTCTTTAATGTCCTCATTGCACGTTCGGATGAAGCAGTTGTAACTGGGATTGTTAGAACCAACTGCAGCAGTGTGACAGTTTCGCTGTAAATTGTTTGCAGTCCATTATTGAAAATGTAACTCAATAAATTATTGGGACTTAAATGTTTTTCTGGGTCACTGTAAATAGCTTTCAATTCAGAGGTAAGTGCCGTTTCATTGAAGGCCTTAAATGCTTTAAGTAGCTGTTTCACTTTAATTTCTGGAAATTTTCGATCAAATAAAGTGAATTTTGACTTATCTTATTATTATTCGATGTAATTCAGTTTTTCCATACCAGAGAAACGCTTTCGAATTTGAACGACTTGAATGTCGATTATTTGGTATGTTAATATGCGCAAGGATGTAATTTTAAAATACACTCAAAACAAAACAACTTACTTCTTTTGCAGCATCCTGCAAGTCATAAGTACGTTGTATACCATTTTGTTTTGAAACGAACGATAGCAATCTATTATAAAAGGCGTGAAACATCAGCAAAACTAAACATGTAAAAAATGTACCTTGCTTTTTATCTGCAGCTTTCAAGCTTAAAACTGGTATCGGACGCATACTATTTATTTGCACTTTTCCTCCTAAAGTGTACGTCGAAAAAGTCTTTGTTTTGTAGTTTCATTTTTCTTTCAAAAATGTTTTCGCAATGAAATTGACAAATGACCGGTAGCGTGAAAAACTGACCAAGAATAGTTTCCACAAAATGTGAGATATATGCATACCTACATACGTCCAAGGTGACACATTTTCTATCCTTCACCAAAAGCCATGAGATAAAACATATGTACATCAACCTTCCTTAGATCATTTATGTGTGGAGTCCATGTTAGTTTCTCGTCTATTAGAAATCCTAAATATTTTATTTGTTCTACTCTATGGAGGGTTGTGTCATTGATTTTTAAGTGTGTTTGTAGGTCAGTCTTGTTCTTTTGTTTGAAAATGATATATTTTGTTTTCCCGCGTTTATTGAGTTACCAATTCCTAGGTTTGAATCCTCTGAACTAGGCCTTTCTTACAAATGAATGGATTTTCTTAGTTAAATGAAACACGGATCTCGTTTTTCCGTTTATTTAAAATATGTATTTTCTATTCGACGAACAACTTAAGACTGACTGAAAATTTGTACGAACTTAAAGACTATTTTCTTTATTGCTTACATCTGTTTTTCTAAACTATTCGAATCTCTTAGATGCTAGTAAACACAGGCGCAATGGCAATAAAACAAGGATATTTCTGTTTATCTTCAAAATGCTATAACTGCCTTTGTCGTCGGTAATAAACTTATTCTATTTGTATCTACATGTGCAAGGCATATGGGTGGATGATAATGTAACTATTGCCAATCTACTTTGTAGAAGCCAAGACCAATATTTGTCCAGGTCAGTATTTACTTTTTGCTCAATTTCGAAATTAGTTTCACCTGAGTATACGAGCACAGTGTCATCTGCGTGCATAACCACTTTCGCAAAAAAGTCCGCTTTTTGTATGGAATTGATATAAAGTAGAAACAGCGTTGGTCCTAGGATCGACCTCTGCGGAACACCTATGCTAAATTCAGCAGTTTTGCTATTGACACCTCCAATTAGTGTATTTTGAAATATATCCGTCAAGTAACTGTGTATTAATTTATTTGCTTTTCCAACAATTCCAAAAACACCGATCCTGGTGATTAGAGTTTTATATGTAACTGTGTCGAAGGCTTTTTTTAGGTCCACGAAAATTGCTGCAACGTAGTGGCCCTTATCCAAGTACTCATTTACAAATCTAGTTACATCAAGAATGGCATCTGTTGTGCCTTTGCCCGCCTGGAATCCGTAATTCAACTTGAAGATGGTAGGGGAGTAGTGGTTGCTCAAAGTGTTATAGATTACAGCACCACTTTGAGCCACCACTACTCCCCTACCATCTCCAAGTTGAATTTTAAAATTTGCATATACAAAGTCCTCTGATTCTAGACTTCATTATCCATCCCTAAACTGGTAACGTGCTTACAACAGGGTGAATTAATGAATTTACTTACGTAAACGTGTGTTACGTGTACTTCTTGCAGGCACTTTAAGCTATATTTTATTAGTCAGGTACTCCCCATTAATGTGGCCCCTAATCACGCCAAAGGCGAAATAACAAGACAACACTGTTCTTCTGACTTTAAGAGTCGATAAATTCAGAAGCTTCAATCTAACTTCATAAGGAGGCAAGATTTGAAAGTCAGTAGGTAACATTATTTCCAATCTTCAAATAGGATACAAAGCCGGTAGTGACTCATTTTTTTAACTGACAGTCAAAGCGTTTTAAATGTCATTTAAAAAATAATTTAATTTAATATAATAAGATATTACATGCATTTTCTCTTCAAAATAAATCTTGAATTAGATGTTTAAAAGCCAACTGGATAACATCGTTTACGGAACGAAAGAGCTAACTCTGACACCCCAACAAAAGAAGAAAATTAAACGGCTGAGCGTGATTGTAGACGATAATGGTATTATATGCATTCAATTGATTAATTCCCTGCCATTTCTAAAGCTTGCATTTTAGAAAGTGATAACGACCGAGTGGAGCTAATCACAAAGAAAACTAAAGAAATTATCATCAAAACTGAAACAATTGAGACGAGTATGGCATCATCACGCCCATCTCGCGCGGCAAAACTAAAAGTTGGAACATTTGTAAGTTTTTTGAGAGTGCAAAAGCTTATTCCTACATGTTAACATATTTAAATAAAATTGTAGAAAGAACCTACACTAGGAAAGAAGCTAAGAAGACCAACGGCTGGAGATGATACACTTTCATCGACAATTTCCTCGGAAAAAAACACATCGAAAGCTATGGATGCCTCACAAAATCCAAACATAAATCAATCAAATTTGTCTCTATCCAAGCGGTCCATAGAAGAGGACAACGACAACAATGGCGGCAATTCGATAGTATCGACGAAAAAAGTAAAGGTTTTGTTAAAGCTCGTTCGAATGTTGCCTTCGTTGGATACTTGTAAAAGAGGAACTCTGGTCTAATCTGATATGCTTTTCAGGTTGACGAATCACTTCTCATTGTACCCAACGGCGATGCTTTGGTAGTTGAACTATCGGATAGTGAAAATGATAAGTTGATGCCACCTCCAGCGGAAATTCCAAAGAAAAGTGAGTATTTCCAGAAATGCATGAAAAGCGAAATAGTACATTTATATTCTAACTGAAAATTTATAGGAGCAACACGAAAAGGAAAACAATCCGAAGCTCGATCGGATCCGCCAACAAGATCATCGCGTCTTAGGATAAAGCAAGAAAAACTCAGCATCGACAAAGCAATGGAGAAAGAGAGGGCAACTGATGTTCTTGAAACTGCAACTGAACAATCAAATGTAAATAGAATCGTAAGTGTGCGGTGAACCAACTGAACTATGGAATATTTTAATGATTTCACAGGATATGACTGGAGAAATAAAACAAGAAAGGCTCGAGGAAGATGTTGGCACAAAACGTGGCAAGAGTAAACGCGGCAAAAAACCATTCAAATGCCTGCCCATCAAAGAAGAACTCGTAAAAATTGGGCGTGACGAAACTGAAGAGGAACAACCGACGACTATAGGAGAAAGTGGCTCGATTGGAAACAAAGAGAAGACCAAACAACCTAGCATGGAATCATTATACGAAGATGCTGTATCCGACAATGTTCTTAGAACCAATGGCAAAACGACAACAGATTTATCAAATGATGATGTCTCAGATAATGTGCATTCGCCAAAAGAGCCAACAGCGGACGCCACATTTGTATCGGCTAAAGACGTTCCTGTCCCCGAAACAGATGCAACGTTTGTTGCCTCGACATGCCCACAAAAAACCTTCGTAATGGATAAATCCAAAGAGATAAATGTTAATACTATGGCAAATGAAAAGGCTCAAAGTGTCGTGGCCAATAATGCGGTATCTCCCATCGATACTACCTTTTCAATCAACAACGAAACTTTTAAAGCGCCATCAACTACTACTAAAAATAATGAAAACGTCATGAGAAACAGCATTATGACCGAAGAGGATTCATTTGAGAATATTATGCCTCCACCGATTAGCAAGCCAGCAGTTCTATCAAAAGCCAAACAAAACAAGGAACTTTTTAAGTAAGTATAGCTTTTAAGAAATATGTGGCTTTGGTTGTTTTTGTGTTAATGATTGATTTTGGAATAGTAGTCCCTGTGTCCAAAGTCCAGTGAAGAAAAAAGTCGAAGCTTTTGAGAAGCATGCCAATGCCATGGCTAGTCCGGCGGCCGCACGTCAAACACGAACCAAGACAAAATTAAAGGAGAATAAGGACCCTGAGGTAAGTTTTCACTGGATCAAGTTGATTCGCTTTATTTTAAATGAAGCAATCGAGCGTCCACAAAGCGAACCTTCAGCTAAGCTAGTTTCAAATGAAATGTCTACTTGTATAGTCGATATTGGTGTAGTCTAAAATCAGTGGAAAAACTGATTTTGAAGAATAAAATAGTTGTATGTTATGCGATATTAACACGACATCGAACGTAGACTTAACCTCTCAGTATACTAAAATATTTCTTGAAAACACTTAAAAATTGCCGAACAATTCTGTTCCATTCCGATTCAAACCGGCAAATCGTCAAACTTTTTCTAATAAGGTAATGTCCATTGTTACAATTATTTTAGCCCCATGTTGAAAAGCACATTACACCATTACTCAAACGGGATATAGGCAAATTATTGACACCAACACAAGTAAGTAAATAACTGCATGTCTCCAAAATTTCATCCGACTTTTCCAATTCTGTCGTTATAAAATCTGTACTCCATTTTACTCTTGATTCCTAAACTAAGTCTTTTAATATCATAATAAGTTCCTAAATGAGAGTCTAATATCAAATAAATTTACTTACACTTCTCAGTCAAATATAACGCCCAACATTGGCATTCAAACCACCAAATATTTGGCCAGCAGCACATCAAAAATAGCTCAAATACAAAAGGCTACCAGGGTTACACCTAACACCGGTGCAATCAACAAAACGCAGTCTCTGTCGAGAGAGAATAGTGTAGAAGATGTTAAAAAGGCGGTATATCCTAGCAAATTACAGGTAAATGCTTATGTTTCTGGCCATCGGTAAAGGTTATCCAACTGAAAAGAAGCTTTCGAAATTTCTGCAGCAAATCGTCGACGAAAAGAAAAAGAAGCGTGAACTGAAGCAACAGCAGGCCGCATTAACTCGCGAGGCCCGCGAAAAAGAAAGGACTGAAAAACTCAAGAAGGCTTTGCTGGAACGCGAGGAGAAAATGCGACGCAAGGCGCAGGAGGTAGAAATGAAAAAGCAATTGGAAGAAATCAATAAGAATATCAAACAACAAGAGGAGAAACGCGACGCTCAAAAGAAGTCGGACAAGAAACAAATCGAGATCGAGTTAGCCGAAGCGGCTCGTAAGGAGCGCGAAATGCTAGATAACATGAAAATTCAGAAAGCTAAGGAAAAACTGCAACAGAAATTGTTGGAGAACCAGCGATTATTGCAGCAAAAGAAACTAGCGAAAAAAGCTAAGGATGTTTTCAAATACGACTTTGAAAATTTGAACAGCAGCGATTCGACGGATGAAGAGAATAAAGCAAGTTCAAAGAAGCCATCACCGCCAGTTTGGAGTAAAAGTAAGTGATTTTTCTTTTGTTTTTTTGATGTAATTCCCAGCATAGGTGTCCTGGTCGCCGAAAAAATTTCATAAAAAATTCGTTGTAACATTTATTTCATTTCATACTCCATAGCTGCTATGCGAAACATCCTTATCGAACGTCAGGCGCAGGTTCCTACAAAAGTTGTAGACGCCTTCTTTTCAGTGCAACCAATGACACTCGATCTCCGCGAAATATTCCCAGCAATTGAGCCGCGATATTTGAAGCGTAACTCAAGTATTTACTGGAATACGCCACCAAGATACTCGCAATTGCCCAAATACTAGGCAGGACGGTCGGTGAAAATGATGTTTTAGTGGCTAAAGTGTGTTGTTTTAATAATGCATACATACCGTGCACTTGATAGCGATGAATGAATAGTACACATCCATAAAATTATTATTTACATTATTATTATAATTAAATTAAGTATCGCATCCTCAGCCAGGAAATGTTATGGAAATGATTATTAAAATGTAATATGAATGTCAATCAGAATAGTTTTATTGATCGTGATATTTTCAGCGAAGGATAAAAAGTGTCAAATTGTTGCGTAGTTAGCTTGCAATCTCAATCGTTCACGTGGTTCCTTTTTGAATCGTTGTAAAAAGAACTACTCATTGATTGTTCTTAAAGTAGATGCTTCCAACTATCATACGTTGCAGTCTTTGAGCGTACATAAAAGTCCTGGAAACATTTAACGGGAAATTGATGTTGCCATCGAAATACTTACCGTTTTCGCATTAAATGAACAATTTTTTTTTGCGATCTGATCGAGAAAGATTCAATGATTTCAATTTAAATTTTCTGTGAAAATAGACACAACACAACACAAATGTAAATCATTGTTACACGTATAAAACTGCTATTTTGCACGCGATAAATATCCGAGTGACTTAAAATTCACATTTTACACAGTTACTTATTAAGTGCTCGCATGTTCTACTACCTCCCTCCCTTGAATTATTCTGTAGTTTCTGCACCGTACGAAATTAAAATTCGTTCTACTTTATCATTATAACGTCAAAATAGTGTTCCACCAACAACAAATTGCATTTCAATCCACGCTGATAATATGCAAATTGATATATGATAAGGTTTATTGTGGAAGAATTTAGACCTTTTCGAGCTGCTTTCCACTAGGATTTTAGTACGTATTTAGAGTGGACGCGTTGATGATCGGTAATTTAACGAATACAAAGAATCACATTCAAAGACATATTATATTTTTATTATTTGCGTAAATCGTTATACAAAAAGACAGTCAACATGTTCATGTAAAAATAAATAATTCAGAACGGTCTATGAAATATGGCGAAAAAGAAGGACGATAGTACCAAAGTAATTGCAGACGGAGGATTTTTTGTGCTTGAGCTGTTTGGCGCGAATCAAAGTCAACCGAAATCCAATGTAAATATTTGAATTGTGTTTGCTAGTTGTTTGTAAAAATGAAAATCTATTGGATTGTTTAAAAGAAAAGTGAATAGACTTAGCTGGTACTAAAATTGTATGTAGATGTGTTCGGTTTGCTATACAGATTTGTAGTTTGAACGCGTCGCTATCTTAGCTTATTTTAATTTTAATTTGCTTTGTGTTTAAATCGCTTCAGCAATAACTTTCTTACCGAAAACATTATTGATAGCTTTCTACTGTAAAAGTGAAAAACAATAGAAATTTTAATGACCAATTCTATGCCTGATTGGCAACTGATAAACTAATATTTGCACACTGAATGCGGCACCTGGATGAAAGTGTTACCAGACAATGAATAGGCCAATTATAATTATGTTTGCTTGAATAAAAATAAGGATATAACTGTTATCCATTATTGGTGAGTCGGGACAACTTTTCCCAAAGGTGATGAGTCGTTAGTAGCCGCATAGTAGTTTATCCGTGAAATACGAAGATCGTGGAGCTGAATTTCCGAGGAGGCCTACATATTAACTAAAAGAACTTCATGGACTCCTTTCGTGATTTATTATATGATGTTTGTTTTACAGCTCGTGAGCGTCTACAAATGAGACGCTCAAGAAAAGACGGAGAACAGAAAAGTTCAAACGAAAAACGACAAATAGGTTTATGCGCGAAAAGATGCGGAAGGAAAAACGCAGATGCTCCCATTCAAGATCAAAAACGCAAAGGCCGTGATATAGGGAAAAAACTCGTAACCAAAAGGGTCGTGGTAATACTATGAACACTTTTATTCTTTGTTTTTCCCATGACTCTTCTATTTTTAAAACTATGGACCAGCTAATTAACAAGAAGCACGCACATTATATTATAGTCCGATAATTTTAATCTTTTATTTAAGTTACTATAGAAAAAGAACATATATTTTTAATACTACATTACGAATCTCTTCCAAAAAGGAATCATTATTCGAGAGACCAGCCCCGAACGAATGGAAAATAAAATGGCCCCGGAACATCGATTTCTTATTTGTGTGCACCGGATTTTGTGTTGGTTTGGGCAATTTATGGCGATTTCCTAGTGTGGCGCTGCAATTCGGTGGAGGCAGCTTCCTTGTTGCCTATTTGATAATCCTTTTATTCATCGGATTTCCAATATTTTACTTAGAAGTTGTCGTTGGACAATTTGTCAGTAGGGCGGGTGCTCGCATGTTTGAATGCGTGCCATTGATGCGAGGTGATAGGTGGAAATCTCTTCAATTTGAACTTATTACTGAAGTGATCTCGATTTTAGGTCTAGGATATGGACAAATGACTCTTTCATTCATAGTTGCAAGCTATTACTCTGGTATAACAGCAATAGCAGGAAAATTTCTGATCGCATCTATCCGTTATACTCTCCCGTGGTCAGTTTGCCCCGATAAAAGTGACGAATATTGTATGGGAGTCAGGAATAGCACAGGCGTGAAAAAATCGTTTGGAAAAGCTATTTTCGCAGAGCTGTATTACAGGTGAACGAGGATGCATGAAAAGAAATCTTTTCATGATTTTTTTTCTAACAAGAAGACGTATAATTTTTGATGCAATTCGAATTTTTAGGCAAAATGTGATCCCAGCAATGAGAGAAGTCGCCACCATTGAATCTTGGACTATTAATTATGAACTGATTATTTATTTATGCATTTGCTGGATTGCAGTTACACTGATTGTGAACAGAGGTAATATGTATAGAGAATATATTCTTTCACCTTCTGCAATATTAATTAACAGGGCTGCGAATGTTGAGTCATCTAGGAGGATTTTTACTGTTTGCCTTCCTATCTGTTTGTCTTGTTTTTCTTGCACAAATGCTTGTATTGCCTGGCGGATTTCAAGGAGTCACACGATTTTTTACACTTGATTGGACTTATTTTGCAAGCACAAAGGTAAATAATAAGGGATGCGTAAATTGATGCGTGTTTTAATTTCTATTATTGCAGATTTGGTTTGCAGCGCTTGTTCAAGTATTTTTCTCATTGGGAATATGTTTTGGTCCGATAGCGATGTACTCGTCTTTTAACAGATTTTCTTACAATATGTTTGTGTGAGTACTAAAAAAGGACTTTTTATGGCTTTGTATACATGTTTTTGTTTTTATGTGTGTTTTGACCGTTCCACATTAGAATAAATGGTGCATTTATTTTAGTTACGGAACCTTAATAAATTATTTTTATTTTTTAGAGTATGAAAGAAAGACAAACAAATCTTGTATCGATTTTTATGTTATTTTTGTAGTAAAATTCAGAAAATATCAGAGTTATCTACATTATGGCTGCATATTATGTGCAACAAAACATTCTGAGAAAAGTTCGTTGACGCAGGAAAGAGATTAGACAGTGATTCAGGGGAAAAAAATCTTAGGAGGATAACATTTAACCTATAAAAATATCGATACAAAAAATTAAAATATTCTCAATTTTACTGGCAGAGTATATTTGATAGTAAATCATAATCGTGTTTGCAAGTTAATTACAATTGAAATACATTTTAAAAATATGTTTAATAATGCTGGAGATAAAGTGTTCCTATCTTCATTTGAAGAAGCTTAATAAAATCCATTTGTGGAATAAGGTTCTTATCGGAAATGAAGCTCACGTAGCTAGCAAATATGCTTATTTCACTATTTGAAAAAATGTATTTGGTTGCACGTGAAAAACCTCAGCCGCAATTGGATTACTGATAACTTAGGATCAAATCGATTGTCAAGTGCGAGCTAATCCTTATGATTTTATTTGTTAATTCTCCTTAAACTTACAAAATTAAACCATTATTGCTGTGTTTCTGTTTTTGAATGACAACAATATTTTTGTCGTTAAACTTCGTTACTGCCCTTAAATGTATTTTCTACTCTGGATAATCGAATTATGCACGGATGTTTTCAATATTTCATTATTTTAGGGATATTATGCTTGCAAACTTCATTAACGTTTTGGTTGCCGTTATTGCTGGATGCACATTATTTGCAGCTATTGGAATCATAGTTGAAGCCTCTCATTTGAGATTCGAGGATTTCAGTGGCAGATTTAATTATAACACTTTCATTTTATTAAGTGAAGTCGTTGCTAAGTTTGATTATGTACCACAGGTGATTTTCATTAAGATATTTCCAAATTATTTGTTTAGTTATTAATCATTTATCAAGATTATATGTAAAGAATATTATTCTCTTTCACATATTTTTTTCGATAAATTATTGTTGAACTTTTGCTTCGATTTTTTATAGGTTGAACTGCGCATTATTTGTCTTGCATTTAATTTATACTTTCAGATCACTTCAGCAATACTATTCTTTTTATTCTGTTTGCTGGGGATCGCATCTGTATCGATGTTTGCATTTTTCATAATACAAATGATACGAGACGAGTTGCTTACTAAGAAAACATGGAAGGTGACTGTTTGCGTTTCCATCGGAACACTTCTTGTGAGTCTAATCTATTTAGCACCTGCTGGAGAACATCTGACCATTTTGTTGGACTCGTACGGCATACCGTTCGCAATAGTATTCAATTCAATTCTGGAGTTGATTGCTATAGCTTGGATGTATGGTATTTTAACAAATACGTTTTAAATGATGATGGCATTTTGATATGCAGATATTGTTTAGGTGTTAAAAGAGTTTGTGACGACATTGAATTCATGTTCGGCTTTAGCACGAGATTCTTTTGGCGCGTGATATGGTTCAGCCTGCCAGCGATAGTTATTGCAATTTTTCTATTTCATTTGATTTGGTACGGTATATTGCAAGGGTCATCCCCGTCTGCACATGTTGTTGGTTACTGTAAGTTTCTTAGATGTATTTATTTTGTTGCATTGATTCAGTGTCATCAATTTATTTAGAATAAGAAATAATGAAGCTAAGCAATTAAATATTCTAAAATATCTAATCTAAAGCAATGATAGTCCTCGTTAAAAAATTATTTTTAGGTATTGGCTGCATTTTTATCACCATCGTTGCATTTACGATATTAGTTTGGAGCATTTTTGTCCTACTAAAACAACCGAAACTATCATTTTATCAGGTAATGAGCAAACAATTAAATAATCACGAATAAATTACATCCAATATCATAAATTGTATTTTATAGAGACTGAAACAAGCCTCCTCACCCAATTCCAATTGGGGTCCGGCCGATTCTTCGTTGCTTTTAAACTATAGATATTATATTTTAAAAAAGGACAACAATTCTATTTGAGAATGTTTGATAAATTTTTCATGGAATAAATAAATACATATTTGATATATGCTAATGGAATTTAGAATTGCTAAAGGATGACGCAAGTGTTTATAGTTTAAAAGCTAGTGGATGCAAACTCGACAACATACTCATTATCACACAGCTGAAAATATGCAAAAATCATACTTTAAAACTTTCCGATGAAGGAATCCTGAGTCTGGCGAACGGGCGTGGGAAAGCAAAGAAGAGCTACGAGTCTTTAAAAACGAAAAATGGAACCCCTATATCTCCGTAACCGTTGATGCCACAAATTTGTTTTGTATGGCAAGCTTGTGCGAACTTTTATTCGCAGCAACTTGATCTACGTATTTTATACGTTGTGACAATAATAAAAAAAATATGTGCAATAATTTTCGGTCGCCACAACTTACACATAATGCGACTTTCACCACGAAAAACATTAGTAATTTACTTGAAGACAATTTTATCATAAGGCGTTGTCAGTGATTCTTTGTCAACTCATTCCCTTTAAAAAACTATGGAGCACCGAATATGTTCGACTTACCGGCAACGAATTCGTTGAAAAAATTGGACTAATTTTTCACATCTTGGGTCGTCCTATTCTTATCTGTAACTTCTACATGGTAAAAAGATCTCAAAAAATAATAGGACCCTGTTCCAAAAGTGGCTCACACTGCAGAAGATTGGCGCGACACTAAAACCTACAGGATGAGAAATATCATCTAGATTCTCGTGTGAAGCCGGCTATGCAGTTAATATTAAAATCAGCTACTTCCATGAAACTGTCCAGGAAGGGTGAGCCTAAGATTTGCACGCGTTTCGTGGACAGTGCTGGGCATTCGCACGGAAAATATTAGATTGTTTCTTCTTCGATGGAACTCAAGGCTTCACAGCTCGTGTGCAGGAGCTGCTTGGTGCGTCTGGAACTCAGTGCGTGCCAAGCTTACCTGGTTGTCCTGCAGGTTTCTTCCAACAACCAGGCTCTATTTGCAGCCTTGATGTAACGCTGCTTAAATCCTAGCTTTATAGAAGTTAGAGGTTGGCCGACTTGGGTGTGGGTAAGTGTATACTCCTGAAGCTCAGTGCTAGCTCTCGCTAGGGTATCTGCTTCGCAGTTTCCCGGCACATCACTATGCCCCGACACCGAGCAAAGAATCACGTTCAATTGTGAGCGACATTCCATTACAATTTTGGATGAGGTATGCATGCTGGATAGTGATTGGATAGCAGCTTGACTGTCAGAAAAGATGATGTAGATTGCTACAACATGCTTCCAAAGAAATTAAATAGCTGGATATTGACACGAAAGACATGCGAACGCATACAATGGAAGATCTTGGGCAAATAGGTCTGGAGGAGTTAATTTTAACAATTCGCATAAAATTGAACTATCTAAAGAGCAAGATGGTAACGTAAAGAATTAGTACCGTCACATCAATCGCAAGCTGGTGAGTTTATTCTATGCAATAAACTGCAAAAAAAACAAAGAAACTATTTTCGCCTCACAAAAGATAGGTAGCTATGAAATATTGCTTTTCTAAGGAGGCCTGAGTTCGTGCTGAATATGTGTACACGTAATTTTTAACAAACGCTAGCATAATTTCGCCAGCAGAGAAACAGACAGAATATTTGCATCCTTTTCTTCGGGTGAAGATTCTTCGTTTTAGTCAAATATTACTTGCTACACTTCGAAGTGTCGGGGCTAATCTATGGAATCTATGCAGTCCTTGATACACCACGACGTGTGTTTATAAATTTCTACTGGATAGAAATTCATAGATTTTACCAAGATACTCTCAGCTTCTTATAAAAGGCAGGAGAAAAGGAGATGATATATAATGATCAATTGGAGAATATTTTGAGAGTTATGAAAGATGTTTTAATTTCTTTTACGCTCTTTATCTCAAATTAGTTTTGAATTCACTGTTTATGAGTAAATCAAACATCAGTTACTGAGCAATCAATATATTATGCCTTGAATGATCCATAGAAATAAACAGTATCAACAGTTAAACAGTTTTCTTCAATTTCCATTGATTTGATGTTTAAATCACCGTTCAATTTTACTACTTTGAATCTGTTAACATCCTCAGATACTTTCGTTTATATTTAAAGCATTATTGATATTTATTAGGTGATCAGTTTATTTTTAATATCAGCTCAAAGTTATTTGATTTTAAAAGTCAATAGAAAGAAAAACGTATCGATCCCTCTGCAAACAAAACCAAAAAGAATGCGATTTTAATTTGTCGTTAAAGAACCATAAAATAAATGTTGAACCGTTTGAACTTGACCAACTTAGTGTATACAGTGTTTATTTATACGTTATATCATTTTGTTATTGATAATTTTCCTCAACAAGTGATAAACACTCAATATAACTGTCCGTGTTCATTCAATTCTTTTGATTGAGTTGTCGCAATAGACGAAATGGTTGGAATGTAATATGAGGTTAATTAATTTGGTTCGCGTTGTTAATTGCGATTATTTGTGCGTCTTCATTGCTCCGTTCTGTAATTAAAAATACATTTCGAGTGAAGAATCAAAAATGGTGGTTACTGATATGATATGGATATTTGTTGTAAACATTTTTGTATGGATTGCCGTTCAAATACTTAGCTCGAAAAAGTTCTGCTGTTTCAACACTCTTGTTGTGTTGTTTTAGTTTGGTGATAAATAAGCAATCCTGAAATACACTGCAGAGTTATCATCGGTAGCAATCCAATCATATTTAATTTATGTCTGATTGCAACAGCCTTATGGGCTAGGGAAGCAGCAATAGGTCAAGGAATGTTCTTAATTCAGAACTATTGATATTCTGAATGAATCTTTTGTCGTCAACTTCAATGTCGGAATGAATAGATAACACATTTGAAAGATAATTTCTTCGTTTTTGAGGCGACCGATCGAAGGAAACCAGTTAAGTTGATATCTCACAGTGTATCGAGCTGAAATTAATTTTTTAAAGCTTCTAGGCGGATTTTTTCGAATTGATAGTCTGATCCTTATTTTCTCGTTATGTAGGCTTTAATTAAAATTTTAGAAACTGTTCTCCTTCGGCTGTCCCTTTCAATAATGTCTTTTGTCTTATTGTGTGTATTTTCGGTTAGCATTAATTGGCATTCATCACTGGATTAGTGGTAATGAACTGGAAATATGTAGAAATGATAATGCACCTCTAATTCGATGATAAACAAACATGTAATCTACTAAAATTGCTTGATCTCACATTAGTTTGTGAAATGGAATGGTAATTGTGTTCTTAAACGCTAAATAATAAAGTTCGATTTGTTGACACCCCCTGGTTTCAATGATTTCAATTCTCGCAATTATTGAAACTGCAAACACACTGAGATAACCTAACATATTGCATTCAGATGAGTGTTCGATAGCCTGCGGTTTCAAAGTCAGGAGCAAATATTGCATCAATGGTAACAGTAGAATGAATAGAACATCAGAAGGCTGATAATTATAATGATATATGACGCTCTGTCGTCAACTAATGCGGGTTAACAAATCTGACCCGAATATATTTGCGACGCCATCACATATTTACACTAATTGCAATTGTAAGCAATGTAGGTATAATTTACTATAAAGATTGAAAAACAATTAGCGTTCTAGAAACGAGCATGGTATTACATCTATGATATACATACTTGGATAAGACTTAGCTTTGAAAAGTAAAGTGTCTATGTTGCTAAGTGTTTTTCACTCGAAAATGGTGTTGTTCAGTTTAATCTATTGTTACTTGTTAAGGAATAAATAATAATAAACGTTGGAATCTGAATGTGTCCAAACTTGACTACGGGGAAAAGTCTCAATTTGGAATGCAAATATAAAAGGATCTGAATCAATTACAATTTTGGCTATATTTTATAAAGTATTTGAAAACAAATTTTTCTGCATTTTTTCAACATATTTTTGGAAATCTTTTCATATATTGTTTTTTATATAGAATCCAGGCGTTAGTATAGGCCAGATCTTAAATGCAAGCATGGTTTGCTTCTTGATTCTGATCTAATACTTTATTGCTTTGCCATTTAGTCTGTAATCTTTACTCAAAATTTAGTTTTATTATAAACATAAACTGTTTCAGGCAATGGTACGTGTCTGGTATCACTTCTTGGTGATTCCGTTTCTACGTATGGTGATAACTAATGTACCTAATATTATTTGATTCCAATTTAGATGCAAGTGAAAATGTTGTCAGTTGTTATGGTTCTCACTGTTATAGTAAATGATTCGAAAAGTTTAAGTATGAAAAATTGACTAACAGTCTAATAGCTCAGTTATATTGCCCCGAAAACACGTATATATTATTTACGCATTTCAAAATGCCTCAAATGCAGAAAACTACAAATGTTTTAAGTATATTATTTCTGCTTTCGCTTATTTATACATTTCCTTTTCAATATTGTTGCGATTCGAAACACGCTTGGTTAAGATTGTTTAGGATTTTTTTAGACAACATCCATTATCCCTCTTTAGCCGCTTAGGTGTCCCAAGCAATCCCTCTTGAGACTACGCCCCTAGTGAAGTGAAGAAAAGATTCAGCTTATAAATATGCGAAAATATAAATTGCTTCCTTAAAGTGAAGTGAATAATTTTTTAAATAAATGTTGAATAAATAATACCTAGGTCCCTACATAATTACATACCTTATTATCTATTTAAAATTCTTCGAATTCATGAAAACGGGTATTAATCTTTAGGTGTTTTGTTTTCCTGGGCGTATTTTGGTGGTGTTTAAATTATTGAAAAGTCGTATATTTGCTTTTTACCAAAAAGAGTATATATTTTACTTATTTTAAATTAGGATAAGATCAAATTAGCAGTTAATTAGACCCTAAATACTTATGTATATAAAAGAATGAAATATGCATGGAAAACTTCAGTCGTATACAAAACACTGAAGAAGGTTGCAAGTAGCAACCGAAATACGTATATGGTAAAAAGCAAATACACGACATTTCAGGGAATTAATCGTTAAACAAATATTTAAAATCTTTATTCAATGAGATCTGCTTTCTTCAAAATTTTTATCAAGGTGTTAAGAAATCGTAAATATTACTGCCACTTTCAAAATATCATTTATTACGTACAAAAGCTCATTCATCATGTTAATTTTTCTAAAAATATAAACTATTCCAGGATTAGATTGGCCTCACGCATAACATATGAGTAGCCAACAATGACTCTTAAAAATACATATACTCATCCAACTGCAAATCACTTCATACGAACAAGTGTTTGCGTGACGCTACACTATGGCTAATGTTTGTATTTTACTGTTTCAAGGACTTTTGGTTAGCTGAACTAAAGTCCTCGGCTAGAATCGATTATTTCGAAGTAACGACAGAATGAATATAAGTCTTAAGTACATACATATGTATGTGCAAGTTTGCGTATTTTTAACCAGTGACGTAGGTTGAGGGAGATCCATGTGGTGTAAACCTCTCCCGAAAAAGAGTACTGAAGTGTTGCAGATTTTATCAACCGCGTGGAAACAAATCATTTTCCACATAAGGTACTTGATCTTATTTGAAACGCTAATATATCGATGAATGAAAATGTAATGAAATAAAAACAAAAGTAATCTTCATTTAATATTTATTTATGACGAGTAATCAAAGGAAAATTTAACATTTTCTTACTAAATGTGGGCAAAAATCAAATTTTCGGGAGCCTTAGCAAGTGATCATATCTTACCACTGACATCAAATAAGGCCATTATACTTACATTTAAGATAATCCCATCAAAAACGTGTTTACATAATAAATCTAATTCGCGAAATTTCTTCAGCTCTTTATCTTAGTATAATGAATTTTTTTACCAAATAATGATAAATAAGTACAATTCAACCGCCTGTCAATGTTTTGGTATTATTGAAAAAGAAATAATAAACTATCAAAAAAAACATATTTGTCGCCACTAACTTTAGGGGTCTTTTAGCTTACAATTTTTGTAAAAATCAGGACAGCTCGCAGAGATGCATAATTAGCTAGCCAGAAGCTGTATGAAAAAAAGGAAAAAAAATGTATGGCCCAGGCAAAGCAGAGAAGAGATATAAAGGGGTTAAAAAAAAAATTCGGAAAAAAAAGTTAACGCGATTTTCTCGAATTCATGTTTATTTTAAGCTGGCGGATACGATTTAAAAAAAAATACTCAACCGATCACCCTGATTTTTGAATATGTTTTTGTACACATATATGGCTATAGTTGGTAGCGGAATCATTATGATCGGTATCAAATTTTCCGATTTTCACACAATTTTCCACCTTCAAAAATAGTTTTTTTTAAATGGCCGCCATTTTTTTTATTTTTTAATGGAAAAAATCATTACGGTCGTACCATAGGCACCTAAACAAGGAATAATTTTGCGATTTATTTTGTTACCCAGATGATTCAGTCACCTATATCTATATTATTTTAAGTAATAATGCAAGTTTTTATGATTTTCAGTTGAAACTAATATTCAAGTTTTGTAACTCTCCGTAATAGTTTTTTAAAAATAAAATGCATGTATCAGCTTTTAATGTTTACATAAAATAGACAAAAAAAATCAATATCTATTACAATTCTAGTATCGAACGTGAAGACCCCTCCCGAACCCAAAACCTAGCTGCGTCATTGTTCTCAACAACATAAGCAAACGTATGAAAAAGAAAGTTCCAAAAATAAATGTTGGGCCCGGCGAGAGTGCTTTCTATGTTTAGGGAGATTTCGGTTAGAAACCATGTAGTACTGTTGAGAAGCCAAAAAAATTTCAGCTGAATCAAAATCAGAATCAAATTAAAGGTGGCGGCGACAGTGTGTTACTATCGGTATTGCGTAGATTTTCTGTTGGCTCGATGGTTTTTTTTTCCTCCAATGCGTAATGTATCTGCTTATTGAACTTCTAGGGCAATTATCTGGATTTAGCCATGATAAGTTGATAGTGATGAAGTTAGAGTGCAATGCTCTGTTCGGATGAATTTGGATGGAGAAAGGGGATTTTTAGAAATCTGTATTACATAATAAAAAAATCTATCAATAGTTTTTATATCTCCTTGAAACTAAACGAAATATTGGAAGGGCGTCTTGAAATTCAACGACAACAAAAAATCTATAATAGTTGACCTAAATATGAAAAGCTTTCACATGGAATTTCGTGGTGCGCTAATCAATATGGCCAGAATTCAAATAATTTTTTTTGTAATTGATAAGAACGTTTGAGTTATCTTTAATTATTAAACCAAACCAAAAAGATTTGAAACTTTTCCTAAAATTAAAGAGACATTCTGCTTGGTAAAACTTTCTTACGTTTTACGAAAGCCTGAAAATTTTACGAATTAAGTTTATTGAAAAAAATAATACATTAGGTTGGGAAATCACATACATGACCAAACGTGAAAAATTTAATTAAAAAAAATATTGTTTTGTTCCTGGTCGAATCAAAATCGAATGTTTCTTCGTTCTGCAGCTTCAGAGTCATGACGACTTTTATTTTCGTTCTTGATTATAATCTATTCAATAAAATGGTGTTGTTCCAAATATAATTCTTTTGATTATCGGCAACTGTACACAGTTTCATAATTAAGTGATTTTGTGAATTTCCATTTAACAAAATCCTCCATATAACAAAATTTTCTTCGGGTCGCGAGAAATTTCAATACAAATATTATTCCTATTTAATGAAGAAAATTTTTATTCAACTAAGAAATATTTGAAAAACTAAATGGAAGAGCAAGAGAATTTAAGATTTTACAGTTATTAATAAAATGTACAGTAAAAAGAAACAATACACATAGATAAGTAAAACTTATGGGAAAGGTAATTTAGAATTACAGAAAAGGTTGCTTCGCTGAAAGAATTGGATAATGGATAACGACGCGCAAGAGAAACATAATGCAGAAAAAAAGACGAGTTTCGAAAGTAATCAAAAATCAGGACTATCACATTAAAATACGAAAGGGTGATAAAAACTAACTTCTTTTAGGTTTTTTCATAGAAAAAACATCAAAAATGTGGTTTAAGTGCGACACTTAAAGCCCACACGACTAATTTCCCAAAGGAATGAATAAAAAAGCTATGATTTACTATTATTATTAATTATTATTTTGAATTATTATAATTATTTTTATTATTTTTATTATATTTTATCTAAACATAAAAGCTTTGGTGGAGGAAGACGCCTCCGCGACCTGGTCGTCCTCTACCAAAACCTCGACCTCCTCGTCCTCCACAGCGGCACCGGAGTCCACAATCATTACTAAGAATGTTTGATCGTTACGGAATAATTACAATTGATATTTTATTAACAATATCAGATTATAACTAATAATATTTGATTATTCAGTGGCTGCGAAAAGGGGGGGGGGCGAAGGGTTCGGTCTGATTATTATTAACAATATTAAATTACTTATAACAAAATCTAATTATTAACTGCACTAGCGTCGCTACTGTCATTCTTCCAAACCTGATAATATAAGTTTGGAATTCTATAAATTAATCTTGATTTGTTTATAACTGTTTTTTGAATACCAATTTTACAACCTTGATATGAAGGTATTTGGGATCTGCACAAATTAATAATGCGTTTCAACAGTTTAAAAATTAAGCAATTTTTTGTCTTTTTCAGTTTTTACATCCTCAATAAAAAACGGCTAAACCGATTTTGCTGAAAACTCATTCACTTTTAGGTACCTACGCGTCGAATGAAACCAATTTCACGTCAATGTGATATTTGGTTCTTCAGATAATCGAGACGAAAAATAATTCTGAAAGTACATATGCACATCCACACATACGTACATACACACATACAGACATCCCTCTAAAAACGATGGATTTGGATTCTAGAGACCTTAAAACGTGGAGATATGTCAAAATTTGAGATTCGCAAAATCGACCCCATTACAATTACCTCAATTACTGGGAAGTTAATAATAATAAAAAACAAATTTGACGAAACTTTAGAACGTTGTAGTTCGAATTCTATCGATTTCACAAAGAAAACTATTAAGTTAAGAAAGATAGGCAATTTAGTTACAAACAAAAACGTGTGATCGTCAGATCAACAGTTGTTGCGATAATAGCAAAAAAAATTTAATCCAAGATGTTGGCGATTAATGCTGACCTTGTACAAGGCCAATTTGCTTTTGATTTTACCATGCATTATTATTCATTACCATTCATTCTTCTACTAATTTCCATGCAAAATTTGAGTGTATAGTTTTTGCAAGAAAAAATTATTAATTTGACGGAACTCAGACATGTGCATGTAAAGATCCTACTAATGCCGAATGTTTCTATTATTGGGCTTAACGAATAAAAGGATGGTGTTGCCTTGTCATGATATTGTGCGTGAGTATTGAATATCGCGCCAAAGTTTGCGTAAGAAAAACATAATATGTACCCCTTGGAATAATACTTTCCAACTAACATTCTGTGAGATTTAAAAATATTGTGAGTAGATTCCACTAACTTTTGACCAAAGAACTCCGTCGTTAACTTTTTAGGAAGCAAAATACTTGCAGGGACTTCTGAACGAGTAAGTGAATTGGACGTAAATCAGATGAATGGCAAATACTACATATATAATGTCAGCCATGAACTCGAAGCGTTCACCGCAATAATGCTGGACAACGTGCATTAGACTAATCACTTATTCAAATAGGCATCGAAAAAATAGCGAATGCATAAGATCTACGTATTGATATGCAAATAGAAGTAGTGATATACGAAATGACACACTATGACTTTCAGTTGTGGTTTTTTAACCACAGTCGATTTATTGCTGCTAGTCGCAATTATTGTGATCCACGAAAGATAAGGAACAGATATATGGATATGCCTAAAATATAGAACAAAACTTTAACTGGCAGAAAGATACCCAGAAGTAGTAAACTGCCAGTTACATGAAAATAAATGTATGTCCTTGTGTAGACTTGATTACGATTTATTCCTAGTGACTTTTGAATTGTCTTTCGTAGTTCTACACCAAAATAGTTTTCATTCCTGAAAGCCAATGGACTATCTGCTACCAACCTGGTTGCATTCAGTGGGCCAGGTAAATATTCACCATATGTGTGCTAGAGTATCTGCTTCATTTGTCAGCTGAGCACATCTTTTGGATGTCTAGACTGATTTGATACCCAGATACTTTTTGCTTCCATAGTATCTGGCGAGTCTAGTCGATGCGCAAGCAAGTATGTGAGCTTGCTGAGAGTTAGCTACCGATCAAAAAACCTAGATTACGACAACCTGCTTTAGAGTTACGATTCCTAATGGATTTGTGATAAGAGTAACCAAACTCGCGTCTCGCGTCTTATGTATGGAATGCTTGCAGCTAACGCTTTCCTATATTCTGGACGTTAGATACTTTTATTTACTTGCTAAGCTTGAAGAGAGCTTTTTCTTCTTAAGAGTACGGTTTTAATATAAAACCGGCTACTTGTGCATACTGAAACTCAGTACATTACCGTATTCTGAATTGTTTGGGCGTGAGATACCATGTGTACTTGAGATAGTACGTTCTATCCGTAGTGCGACTCTACTAACCACGCTGTTATCAGCTGGCGGCTTTACTTCAGATAGTACCTAGTGAAAAATCGTATGTTTGCGATTAGTTATTAATTGGTTTTGTTACCTTTTCGTTAGTGACATAACAACAATTAGTAGAACGTGCGTGTAAAAGAATAGCAAGCGAAAGTGAAAGATACATTTTGGAAGCACCACTGAATATTTCGCGCGGTATGAGTAACAACTCAAAAAGTGTATCGGTCAGTAGTCAATTGGAAATCGTGAAAAGCTACGTGCCTTATAGGGACTTTGCAAAGGCCAGGAAGAAATCGTTTCGTGTAGTTTCTGGCACTGAAAGGAGCTGGTGGAGTTTTGAGTATATTTAAAGGTAAGTCGCGCTGATGGTAATCTTTATTAGGTGCAGACATGAATAGTGCTTTTATGTTGCTTTTGGGTGTTGTTGAGTTAGATTAAGAGAGATTTGGGATTTAGACGAGGTCATCGTCCGAAATGTACATACACAGTTGCGTTATGCATGAGTACTGGATGCTAGTTCCAGTTTGAGACATTGGCTACCTGGATTGATTTGTTATTTTCTTTTGAATTTTTTTAATGCATTTTGGGCCGAAGGAATGAAGATGAACTTTTTCATATAAAAAACCTTCCGTAACATCACGACAAAGTTTCAGTTTCTGTCGGGTTTGATGGCCCTTAGCTTCTTCATGAAAAGTCTATCACTTGGCAAACAAATTAATTCGATCAATTACAATTAACATATTTATGGAGATATTTTTTAGAAAAAAAGTAGTTGTTGTTTTGAACGAAAAAAAACAATGAAGAAATTAAGTTCAACTATCCCTAATTTAACATATTTTCCGAAGAAAAAAAATTGGACTTCTTGCTGGGGGTTTCACTAGGCGTCGCGTACTAAAGAAACTGTTTTAGATTATTCGTTGACCCATTTTGATGAGCTCTGTCGAATAATTAAAATAAATCGAAATGATGGCATACTACCCCACTACGACTCACAGACGCTCCTCTGAATGAGGATGACCATTAAAGCATTTGATAACGAACATGAACAGAAGCAAAATATGCATTGATTAATTTCGAACAGTTTTGTTTGAAACAGAATACAGAATACACGACGACACCGATGAAAGCTTTTCATTTGCATATATGAAAAAATATATCTGTCTTTCGATAATCAATGTCAACAAGAGCATAAGGTGAATTAATTATCAATATTTTCTGTTCGATAGAACATATATGTATACATACGCCAATTTTGATTCGTCAGGAACCAAAATCACTAGAGATACTATGAAATATTATCATGCTATATTCTTAACACATAAATGTAGCGTGAGAACTCAACAAGTGACAAAAATATATATTAACGAAGACGGGAAAAAGCTTTGTGGGTGGTGGAAAACTCAAAGAGGAGACCGTGTTGATTATAAATAGCCATCATAAAATATTAGCAACCGAATACGAGAATAAAACGAGATTATTATTGATTCACAGCAAATCAATGGTGAGCATGGAAACGGGATTGGAAGGATAAAGTCTACATCATACTAAAAAAGTCGATAGTAGAATCCAAATATTTGCCTGTGATGGTTTTCCTGATTGCGAACGGAGTGTAAAGTTATTGAATGTATTACAGCAAACACGAACGTTTCGTTATCGATAGGATAACAAATTATTATCACAATTGTAAATTGGTTCGCGTTGATGTTTATTTGACGAATAGTTAAACCCTTTAAATTGAAAATAATGAAACATGTTAATTTTAAGTAAAAAAATCCGATAAAATCTATATGTTTAAAACATTTACTCTTTTAAGATGAACCAATTTGATTGGAACTTGGCATGTATTGTTTGTAGTACTTACTTACAAACAGTGTTTATTTTTGCTTGAATGACTTACAGCAGGAAATGAAACTAATTATTTTTTGACGAGATAAAAAAAGATTATTAAAATTATATTTTGTGAAAAATTGAAAATTTGGTAGAAATCTTTCATTTATTACGTAATGGTCATTTCCGAAATTTTCGAATTTGTGTGGGTTCGTGAGATTTTGGCATAAGAAAGATTTTTTCAAAGAAATTTATCGAAAAAACTGCCCTCAATAGTCTCATACATTAATTAATGGACATTTTTTAAGGAATTTCAAAGAAAACTCTTACGAAGTATTAAAAGATAATTTTTATCATCTTTATCCTTCTTATATGTTGTTGCCTAGTACAAAAAAGATATAATGTTGTGTGTGAGATACTAAAACTACCCTGTTAGCGGTGACGTGCGGTTAAAATTCACCTTAGTTAAGTAGAATTCTGTTTGTTTTTTGTCTTAAGGGGTTACATAGGTCTTGTATTTTCAAAAAATCGATAGAAATTGTTTTATTCCATATGAAAGTATAGTACTTCAAGAGTATTCATATCAAATTTGAAGTAAATTCGAGCAATATTACCGGAGTTATAGAGATTTGAAAACCGCATGGTCGGTACCTTACCAAGCGTATTATACGCATGCAGCTGGGTTCTACCGCGTAAAATCAGCTCCTTTATTTTTCATCAAACATCACAACATCAAAAGGATGCTCTGAACATTGCGAATGAGGCGAACGAATTACTGTATGGACCTGGAATCGACGGCTCGACGTAAGTCGCTAAAAAAACTTTAATTCATTAAATCGCGGTAAAAAAAACTTTAAACGCGTTTTTCTCGAAACTTTGTTTTTCCGTGCGGTAGGCACGATTTCTCGAAAACGAACCGACCGATTTTGCTGAAACTTTGCACAGTTCCTCTTTATAGTATTGACTCGTGCTTTTCATTCGGTGGACTCGTTTTTGTTTTATACGAAAATAATAATTTAAAAACGATGAGAATCGGGAAAATTCATTCAAATCCATTTAAAAACTTTAAATTTCATTTTTTTTTCATTTTTCATCGTTCAATCACGAGTCAAGAGCATAAACTATAAGACATTTTTTGAGATATTCTGCCTGCCGCAAAAAAGGTTGGAAGAGGAAAACTGCAGGAAAATTGACAATTTTCAGTATTTTTATCTTAAATTTTTTTTACAACTTCTTGAAATGCTAAAATTTTATATGGTTAAATTTTAAATAAAATAGATTTTTGGGTTTTGAAAAAGTTTTTTTTTCCTTCAAGACCTATGTAACCTCTAATTTTCCCTTTCGACAATGAAAGTACTGAGAACATTACTTGCATATTATTTGAATGCAGTCATTGCATCCTATGTATTAATTCTTCCCTAACTCACTACTTCTACTGCTTTATAATTTAAATCTATTTTGTGTCCCACCAAACTTAACTCACTCAACAGTGCTTTAATTTTTTAATCTTATTGGAGGATTTTCAGATGAAGAATTCGACTTTGTACATTGAAAACATAATTCTTCTTATGTAACAAAAAACGAATAAAGAAAACTATTATACAACACATTCGAAACTCGTTTATTTTCAAGAAGTCACCAATAACATTTGTCAAATCAATGTGTTTCGATAGGAATATCTTAATTTATTGTCGCATATCTAATTCGCATTAGGAAGTGAGTCCAATGTCGAGGTTATTTGACGTCATTTATTCAAATTTTTGTTTTGCTAATTTTACTATGAATGTGTGAAATGTGAAAATATCAAATCAAACAAATTAAACTTCGTTTTTCCGGCACGTTGTTGGCATTTTTCCTAGCTGGCCTTCTTTATAATGACATTATATTACCTGGATTTGGAACCAATATTACTTGTAGCAAATGATATTGGCCATGATTTCAACTTGTTCTGAAACCAGTAGAAGAAGAAAACATCGGAAATTAAAAACTTACCAATGATTTTACGACATTTTCTTCACAAGCACACATATTTTATGTTAGTGAACAAAATGTTTAAATTAATTTATCATATTCATACAGAAAACAAGTTTGATGTACATTACCACTAAATAGTTCAGTGAGTCGTGGCTTGTATAAAACTAATAGATGACGAACAGTAATTGATTTTATTGGTGATATAACCATGAGGCTCATTGTTCGATCTTTTAATTAAGATGAGTTGATGCATTTTTCTTTAATCTTATCAACAAAACTTTTCTTCAGAACTAGGAATTTAATCAATACTTGAATGGTACTCGTAAAACTACCTACTTCTTATTTAGATGTTGCATCAATATTTATGAGGTGCATATCAGTTTAAAACAATGCGCGTACTTCTATATATGTAAGCTATTATTATATTATATTAATGATATTCAAACATTCTTGAATATGTATATATTATTTATACTTAAAATAACTTGCATCTTCATCGTAATTTTTATTTATACTGCACAATGTTTGTTTACATGCTGATTATTGGCGAATACTGTCCTGGTTGTTATTTTTCGCCAAGGGTAGCTAGATTTCTATCAAGAAATACTAAAATATATAGACTTTATCGTCATTTTAAATCAGTATTTCAAACGATATTATAAGATAAATTTTGTGAAGTATGCATCCAAAGATTTCAATTAGAATTGCTGATGAAAATTTAGTTCAGAGATATAACAATATCATGGAGTATCGAAGACTATGCTGTGTACTATTAAACAAAATATACATATATTCGAATTGTAGGCCATCAGCTTCTTAACGAACAATTTTTTATTAGCGGTTCTGGCTTATTTTCTTGACCACACTAAGCCATTAGTGCTACATGAGACGTTGATGAAATTGAATAAGTTTTCTAAGTAAGTATGTGAGGGAAGAATTGTTTTTTTTGTATGACAACACACTAAATGACTATGTAATGAGTATGTTTAAAGAAGTTCTGAAACATCCATAATTTATTCCGATTTTGATGATGCAATAGATCAATGACGATAAATCAAAATTGATATACATAAGGACTGTATCGGAAGAAGTCTTCGTCAGGTATGCAAAATTAGCTATAAAATGCGTCAAAAAAGAACGTCTAATCCATTCGTATTGTAAGATCGCTCTTGAAACAATGTCATTAAATCAAGAAAAAGTGCGTAGTTTAATTGCGTGCAAACACCTTGAAAGTCTCCTTCATAAATATTCGGTATTAGCAAAGGAGACCAATTCATCGATTGCAACAGAGAAACGGACGATTATAAAGTACAAAAAGGGTCTGCCTGTTGCTAGAAACTCTCGATCAAATAAAAAAAGGTCCATCCGATACAAATTTAAGCCGAAAGGTAAAGAGGAAGTTTTTGCAGAGTCCTAACATATCCACTCGAGATATGGCTAAAAAAGTGCAAACATCTAACGCAATGATTCAGAGGATTAAAAAGCATTATAATCTTAGATCATATAAAGTCTAAAAAGTACTCGATCGATCCGAGGAAAAGGAGAAAGAAGCGAAAAATCGGGCTCGAAAGCTATACACGGATTACCTGACCAAATTCGATTGTGTTGTGTTAGACGATGAAACATACGTAAAGGCCGATTTCGCACGGTTATTGGTCAGGACTTCTATACAGCAGGCTCAATGGGTGGTGTTAGCACAAAACATAAAACCAAAAAAGCACCAAATTTCCTAAGCGGTATATGATTTGGCAGGCAATATGTCGATGTGGTCTCAGATCAGAGGAATTTGTAGCAAAGGGTACCATCAACTCAGCAGTATACATCGGAGAGTGTTTAGAGAAGCGACCAAAACCATTTATCGAGAAACACGACGCATCTGTAGCATTTTGGCCAGACTTAGCAACAAGTCATTATGCTCGATAAATAAAGAAGTGGTATGAGAACAACATCTCCGTGGTACCGAAAGCAGCTAACCCTCCAAACTGTCCAGAACTTCGACCAACCGAAAGATATTGAGCCGAAATGAAGAAAATCTTAAAGAAAACAAACAAAATTGCTAAAACCGAAAAGGATTTTCAAAATAAGTGGAGAAACGCAGGTCATAAGGTATAATGTGGTTGATGCCACCGTTGTACGGAACCTAATGTGTGACGTTAACGGAAAGGTCCGTATTTTTTTTGCTTGGATTGAAAATTCATTGAATTTTTATGTAAATGTTAGTTAATATAATATAAAAATAAAAGAAAAAAAAATAGTTTGATGAAGCAATTAATACAACTTTTAAAAACATAATTATAAAGATTTTTTTTTCGATATACACCTTATGTATATAGCTTACTTTGTGTACGTAGTTGTGCTAATTAAATTAAATGGATACTTTACGTCGAAAAAGGTCTAGCATTTAGAGAGACTCAGTGCGGTGTCTACTGATAAAATAAATGTATTAGGTAGGTATGCAGGTATTGTTAAGAAATACTTCAAAATAAACCTGAAAAAAATAACCCAGTTTTTTCTCGTACAGCTGAAACCTAAAACTAAAATAACACATACATATACAAAATTCCCAGATAATTTTGAGTATTTTTTATTGAAGCTATTGAAGTAAATTGTTTATGAAAACGACATACATATGTTATTAAATAATATACAATAGTTGTCAATAAAATGCATCCTTCGGCGGAAACATTTTCGAAGCGCATCTTAGGTAGGTAGATAATAGAAAACAAAATCAATATGATTTCTATTGTCAGACATGCTCGTCTTCTTTCTTCGAGGTTTGATATAAACCATAAGATTCCCTGTGTAGAAACCATTATCAAAGCTTCAAGCGATAAGATGCCAAAACGTCTGAGTTGCTCAAGTATGTTATTTATATCAGGCTTTATCAGGTAAAAAGATATCATGAAAATACTTGATTGCGACCTACCTGTGTTTGAAAGCGTCTTAAGACTAACTTTGGAAAGATTTGAAAAACCTCGTACTACATTTATAAACTAAACTAATTTCATATGCTTTTTAAAGAACCTTAAATTATTTAATTTTTAACCGATTAGATCCAAATTCTACACTTAATTTATAAAAGAAACTTCCTTTAATGGCACCATAAACTTTCAATGTGAAGACCAAATAAAATTTCTGCTCGGATT
Source organism: Oxycera nigricornis (assembly GCA_963942545.1). Classification (NCBI taxonomy): domain Eukaryota; kingdom Metazoa; phylum Arthropoda; class Insecta; order Diptera; family Stratiomyidae; genus Oxycera; species Oxycera nigricornis. Next base: position 14,265,923 of record OZ012662.1, read on the forward strand.
AGAGTGTATTACATTTTGATTGTGACAGTGTTGCCTTTATTCAACAATGCTCGCCAGCATTGTTTTAGCAATGACTTTCAAAATTCCACCCAGTTTCAAACTATGGGACTCTTCGATTCGAAAGGTAATTCCTCAAATGTTAACCGATGAAGATCTTCGTGCAGTTCTGTTGATGTTTTTTAAGCTCAACTTGTTGGAGAATGAGGGAGGGATGCTAAATTCAAATTTCAGCATTTAGAAAATTGATTATACCATTTGGAATCAATAAACGCTATTTAGCAATATTAAAGATGTATGAAATCGAAGATATATCCAAAAAGAAACGATTATTTTTTTCTGGAACCCTCCTTACTTATCATGAATACATATGGAAAGAACTTCTATAAGTGCACATTTCCGATATTCAGGAGATAATTTTGTAGCTAAATTACTTCAGTCGCTTCGTAACTTTATAAAATGGCAGCATATTTTTTTCAAATAATAATGAAGATGAATACATCGATGGCTTATCGACATTCCTAAGAAGTTCAATCGCTAATTGCCATGCAAAAGGATCTCTTTCGATTTCAAAAATAATAAAAAACATAAATCAATCTTAGGTGCTTGAAAGCTTTATTTCTGATGGCGATTGAAAAGAATTTATTTAATTCGTTAGATTTTAATGATGTAAAAGCAAGTTTTACCGAAGAAGAAGAAGCATTAGGATAAAACATTATGATAAATTTATATTTCCGATCTATTTTATCTCCAAAGTATTGAGATAAAGCCATAGCTATTGTAATGTGCCTAGTAGAAACGCTAAAATGTGTCCATCGTTTCCACTGTTATGTCGAGATGACCGTCATTTCTATGAAGTCACGTGGACTGTAAGGAATGTATAGCCACTCTAAAGCATTAGTTTATTGTATAGTCTTTTCATTATTTGTTTGTTGATTGGGTTGATTTTCACTGTTCGATATTTTATGGTAGTCGTATTCGGATAATTGCAGGGTCATTGAAAATTTTGAGCAACGACAAGAGTAAAGACTAGAGTTCTTAGCCAGGAACGCTACCCAGCAATCACCTCCTCCGCTAGTATTCAAGAGGCCGAACAAATTCGTCTAAGCAACCGTTAACAATCTATGCCTCGCTGCTGGACAGAAGTTCCTGAAAGTTGAGGAAGTCCCATGACTACTAAAAAATATCCTACACATTGAGTGTTGCCAAATTTTTGATTTTTGAGACCAGTGCTAACTTTCTATGAAAGTTAGTCTCAAAAATCGTTAATCCATTGCTGATGCCTACTTTTACTTGCTCATCTGAATAGTACGTTTACCATCTGAATAGAATTTGCATTTATGATCAAGCAACTAATAACAGCTGTAATGTTTGAAGGTAACATATTTGTGTATTTTTCCCGGAAAAAGGTATATCTTCTATTGTAGAATTCTAACCACACTCCCTCCCAGGCCCAACCCTCATGAAACCGCAGGCACTATTTCAAGGGAAAGACAGCATCTTAACTGGGCTACGTCAAAAAACGATGACCAACAGTCGTTTTCTTCAAATCTGGATTGTAGTAAAACAGAGTCCATCAAGTAAACATTATTAAAATATATTGTAATTCGAATATTCTGTTTGACCCTATTAAAAACAGATTCACTCTTCGTCTACGATTTCACTGATTATGAAATGTGTGTTTAGATGAAATGATTCATACATAATTGAAAACTTGTACAAATTCTTATGAAAAATAGAAGTTGTTGTCTATAAATGAAATGGTGTTAAGTTCATCTGCTTCCGAAATTTTAGAATTTTTTTTTGATTGGAGAATATTTGGTGAATTAAAAAAAAGCAATCATTCTATTCAACCTTCAATTTAATGTTGGTTTGATGCAAAAAGAGGTCAAAAAATGCGTCTTATTGTCATCCTAACGATTTTTCTAAAAGTCCAGAATATTTTTATACTTAAAATAATAAAGTTTGTTTTAAAAAACAAACATTTTTTTTTGTAATTAGCTTCCATCTATTCACTTTCAGTCAAGTTCAGATCAATGATAGTACAAAGGAGCAAGCACGTTGCATTGCAACGCGTTCAATCTTATCTATTTTGGACCTAACTCAATTTTTATTTGGGTTATCTGAAGTTTGTATGAACGATAAGCGTTAAGTGTGTGGATTTTTTTTTAATTTTACTAGGGAAACTCATCAGTGTAAGTTCATCCATACCGGAACAGAGCACCCGGTGTAGTTCAAAATAATAAATGTTGTTCGTTGTCCAATTCATGTTCTAAATAAAGTCAATCATAAATATTTTTGTTGTTAGTTTGTTTACCCTACACATGAAACTAACCCCGGTTAATATTTGAATAAGCTTGACAAAAATTGATTATAAAAAGCTTCCAAAATCATTGGAAAAGTGTTGGCAAGTTGTAGTTGCGAAAGCTTTTATTTAAAATTTAATTCAAATAACATTTGATGTTTCAGTTGGAGAGGCAACTAAAATCAGCAATTTAAACTTTAAGTAAAACATTAGCTTGTTTAGTAAAAGATGAAAAGTCAAATACGCTTAAATATCAAATATTGTCTCTGGCGACAATATCTTTAGCTGTCTCGTTCCGACAACCGTGGTGAATCTCAATAGCGATTTGCTATTTGCGACCACTGAATCCTTTCAGCGTTTGACTGGTTTCCTGCCTCAAGTTAGGCATGTTCATGGTTTTTGAGAACTTATTTCAAGAAAACTTTCAAAAATACCATTGGCATGGGTATCAAATTTTTGCAAGAGTAGCACTGGTAAAATATTAGTGCTGAAACAATTAAAGCGATTCTTTGACAAAAACATTTTAAGGAATGTTTGTTATATATTTTCTATGGAGAAATGTTAAAATTTTTGTGATAGTCAAATTTTGAAACTAAATATTAACATTAAAATGATTGAAATTTTTTTCACCATGTATGGAAGTAATTGCTTATTATCGGCAAACCTTTGGAATAATAAAACTTGGTCAACATAACAAATGTAAGAGTAGTACATTTTTAAGAGGTTAAAAGTAGCAACATTAAAATTATAATCAATTTCATCAATTTTTTTCACAAAGACATATCACAAAAAAAATCATTACTAAACAAAATTCAACACAAACACTACTAATAGTAATTTAATGTAAGGCCTGAGACGCAAGCGCTTTCTCTTTAGTTTAATCCATTTACTGTTTAGACGAAGCTATTATAAATAAATTCATAAATAAACAAGAGGCTAAGTTTAATAACTTTTATTCGAAGGATAAATTTGGTTAATATATGATTTATTATTATTCAGGATATCATAAAAACTATTCCAACATGGTCAGCGGCGGTGGAGACAAACTATCATTTAATCCTAACGATCCTTTGATACGACACATGCTTAAGGTGAGAGCTGAGCATGCTGAACAACAAGAAAAGGACTATTCCCATGTTTTCAAGTGAGTTTTCGTTACTAATTAGGGGTCGTACATTATTAAATTTTCTTTTTGTTACAGAGCAAAGTCGGTTTGTGATCTCATACGACTGTCGTGTATTATCTTTGGCATAGAATTAACTTACGCGGCAGAAACAGCATTTGTCTCACCACTTCTGTTACAAATAGGTGTGGAGCATCAGCACATGACCATGGTGTGGTCGTTGGCACCGATTCTAGGATTCTTTTTCGCACCCTTGCTAGGATCAATAAGTGATCGTTGTAGATTAAGATTGGGAAGACGACGTCCAATGATCATTGCCGTTTGCTGTTGTATACTCGTCGGTCTGGTATTCGTTCCCTATGGAAAGCATATCGGGATACTGTTGGGGGATAGTAAGGATATAGTTCTAGACGCGGTGGACTTTTTAAACATGACCATGGACAATATTACCACAGAAATGCCTCTAGCAGAGGTCACTGTGAATGCAAACAGTCGTATTTTTGCAATAATTTTTATCATTCTCGGTGCAATTTTGATCGATTTTGATGTGAACACCGCACAAACGCCATGTAGGGCATATATCTTGGATGTTTCGATTCCAAGTAAGTATGCATGCTCTACCATCCAAGATAGAATGGCTGAAATTGTTCTTTATTAACAATGTGCTCAATTTATTGATCCAACCCATTTTAGCGGATCATGCTAAAGTGTTAAGTAGTTTCACAGTCATGGCTGGGCTTGGAGGAACGTTTGGCTATGCTCTAGGAGGAATCAATTGGGAGACCACATCGATCGGTAAAGAAACGTTTTTTTTATTTAATATTTTATGACACACTCGTGGTAACTTTTTTGTTGCTTTTCAGGATCATATTTTGGCGGCAATGTTCAAACCGTGTTTGCAATTGTTACTGTTTTGTTTGTGATTTGTTTCATCATCACATCTACAAGTTTTCGGGAAATTCCCTTGCCTTTGATGGAGAAAGATGAGCTGCTGAGACCACTGACGGCTTCCGCTATTAAGAAAGAGCTGGAAAAGAGTAGTAATGGGGTTGTTTCGCCAGAGGTAAAAGTTTGAAAATTTTCTAATGATGCCTTATTTTGGTTCAGTTGAAACAAAACTTCGACGTTTGATTTTCTCATCTAAACAAATTGTGTAAATAACAAGCTGTTAAATTGAAGAAATCATGGCGTCTCAATTTATTTACGAGACCGCTGATATTACCCGCAGATTTTTTCGTTCATAAAACAAACACAGCCAAAAGTAATTCCTACCGATGAGTCATATTTCATTCGATCTTCATATTAAACATAATAAATTTATACATCTGAAAGTATACTTAAGAGTGGGGTAGTATCGATAACTATTTAAAAACAGTTCAAAGCATTTAATGAAACGCTGGTCAAAAACTATTGATCAATTTTTTCCGCTATCCTAAATCTAAAATGGAACAGAAAAATTCATTCTCACGATGGGTCAACAACTTTAAAGAAGGATTTACATACCTTTAAACTCCCCAAAGATTTTTTTATCCTCGGTAAAAGAGTTGAACCACCACAACTTGGCATATATGCTAAGAGATTTCATAGTCGAGATGCTGATGGCTGTTTCAACTCTAAAAATTAGAATGTAGAGTTTAAGGGTATTTTTTCAACGCACCTCATTACTTTTCCAAGCGGTTATATATGTATGTACACCAAAATTGAAAAATAATATGATTTGATCTTACTCGGCCCATTAAGATATTATTATTGGTATTATCGTGCACTAGTTTTTGAAATCATTCCTAATTTTAAAGAATTTTTTCCATTGAATCATTTGTAATAATTCCTCTTTGTCAAAAAAAGGCGCGGAAATATTTACTGTATTAAATTTTCAAATGAGTAAAAATCCTGATTATATTAAAAATCAGCTAAAACCATGCTGATACACTTCAATGTCTGCTTTTCAGGCAAAAGCCTTGCATAACGAACCAACCAAACTTCCGCTAGAAAATCAAATAACAATTGCTTTCGAAGACTTCACAATAGCAGGATCAACTCTCGATATTCCGAAAAAACCTTTAGAAAATGGCAATGCAATCGAAAATGAAGACGAAGCAGAAAAGCCGGTAAGTCTGCGGGATTACATGGTAAGCGTGGTAAAAATGCCAAAAGCCATGAGGATACTATGCCTTACCAATTTACTGTGCTGGATGGCGGACGTTTGTTACTGTCTGTATTTTACTGATTTTGTGGGAGAGGCTGTCTTCCATGGATCGCCTACGGTAAGAAAATGTCCCAAACAATTTTTTTATGTATTGTATCCACGGTTTTGATTAAGGCTCCTCCAAACTCGGAGAAAGCAATCCTATACGATGAAGGAGTCCGTTTTGGATGTTGGGGTCTGTCTATCTACGCTTTTTCTTGTGCAATTTATTCATCCCTGATCGAAAAGTTAATAAAGAAACTGGGGTAAGGTGATTTAGTTGTGTGGGGTTGTTTGATAATTATTTTTTGTATTTTCCAGCACGAAAATCGTATATACTACTGGCATATTAATTTTCGCAGTTGGGATGGCAATTTTAGCTGCTTGGCCAACAAAGATCGGAGTTTTGGTATTCAGTGGAGCGGCTGGCGTTATTTACTCAACAATGTTCACAATACCTTACCTTCTTGTGGCTCAATATCATTCTCATGGCTGTGTAAGTTCAATTTATAGATGCTACATCTGCTCAGCCGATAAAAAAGAAAAATTGATTTTCAGTTCAAAGTCAAAGAAGGCAAGAACGTTGAGATGACCAAGATCAGAGGATTGGGAACTGACATTGCCATTGTAAGCAGCATGGTATTCATTGCTCAACTGATAGTGTCCTTAGGGATTGGTTCCGTGATATCTTTGATGCAGTCAACTGCTGCTGTTCTGTACACTGCGAGTACACTTGCTGTTGCTGCATCGATTTGTGCCTTGCAATGTTTGTACTTAGTTTGAAAAGTTTATAGTGAATGCATGTTAATAGTTTGTAGGAAAAAATAAGACTTGATATTTATGTACTTATTCAAATCGAGTATTATCGTTTATGACGTACGTATTTTCTTAAATATACATAATTTTACAGTGACTATATAAAATCTGTTTTCATGATTCAATGTGTTGTATTAAAATTTTCAAACGAAGATGAATGGTTATGTTTACTTGTGTCTGTTCTATGCATATTTATTTCTAATTTTTGATTTCTGCATTATTTAATTTATCAGCGATCGAGATTGAAAAAGTATATAGAGTTTTATTTGCAACAAAACGAGGTGAAATTAGTGAATTGTGAAAAAATTGAATAGTAAAAATATACGTTAAGTAAATCAAGAACCAAGATAATGCACAGTACACTTACATATATATCACAACTGAAGTTAGTCGTATGAACTTGGAAGATCACACACTATTGCTTATTGTATAAATGACTCGGAAATAGATAAGTATCCAAAATAAAATACATTGAACAAGCTCCTAATTAAAAAATATTTTTGAAGGTACTGCCACTACTAAAATATTTATAAGGACATCGTAAGGAAAGTGATGAATAATGAGTAAAAATATAGTAACAGATATAAATTAGCACGTAGCAGCAGAGTATTGAAATCTATAAAAGATAGCAGATCTACTTCGAATGCAGTAAATCGTCATCACTGGTCAAACCTTGTCATGTATTACGACGAAAAGATTTATTATTAACTTCCCAGTATATGGGAAGTTCTTGTAATCGCCTCGAAAATCGAAAATGAAATTTTCAACTTTTCTTTACGTTTTGAGGTCTATAGAGTATATCTAAAGTGTTTTTAGAAAGAAGTATGTATGTGTGTGTGTGTGTGTATGTACGTACGTACGTAGGCAGTTTTTCTACGAGCATAACTCACGTAAAAAAAGTCGTATCGACTTCGTTGAGATGTCAATCGAAGCGTCTTTGCAATTTTAAGAGCTGATTAATTTTTGGGACACTTCGGTCAGGGGGGTTTGCTGTTTTCACCCCTTGAAGGTCAACCATGTTATGCGCTATATCTCACGAACCAAACATGCGATTTTCATCATTAAGGTGTCAATCGACGGGTATTAAGATTTTTATGAATCTATCAATTTTTTAAAAAAATCGTTGGATCCGTTTTTTAATTCTTTTAAAAAAAGTGCAAAAAATTAGGTTTTTTTTCAAAAACACAAAATTTTTCACCTGATTTTCAAACCTAAGTAATCAATGTTTATATTATTTATATACTCCAAATATTTCTTGTGGAAAAATTAGCAAATTTTTTTTTCATGTTTACAAAAAAAAACAAGCCGCGAGGTGCGACCCTTGAGGTCCACACGGTCAACTTCCCAGTAATATCTACATAAACATCAATAACATTACAACAATGAGAAGTAATAGTAACAGGAATGAGTTAATATGAATCATATCGTCTACGGGAGGGTCCATTGATTATGTAAGGTTTTTGGTCGATGAGGATAGATTGAATATTCACGCGGATCAATCGGTGGGGGCCTTTTTGGTCTTGAAAAATTTTGTTGGTTTTCAAAATTTAAGCGGTTTTTTTAATTAAAAGACTATAAAAACTATTAAAAATCTGCTCAAATTATGCAAATATCTTAAAACTTGGATTGAATTTACAACATTTTTTTTAGAATAAAAGATATAAAGTAATAGCACTCGTATGAACCCTCTTTACATGGTAACTGTGAATGATTTTTTTATTTTTAATTTAGTTTTTTCATAATCATGGAATAAAATTTTGCCGGTTTCTCTCCAAAAACTGATAAGAATGTATAAATTTTATAAACTGGATCAATGTGCTGTGCAAATCAAGTTAAAAATATTTTCTATGAAAAAACCATAATTTTTCGCATTTTCTTCTATCAAATTAAAAAAACGGCTGAAACGAATTTTTATAATGTTAAAAACTTCACAAAGATGTTAATACACGTCAACTGACACCTTAATGATGCAAATATTATATCTGGTTCGTGAGATATAGTGAATGATAAAAATGACCATGAAAATCATGATGACTTTTAATGATTTTTTATTTTTAATTTATTTTTTTACGTAATCATGAGGAAAAGTTTTGATGAAGTTTTTGCGAACATTGTTTGGAGTACATAAATTTTATAAACATTGATTACTAAGACTTGACAATAGGGTTAAAAATTTATTGTTTTTGAAAAAAAACCCTAATTTTTTGCACTTATTTTTAAAAAAATTTAAAACCGCTCCAACAATTTTTTCAAAATTTGATAGAATAACACAAACGTTGATACGCGTCGATTGACACCTTGTTCAAAAAAATCGTATTTTTGGTTCGCGAGATATAGCGCCTGACAGAAATGACCTTCAAACGGGCAAAACAGCAAACCCCCCCGACCGAAGTTTTCCAAAAACTAATCAGCTCTTAAGATTGCAAAGACGCTTCGATTGACACCTCAACGAAGTCGATCGGACTTTGTTTACGTGAGTTATGCTCGTAGAAAAAAGTGTCCACGAACGTACGTACGTACGTACGTACACACACACACACATACATCTCCCTTTCTAAAAACACTTTATATATACTCTATAGACCTCAAAACGTAAAGAAAAGTTGAAAATTTCAATTTCGATTTTCGAGGCGATTACAAGAACTTCCCATATACTGGGAAGTTAATTAAATAAAAAATAAAAAATCATTAAACGTTCAAGGTCATTTACGTCATTCATTATATCTCGAGAACCAAATATAATCTTTCCATCATTAAGGTGTCAATCGACGCGTATCAACCTCTTTATGATGTTTTTATATTTAAAAAAAAATGTTAAAGCGTTTTTTACGATTTATTAATTTTTTTTTTAGAAAAGTAGTGTTTTTTTCATAAAAAGTCCATTTTTAACCTGATTTGCACATCGTAATAATAAATGTTTATAGAATTTATAAACTTTTATCAATTTTTGTAGAGAAACCAGCAAAAACTTTTCTCATGATTACAACCAAACTAAATTAAAAATAAAAAATCATTCAAAGTCACCATGTAAAAAGGGTTTATTCGAATCATTATACCTTAAATCTCTTATTCTAAAGACATTGTTGTATAGTCAATCAAAGTTTATTAATATTTGCAAAATTTGAGCAGATTTTCAATAGTCTTCACAGCACCATGTTTAACTTTAATGAAAAAACTGCTTTGTAACCTGTCCCCACTCCGATTGATCCGCGTGAATAATCAATCAAACCAATGCACCAAAATTCTTACGTAATCAATTGACGCTCGCGTAGATGTTACGATTAATATTAAATCATTCCAATAATTTTTATGAGAGGTACATTTTTATTATTTGAAGTAGTGTTATTTCCATAACTTTTATTGTGTTTAATATTTTTAATATCTATGTAGATATTACTGGGAAGTTGACCGTGTGGACCTCATGGGTCGCACCTCACGGCTTGTTTATAATTTTAATCAAGTGGAATGTATGTATGCATACAAAACGATATGTTGGTTAGACCAAAATCAACAAAAAAATACAAGGTTTTCTTTGTATAAACAAATCACAGGATTTATTAAATAGTGAATGTTTGAATGTTTACTCGAAAACAACTAAATCGATTCCCTTCAAATTTCATAAGTTCTTTTATAAAATTCGTAGTTTTGTAGAAACTGAACGAACAATTTTTTTTTTATTTTCCCGATCTTTATCATAAAAGGAGCGATTCTTTGAAGTAAAAGCTAAACTTTCTCTGGAAACAACAGTCATTTTGAAGAAAAAAACAGTTTTCCATAGATTTCTTCGTTCTTGATGCTGATATGTAATACATAATGAGTGGCTGGGGAAAAAGGAACGGAAAGAAATTTAAAGTAAAATTTTATCTTATCCAATAGAAATGGGATTATGTTTCATCACGACCACAAGAGACCGCATATGGTAAGAATAAGAAAAACCACACAAAAATTTGCAGAGAAATTGATTGGAAAATTGCAGCCCATCCTCGTATACTTCTGATATTGCAACATTGGAGTATCACTCATTATCACTGTAAAATGTTCTTGCTGAAAATGTAAATACGATACTTAAATTTTGAGGTCGTTCAAATGGCAGTGATAGACTATCTCGTTGCAAACCGCGAGGACTTCTCCTCCTTTCGAATTTAAATGTTCGTGTTAACTTTGAACACAAAAAGTAGATAAGGTATTTAGGCCCAAAAATAATTGTTCTAAATTGATAACTTCCCTCCGGTCACGGTGAGGCCCCCTATAGAGGGGTGCGAACGTGGTGGCTGTGGTTAAGACCCATATGTGGGTAGAGCCTTGAAGTCTCCATACTTCCGAGCATTGGGACTTCTGCAGCTTCTTTGGGGGCTCGGCGTGGAGTTACGATGTAACTCGGTGCCGAGACCGAGAGATCGGCAGAAGATTAGGTGGGCCTTGCTTCCACCAGTAAGGTCACTGAGCCTGCACTCAGTAGGCAAACTGGTACTCCCAAGTGGTGGTGGGAGGGCGTTGGCAGCCGCATGGTAGCTGCCCGTTGTCCGACCGCGGACCGTGGAGTTTAGCCCACTGGGCAGGCCTCCACGTTAAGCACTCACGACATTCTGTTCTAAATTGATAATATATTTAAAAATATTTTATACTTCTCGTCTGATTGTCTAATAGTACATTTAAATTTGAAGAACTCATCTCTTATACAAAGAAATCATCAAAGCAAATGCTTCGGCTGTATTTTGGATATTCTTATGAATATTTCTTTTCTGGTTACAGTTTAGTTTCTGAATTTATATTTTGGGCTTTAAGTCTTCATCGTTACGCATTTCTTCTTCACTAAATCTTTTCGTTAAAACCTCCTCCAAACAGCTTAAACCGTACAGACTTATTAATTTCATAAGGTTTATTTATATACATTTTACATACATATATATAATAGAACTTCTGGAATTTTCAAGAATCTTGAGATTCGATGGTATTTAAAATCTAGAATTACTACAAATATTTGCACAGCGATAATGATGGTAGCAATCTTATCTTCTGAATGGTGTCCGTCAAGGTGAATAAGATTGACCAACTTTCATTCATTGTGCTACATCGGGTGTTCATAATGAACAAAGATTTTATTTAAAACACAAACGTAGAGTAGTCTGAAGATTTTCATTATAATTATGAAATGAATCTTCGTCAATGCGATACAAATTTAGAGTTGAAGGTGAAATAGCTTCAAAATCTTGCCTAAGATCAGAAATAATTCACATTCAATAGAAGGAAAGAGTTACAAAGACAATGTGTTATATTTGTATATCAAGTCAATGTACACTTTCAGTTTAAGTTATTTATGCATTGAATAGTTTTATTTTAAGAAAATGAACGCTTCATGCAAATTTTTCTGTAGCCGTTGATACAAAATGTTCAACTACTATAAAAAAATTACCAATACAATTTGGTGATTTTTACCACCGCCTTCGAATGTGCTGCCAATTGATGGATTGCAATATCAATTTGATATTGAAAAACACAGCGGAACAGGTTCATTGATATTTGCAGTATGTTTGTAACGAAATAAAAATTATGTTCCAATTGCTTTAATACATCATCAACTGATTCTTGAGATGTAATTTTCCTTATCATACAACATACGTAATGGCCGCAGTAATTTATGCAGAGAATTATTTGAGATAACTTAGAAAGTATCTTTTTTGGAATATTGCCTTGTGAATTCGGTTTGGAGCTTAGGTCTATTACAAAAGTAAGAGCATGTTTCTTCGTCATAACAAAAATATTGCGTTATTGATATTTTCACATCCTTGGCAAATAAGTATTACATTCTAGTTTTTGTAATTTGATTTTAGAATGCAGAATAATCGAGGCGCAGTCACTTAAAAATTGAAAGCTTAAATGAAATACAGAAAATAGGTTTTATGGAGATATTTCAAATAAATTTGAAAGCCATACTCCCGGTTGAGTGTAAATATTTTGTGAGATTCATGGAATCATTTGAAAATCTGATAAAGGTAAAAAACTCAAAAGCATAAGTGAATAATTTAATGATACATACTTCCATAAAATTCCAAGTCGTCCCAAATGAATCTTTTTGTCTGCAAAAAAAATGTTGAACAATGCCTCATTCCAGGGATCCTAGTAAGATTTCTGTGAGAAAATAATTCAATTTTTGTTAAAATATCGGAAGCTTTTGTCAAATTGAAATGTTCAAAAAATCTTTACGTTTTAAGATTTTTTGAGTATATTCAAAGTGTTTTTTTTGGATAAGTATGCTGTTTGTACGTCGTGGTTACTTTTTTAACGACGATAACTCATAAAAAACGCGTATCGACTTTGTTTAGGTGCCCATCGAAGCGTTTTAGCAGTAACACTAGCTAATTAGATTTGGTTAACATTCGATTGAGTAGTTTTTTTTTGTTTAAGCATATCTTAAGGCATTTTAGTCACGCATCGTATTTAACGATCGAAACGATGCATTGACGTCATTAAGGTGTAAATCGAAGCGTATTAACATTTACGTGATTCTGAATATTCAATATATTTTGCACACACATTTTCTAATTTAAAAAATGTATGAAAGTGAAATTGTTATTCAAAAAAAAAAAATCTTTTCTACATGATTTACACGATAAGCAATGAGCGCTTCACAAAGTCAAACGCTCTAAAAAGTACTTACCAAAATAAAGTTTTCTATTATTGCAAAGAACTATATAAAACTCATGACCAATTATGGTAAAATTCACTATGAATAAGGAGTAAATACGAATAATATTGCATACCTTATTTATTTTGATGGCGTTGTTGTGATACAAATCAAAGTGTACTAACGTTTGTATGATTTCATCAAATTTTCAATTATTATAGTACAATCGTTTTTTTGTTAAACAATCGAAAGATCAGATTTTATTAAACAAAAAATCTTAGTATGTATTTTGTGCTTGCAAGACATGTTCATAAAATAATAATAAAAAAAAATATTTATAATGAATAAGGGAGCATCGATTAACTACATGCCGATCTGTTACAATTTTATTTGAATTATTATTTATGGTATTTACGTAGATATTACTGGGAAAGTGTTCGTGTAGACGTCAAGGGATGCACGTCGCGGTTTTTTTTGTTTAGTTGCAAGTTTTGTTGATCAACAAATAATGTTTTTCTATATTTTTGAAGCTGAATTTTTTGATAAAAACTGCAGAAAAATTGTAAAAAAAAATTTTGTATCCTTATAAACTATTTAACCTTATTCCCAGTCCTTCAACGACATTGTCTTAGTCCGTGTTTTTCATCAAATATGACATGTGATTGAGCTTCACTATTTGATTTTTCTAATTACGTTACGTAAATATTTTTAGGTTGTTATTTATGCCATTAAAAAAAAAATTACTTCTGCAAAAACACTGCTATCATTGCAAAAGTATTGTCATTATTGTTGGGACTAAACATTAAGCTCTTATCACTAGAAGTAGTTGTGAAGTCAGTTGAGTGCTTGATATATGGCAACAATTATAAACATTTATCATAATAGTGTTGATGAATTTCTTTCGGCATTTATTTATTTTGATCTCACAAACAAATAAACAATATTGTGCTTGTCATTTCGAAGTTTTAAGCGAGACAATTTTGTGCACGTAATTAGATAAGAAAAGGCAACTCGAAAATGACTAGTTTCGATGCAAACATTTCTGAATTTTTGAAAGAATTCAACTGTTTGGCATAGATTCTTAGATATTAAGGCAAACTTTGCATTTCATTACGCGTTAACATGTTCACCTACGAGTCATATTTAGGTATCCCGGAATGATTTTTGGTAGACCATCAACGGTTTAAGTGGAATTAATATACTGTTGAAGATTTTCTAAGTAAGGGCTCAAACCAAAAAATCGGTTGAAGATACTAAAATTTGATGATTAAAAAATTCGAAACAATTATTATCTTGATAAATATTGCTTGGAATTTCCTTGAACAACGACACATTCTTCTCGAATTATTGATTTATTATATTAAGTTTGCAGTCCAGGAACAAACACACTTCAGTTGGTTTAAAGACAAATAGTTCAATCAACGTTTTGGTATCAACGATTTGATATCAACGATACGAAATAAGAGACAACATTCAAACTTAATACATGCTATCCGAAACTAAGAGGCACAGATTCTATATTGTGATTAAGGGGGTAGGATCGGTTATAATTTTGAAAAGTTAATTTTTCATTTTTCAATATATTATACCTTCAGAAATCACGTTTGAAAATTTTGTTAGGATACTCCCAAAAATAAATAAGTTGCGGCAGTTTGAGCGCGCACGCCTTTTTTCCTTGGTAAGCGATATTTTCGGTAATCGATTTTTCGAAAAAAATTCAAACAACCGCTATTTTTGTTTTGATCATTTTCCCAAAATATTGTGGTGAATGACCACGTAAGAAACATTCCTATTACAAATGCGGTTTGGTTTTTTTTATTTCAAATTCTTCATTCCTGAGATTATCTGTATGTAGTGGGACGGGGTATTTTTCGAGATATCATCTTTGGCGCCCTCTATAAATAAGTGGAAAAAAAATATTTTTTGTAATCTTCAAAACGTTTATTTTATCCATGCAAATTTTAAAATTTATATACAATAAAGGAGCTGAGAACAAAAATGTTTTTAGCATTCTAACCGGTACTACCACCTTAAGTTGTATTGCATTTTAGATAAGTACCCTAAGTAGGTACTAACTTCTTACTGACTAAGCTACTCATATTGAAAAATGTCGATGCCAAGGACAAACACACAACACATACATAGATGGACCAAACTTGATATCTGTTTTAAATCTTTATCAAATAAATTAAAATAAACACAGCAGCAGAATTAATTGTTCCATGGGCATATATTTTCTGAAGATTATCCATACTATTGAATTAAACGACGAATATATGCTTGAAATTTAGGTAATATTTTACAGGTTTTCATACTCCGCTAGAAAAATATGTAAATTAAAACTATATTTGCTGTTTGGTTCTTTACAACCTTCGTTCACCAGCAACAACCATGTTGCTATATGTTTATTATCGGGCGGGACAAGTGCATTTAAAATCAACATTAGTTTGATCAGATTAATTTGATCAGCGGATAAAAATCTGACTTGCAATGTGTTAAAAATGCAATCATTCTATTCAATCAAATTACGAAGCATATGTGTTTACTTTCATTAGCATTTAAATACGTGTCGATATGTAATTGTGTTCTCACACTCTACCGACGTTACAAGTGAAAATTTGTATAAACGAACGTGATTGTTTTCATTATATTGCGCTTAAATTGGTCAAATTTTCATGATAAGTAATAATTTGTACAGGAAAGTAATGAACATTCACGGCATCGCTTTAAAAAGGAACGAAGAACTCATGAAACATCCTAAAAATACTCACGGTATAATTAAAATTTGCAATTGAATAGCTCTTTTAGCTAGTAATAGTTTAATAGACTAATATCAGAATTAATCTTTGGAATTTCCCGTGATTAAGAGGTGAAATAATAACAAGTCAATTATAAAAGGAAATTCTAAGACCGAGTGGTACATTATAAATTTATACTTACCAACATGTTTAAACTGACATTCATAAATTTTAGACCATTCTACCAGAGATTTGGACACATATGCAGAAAAAGTAACACTGCACTACTGCGCCTAAGCGAAGAAAGTTTCCATTGTTGAAATAATATTTAATAAATTTTCAAGTCTCCTAAATTTGAATTAGCGCAAAATTTGTTTCGGACTTAATTTCATCTAAACAAAGCTTAAAACGGAAAAACCTCCGAAAATTATTATATTGCGCAAAATTACTCAAAATTTTCATATTTTTAGAAAGGTTAATATTTACTTAAATAATTTAAACTGCAGAAGATTGCGACGTAGAGACTGACAAACCATGACATGTAGTTTTCAAGTTGGTTTCGAGGGTGAGATTACTGTTATTTCTTATCAAAATTAAAACAGTGAAATCAAAAAGAGGCTCGCGAGCAGAAAAAAAAACATTTGGTGAATTGAACTACGTTTATCTGTGTTTCGTGTTTCTTTGATTTAAAATTACAAACGGAAATTAACTTTAGCTATTTTGTTGAACTCAAGAGTCAAATACATCCAGGACTTTGGAAAACGAGGCTCGGGCAAGGAATTCTATTGAAGGGTACAATTAAAAAACTATATTGAACTATCAACTAACTGTTATTTACTGTTCCTTGTAGAACTGAAAAATATTTTCAAAAATATTTTTTTAACATTAAAAAGTTTTCAAACTTGAAATTGTTACAAAGCATCATACCAATAAAAAATTCTTTTTTGTACTAAGTATAAGTTAATATATTAGTTTCCCGAGATAACTTGTTTTATTTTCTCAAAACAAAAAGTTTTAATTTTTTTTTGGGTATTTTCCAAAAGACATACTTTTAATTGATTTAAGGGGGAAAATACATGTAACTGCTCAAAAAAATCGATTTTTTCTTTTACATTAAAATGTTTCAAATACTCTAAGAATACGCCAGAAAAAATTTTGAAGCGATATTCGTATTAGTTTTCGAGTTATAGTCCGTTATAGGCAGCGCGGCGTTCCCAAGTAAGTCGAGCACATTTGCCGCGCGTCTCTACCTACTTTCTCTCCGGCGCTATGGGCGGTTCTTTAATTGTGTATCCCTACCATATTCTTATAAATCTGAAATTCTAGGACCTTGAATCGCTGACTAATGTGTAAGGTATAATGAAAACTAATAATCAATGGTTTTTAACTACTGCAAACTTTGAACGCGTTTTTCTCAAAGCAGTACTTTTTGAACTTCCGTACAAAATATCTCAAAAAATATTGAACCCATCCGGCTCAAATTTATACCACATCTACGAAAGAGTCTTATGTAGTAGTTGAACCTACATGTTTTTATTATTTCGGAAAAATAATTTGTTTATTAATGTTCAAAACGCGACTTTTTTGAAAAATAATCGATTTTTTCGTTTAATCTAAAATTAATGTAAAAAAATTTTTTTTTATAAAATTTATTGGTTACCTATGAACTATACATCTCATTTACATATTTTTCTTCTTCTGAATGTTGCAGGATCTCCGAAAATGGCGTTAAGTTGTACGATGCATTTTTTGAGGTGTTTTTTTCATTCATTCGCATTGCCGCCATTTTGTGTTGAAAAATTATAAAAAAAATATTTTCAAGTACTTTGAGACATTTACTTTGAGGATGAAAGGATGTTTAAAATTATCTGAATAAATAACTTATATTTTTGAAATCAATCTGAAGTGAGAATTTTTTAAAAATCTTACTTCCCTTAAGAATTGAAATACCACAAAATATCACAAAATGGTTCGGCAGACTATGGAGAATAAATTTTCAAAAATAAAAAAAAACAAATAATATTGAAAACTTTCAGAGTTGCTCACCGTTTCAAGGGAACTGCGTTTGAAGGCTAGAATCCCCCATACACGGTCTGGTTAAACTCCTAAAATCTCATCATTAAGCTAAATATTTGAATAATTTTTTTTTGTTTCGCAGTATCACGCAGTACCGGATAAAAAAGTCAAAACTTTAAAAATCAACATAATTTTCTCCATACTTAAACTGTACAATTTTCGACAGGATACCAATAATGTAATATCTATCACCTCAAAACGGTGGGTTTAAACGGGAGAAAAGAAATCTAGATATTCATATGCATGTTTAATTAAAGTATTTCCTGTTTTCAGAAGTAGTCTCAAGTAGCTTTATTTCAGATACGTCCGTTATTTTAGATCTGGATAATATGGCAAAGCTTGATATTAATATGATTTTTTTCGTTTAGAATATTCGAATCTTTTTCATCCAGAATAACCAAAAGACGCTTTTTTGTTTGATATGTTTTGTATAGTATCTGAACATTTTTCATAATTTACCAAGGCGCTGTTTAGTGCAAGACTTTACGAAAATGTTGGTTTTTCACTTCAACCTAGAAAATCTAAATTTTGTATTCAATCATAAGCGAAACAGAAAACAAAGTACTTGTAGATACACCACGAAAAGATTGTCAAGCACTGTAACCGCCGAATGTTAACGGCCTTATCACACCGTGATTGAATCTTCGGTGTCGTTGAAGTTTCGCGAACTTGAAAATTTTCATCACCAGCATATTTTCCAGAGCAAGTGGAAAATAATCAGAACTGCCAAGCGGTTACTTGTGAACCGTATATATATATAGCATAAGAAGCACTCAGAGCAGTTATTTCATATGTGAAGAAGGTACGGTAAAGATTCATTGATCGCGCGCGTATTCTGCCATCGGAACGTTAGTGATTTCGGAACAGCTTTGATTGAACTACTCGTATTTCCGGGATCAAACTACTCGAATTAATTCCTAAAGTTACACACACGTTGCTAATGTTCTATTTAATAATACATTGTTTCAGTGTTTCGTGGTTTCCTTAGTGTTGAATTCAAGTCACAAGGATAATATCCTTAAAGTTTATCCGAACATAGCTTGAGTGAAGTTGAGAATACGGATTCGACACTAGTTATGAAAAAAAGTGATCAAACCTATCCTGTTTGTTGCTACAAGTTGCGAAAATTGGAGATACAGTTTTTATTAACGAAATTGACTAAAAGAAAATCAAGATTGTTTGAACAATTCGATAGTGTTGAATTAGATACGTGAATACGATTTATCGAATTCCTTTTTCAAATAGGCGAGCGGTGAGTTGTTTTGAATTTTGCTACCGTAATGTTTATCAATAATTTTTAATCCTGAATTTGATTAAAAAAAAGTGAAAAAATTTTGTAGTATTTCATGTGTGTTAAATTTTAAATAGAATGATTTAATCAGCATAGTTATGATAGTTTACAGTGCTTATTTTCAGAACTTTTGATTGAAAGCATTTACTCGTAATAAATGTGCAAATTTTTTATGTGATATGTTCATAATTTTTCTTGAGAACAATAATTGTTGTAGATTACAGCCGTTACCGACATCAGTGGTATTAACGTGTATTCCGACATAAAAGTGGTATTAGAGCCAAAGCTGAATAGACAACATCTTGTAAATCTTTCGCGTGATTGAAAAAAACCCTGTTCATTAAATTTCAGCAAGTGTTTTTTTTTGATAATAATATGCTTCAATCCCATAATCGCTGTCTACTGATAACATTTTTTAGTTATAGATGATTATGTAAAGTGTCGCGTTTCTTTCGTTGAAGCAGCACAATTTTTCATTTGCTTAATAAACTCGATTTGAAATCCTTGCAAGGAGTCTGATATTAACCCAGTATTGATCTCCAAACTGCCCGCAATAAAATTTGATCGGTTGGAAAAAAACGATTTTGGTTTCAATACATCTTCTTTAAAAGATGAAAAGTTCCCTCAATTTTTCACAAAATTTGTTTAAACTTTTGAAATTTTGCACCGTTACGGCTTGAATTTTTTTACTGGACAGCAGATCTTTCAAAAACTACGCAAGTTCATGGATTTATCTAACAGCGTTTAAAAGTAATGAAACGTTAATGAGCGAGGATCAATTCCAACATTTTAAATAAATTGGCATCACGCATTTACTACTTATCGTGTTTACAATCAGACTGAATATAGTATCTTAGGATATGATTTTTCAATAGCTGTGACTTTTCCCAATTTATTTAAACTTTTCTCCAAAATATTTTGACCTTTAATAAATGGTTTTTATTTTATCCCAAAACTTGTAAACTTTCCCTCAGCAAATTTAAGTATATAGTACATCAACTTGTAGGAGATAAACCGTAGGATTAAATCTGGTGGGAAAAAGTGCTAATCATTTGGTAAAAGTCCAAATATTTTGGGAAAAGTTTAAATCAAATCGTATGAAATTCTAACCATTTGAGAAAAAGTCTAAATTAATATGGAAATGCCACATCTAAAAAATGTTGATCTCTTGGAAATGTTTTCTTCTCTTTGGTTTCATATTTTGTTGAGAGTTCAAATAACGAATACGAGCGGTTAGTTGAAGACAACTTATTTAACTTATTAGGACAGCAAAATATTCTAAAAATGCTTATTATTTGACAAGATCAAAAATCCATTTTCCATTAGATTTATTTTGAACATTTATGTATGTAGAAACATAAATGAAAGCATTTCAAAGCGGGTATCATTAGGTATTATTGGGAACCTTTTGGTATTTTTTTAAGTTTCCGATGGTAGAAACTAATACGAATTCTCGCTCGATACTTCTTCTTTTGGAAAAAGGGGCATCCATTTTAAATTACTCGGTGGAAGTCATTCTTCCTGAAGGTGTTGTCCTGGCTTACTTATCTTAGTTTACATAGCTACTTGCACATTACGACTTTTTGGTGGAAGATGATGTTTTATGCGCTCATCTTGTGGAGTCAGATTTTCTCGATTTGACCATCGTTTTGTGCTAATTATATTTTATTCTAAAGTATCTCTTTCGCACGGGAACACATATTGTTAATTTTACTAGTCATTTCTTAGAGGTAATCGTAAAATAGCCTCATTCAGGTTTCAATTTTATGTTACAAAACAATTCATTTCACAAATAAGTGTATGACACGTTTTTCACAAAATTGATGAGTTCGTACATGGATATGTACGACTTAAACTATTTATTTTAATAATTTAATGCAGTTGTGGGTATGTGAACAAATGTAAGCATTTTCCACAAGTACAATGAATACCATTTTAAATTGGACAAAGTAAAGTAGGGTTGCCAGTTCCATTGCAAATGAAATATTTACAAATAAACAACCATGCAACTCCGTGCAAATGATGGAAGTGAAGCTCCTTTAGTAGGATAGGATCTTATGGAAGGCATACATTATTTGAAGGGATGTTATACAGTTAAGAAGTCCTTATACAGACTGTCAATAATAGTTTAACTACTTTGTCAATTTTCATAATTTCTTTGGGTGGTGTTTTAGAATCTGCATATGATGCCAGCCTAAAGAAATTTCACTTTAAAATGTATGAGTCTCTCAGACATTAGCGGATAAAATTTTAATGCTACTCATTATCTAGGAATAATGATTGAAAAACCTCGATATCAGCATTCAGTTCTGTGTTATCGAAAATTTGCTTACGTTCCGTGTTCATTGTCACGTGTTCAGGTCGTTTAGACCATATTGGGTTTCATTAATTGTGTGCAGCCAATCAACGTATGGTATCAGTTAATGATATCAATTACAAATGCTGTGGCAATGTTATTGTTTTAAATTGAAATATGATATTCTGAACACCAGTGATGGCAGAGATTGAGTAAATATAACACAAGTAATTTTCTACTGTTTGCTCAATCACATTTTCAAGAAGCAAATCTTGAAAATGTGTTTGGAGTAATACTGAAGATGATTTACTCAGTTTTGCGGTCACACTTGTAAATCAATTGATTCAAATAAATGTTTTATTATAGTAAAAAGAAAAGTAATCTCGTCTGGAGAGTCTGTTTGTGTTAAAAGGAGAGTCTCTCAAGAGAATTCGAATAAACATCCTTGTTTATTTGAAAACAATCAAAACAAAGATCAAAGAGGTAGCCATAAGCGTAAACAATAAAGTGAAAGCTAAATGCAACTGTGCAATGCATCTTATCGCTGCAAAATCGTCAAACTTACTCAAAAACTCACAGGCTTATTTAAAAACAGGGCAGTGTTGATTATAGCTTCTTGAATAATTATGAGTTTTGATTCTACAATAATAGCTTTAAAGGCAATTAATAGGATCTGTTCGTAGTTATAAAAAATCAGTCTGATTTAATTGGTAAATAAATACTTAAGTGAAAGATAAGATACGTAGCCATCAAAAAGATTATTTCAGTAAAGGATTTGAAGAAATCAATTCCATTACATATCTACTATGCTTAGATGTTTGTGTTTATGTTTATTGATTGGATTGGTTTCAGTTTTAAAAAAACACATGTTATTTAATTACATCAGAAAACTGTAAATATATATAAAAATTATTATAGGGCGTAAATTGTTTTACATAATATTTTCAACATAACATTTGCTATTAATATTTTCAAACATTTAGCCTGGCTGTGTTCTATTGAAATTTAATTTGTGAGTAATTATTGAAAAACAAATTTATAATTTCTTTAAAATCAAATATCATTATCAAGACAAATCCTGCGTGAGACATTCAATATGAGAGAACTATGAAAAAATGATTGTTTTAATTGAAATGACGTCAAAACAATTAAAGCGATAAGTTCACCTTTTCTTATCGATTGTTAGCTATCACTTATGATTGGATGTATTGGTTTGACGCTTTCAAATAGACTTAGGATAGATATCGATACAAAAAAATGAAATTCGCGTCATCTAACTTGAATTTTTTATATTGTTATTATTATTAAGGTACTAGCACACGTTAAAATTTTTCAAAATATTGATTCATTTTTCTGGCATTTTTCAACACCTCGCACCTTTAAAAATAATTTGAAAAAATTCGAACACTAGAATAACATAAAACGGTTTTAGGTGCGTGCGTATTTTTGGCCGCCGACCGCATGGCATCGATTGTGTAAGCCCACTTTCTAAAATACAGGTTTTTTCTATTCATTCACAATAGAACACGAAATTTTTCTCTACTTAAACGTTTCAGTAATTATTCTGACGTATTAAAAACAAACTAAAAAATGTATAGATATTGATTTGATTTTCTGGAGTTTGAAATAGTTTAGATATGCATACCTTAACAGCCTCATTCGTCGCTATCATACGATGATTATACTTTCAATTAGAGAATGTGGTCCCGATTTGAAGGTCCCGCACAATCTATTTGCATCTGCATAGACGTAAACTCGTGACATATTGCGCATTTTCCTAAGGGTGAATCAAATATGATACCTATTTGCAGAAATATGTAAAAGTATCTGTCTTGAATGAGTCTGAATTGAGTTTAATTCTGGACTACCGCACTCACTGAAACAATCTTCTTCATATGCTAGAATGATTTTGCTGTTTGAAAGTATGCTTTGATAAAACATTGATCGATAAACCATCTCGAACGAAATTGAAAATTGGTCCAGAATAAATAGCTGTGACCATCTAAATTTGTTGTTGAAGCACTGTGTTCCGTACACAATTCATTTTTGAGGAGTTGAAACATGGCGGTACAGTCTTAATCGTCGGCATACAAATGAAAAAATCCTAACCATACGAAATTGCACTTATTTCGAACATGCATCGAACACAATACGTCCGAATGCGATTTTTAGTTAAATATTAAATTATATTGTACCGAGTAAAAATTGGCTAAAGCCTAGCTACTGAGTAAATTTTCTTCTTTGGTTCTAAGAAAGAAGCAGCGCACTTTATAAGTTTCGAGGTTAAAATAGCTCCACCTTGAATGCTGAAGGTTGTGTGCTGAATTATCTGCTAAAGTACCAGAATCGATCATGTAATTACTTAAAAATTACAAAAATATATATTTTAGTGTTTAAAAACTATGATCACACATATCGGATGCTGTAAAAGAGTATGATACGCTAAAAAATGAAAACAATGCACGACACCCTTTGGAAAGATGACTACAAAAAGGTAGAAGCTTAAGAAAATATCGTCCCAATTTCAGCAAAAGTGACCAACCACCATTTACATATGTGCTTTTTGGCATTTTCGATCAATCGAAAATGTTGGACATCCTCTATCCTGATAAAAATCATTACCTCCTATCACAATTACTGCAAAATTGTTTGTATCCAAAATGACTAACTGACTGTCGTGAAATCTTTCACATTTAACTCAAAACTGATTAACTTAACAATTACATCATTTATGCACTCACACTGGTAGCCATATAAAATTATTAAATATATTCAAATGTTTGCCAATATATGTTGCGTTTTTCCTTATCGAAAAGCCGCTTTAGGTTCCAAGTTCAAGTTTGATTAAAAACGTACGAAGAGTTGATATGGAAAGTGTTTGTTGTTAAATATTACCGCCCCAAAAGATTTATAAATGCAAATAATATTATGATCACAATCCAGTCTTATATTATTTTTAACATCAGAGATGATTATAGCAAGGTTAACAATGACAATAGGTTGAGATTAGATAACTATTTTTAAAAAAAATCACGATGGTCATTGCTGGAAATTAATTCTGTTAATTTAACCGCAGATTTTCAAATTCCAAATTTTTAAATGATAGTCAATTAGATGTTTGTTTGTAGTGGTTAAATTTTGGAACGAACGTTATCGTCCTTTCCGGAGTATAAACAAGTCTAATGAATGAGCGAGAGTAAAACTGCATCAAACAATTGAAATATAGTATTTGCTGCTTTTTGAAATTCCTTTTTCAATTATTCAGCAATTTGACCAGAGCGGATCTATTTCAGTTGGCTGTAGAAAGGGGGCCCACTGATTGTTGCAGAAAAAGTTGTGGAATAATAATTGACTCTCAAAAAATCCGGAACATTAATAAATAAATCGAAATGTTTAAAAATTGTAAAAAAAAAAGAATTTTTTGCTACTTTTCTCACTTCTAACTTTAAAACTATTCATTTTAGAGCAAAGTTGAAAGCAATAAAAGTTGCATAATCAAATTTTTTATAAGATATGATTGATTAAAATTTTTAAAAAATTTTACCCTTGCCGCAAAAAAGCAATAAATAAGGAAGGACAACGGCCAAATGTAGTCGTTTTTTACAAATCCGCCCTGGTCTAAATTGTTTGTTGAAAATTCAAACTAGCTAGCTAGCTTTTATGCTTTCATTCAAAACGCCTAGGTACCTACATAAACCCGCTTCCTGTGTTTGATAACTATCTAACATAACCTTACAAATATACAGGTTGCATTTTCACTAAGAATGTATCCAGAACTCAATTTATAATCAGTTATTCGAAATAACCGCCACCACTCAACGTTTTTCATGCTTGTATTCATTAGACTTAATAAACTCTTTCGATACATAATGATTAATTAACGGTCAAAATATTAGCTAGTATGAATTTTCGAAAGGCGTGAAACACTATTTTACAATTGTTTGATTCGCATATGATCGAAAACTTTGTAGTATGTATTATTTCTGCATGCTATTTTACTTTAAAATTATATCAAAACAAAATTAAAGAGCTCAGATCCTCTTTTGGGGCTCGTCAAATTCACACAATTTCCAATAGAACACCTCAAATCAAAAGTACTGAACGATCTATACTAGCAAATGCTCAGAAGAATACCCTAGCTTTATCACCGTAGCTCTGCAACCCCTATTGCATATTCCAGAATGTGGTTTAACCTTTTTGCTAAATATGATCTAAGTTTTCCAATTTTGTAGTTCGATTGTATCCAGAGTTTCGTCCTCAAATCATCTCTTCAAATTTATTTATGTTTTTGACTTAGTAGTGCTTAATTATGCTTTATAGTTGATGGTCTTTGCATGAATGTAAAATTGATGTCTATGCGTTTCATAGTCATTGCATAGTCTTTTATGAAATAATTTCTTCACATGAATTCTCGCGTAAGACACAAAAGAAAAATTAACTATCATAAGTGATGCTATTTTTGTTTAATGTTACAAAAGATCTATGACTTCTTTCGATATGTTCTTGTTTACAATCAGCTAATCAATTTCAGCTGCGATTATTCTCTAATGGCTTTAAATCTACAAATCAAACAAAAGTACACTTTTCCGTTAATTATTGTAATTAATAATAAACGTGACTGATTAATTATTTATGGCTGTAATCAGCGGAAACTCAACATGTCTGACAAAAATTGTTTTTTCATCTGAAGGCTTATCAACTATTTAGAAATCTAGTTATTTAAAACCAGACTAGCTCTAAATAATTTTCTGCGCTATAGTTTCCTCGAAGACACGTATCTAAATCTTAAAATTGTTAATTTTAAACTACAAAGAATCTTCTCGATTAACACACATTTCAAAACAAATCACAAATTAAGGTAGAGTGAATATAACATATGGACATATGCGCATAAATTTAATGGACTCCGGATTTATATTGTCATGGATTTGTTAATGAAATTTTAAAGTCCTATTTGATATGCAAATAAGGCGACGCTGGTTACGAAACTCAAGCTAATATTTGAGAGCGATGATCCGACGTGATAAACCGATGAAAGTGAAAGCGTGCTAACCGTTAAATGATAATTCGGCTAAAAAAAATTTCTATTATTTTTGTATCTTATCTAAACACAATTAAGATTAAGAGCACATTCGCACGTCAGAGTATGATATATGTATGTATGTGATAAGATTTGCAAGTTTGAGTTTGTTTATTTGCGTAATCAAGTTTTAAGAAGGCTTATTAAAATGTTGGTAAATAACGTATGTTAATACAAGCTGTACAATAGTGATAATAATTTGAAAAGTTGTCAGAAAAGTTATAGACAGACGAAATTCAAGGCCACGTAAATTAGAAGAACAATGAAAGAAATTTTGGCTTTACGTTCAATGATCACATTCTATCCTTTTGAATGCTGAAAATAATGAATCCTTAATAATATAAAATACATATAATATTTAAGTAATAATTACTTAAATCAAATTCAAATCGATTGTAAGCTATGGATCAACAGTCAAAGAAGGTTTACATTTATTGCAGTTTATTTAATGTTACTTTTATTAAAGTTTTGGATACTGGTCATTGTTCTGAAGTGAGAGTTTCTTCCAACCTATTTCTATTCTACGATTGATATCGTTTTTTATTAATTATTAGGTTTTTTATGGTTCGAGTAAGTAGATATGGCTGGTAATATTCACGTTTCATTTGTCCAATTATCGTTGGTTCTGGAAAATCACAAATATCTATAATTATGCCTCGATATTTCAAACGCTTCAAGTTTCTTCATTTGTTTACCTATTTAACGGCTAGGCATCCATTTCCATACAATGAGTCCACATAAAAGCCTACAGATTATTATGCATTATTTTTAAAGAATTTTAAATACGAGTAAATATTGCCATTGCAAATGATAGCACGAAACTTCGGAAAGATCTTAAAAATTACACTGCAGTCGACAAATTAAAGAAATTCGTTTAGTGCGTCCCGATAGATGCTTTATTTTATTTAGTTCATAAATTTGAGACATTCTCTTAGAATCAATTGAACAGCACACTTTCAAAATTGTTGAGCTATGAACAAAAATTTAATTATATTGCACTTATATTTATTGTTTGGGAAAGATGACGGTAATGTGTTTCTGATGGAATAAAATAATGTATGTGGTGGGAAACACGTGGATTTTTGCAATAATATGAAATAAACATGGTTATTTTACTATACCATGATTTGATAACGAATTTAATGCATAAACATCTTTCATTACTTCTTCTTCTGCTTTTCATCACTAAAAAGATGGATCTCATCGCGGCTCCAAAAAGTCTTTCTACACGGAATGCTTGGTCCCATTCTACAAAATTAATTGTTTATAGTGTTGATTAAAATTCCATAGACTCGAATCTGCTATTTTTGGCTACAGTCTGTGACAAAAGAATTTATATATTCAATTGACTTGAGAAGTTCTTAGGGCTCTGTGAATTGACCATTAATTAGTCATGCATTCACCGTCTCAGTGACAATTAGTACTCCAAAAGATGATATTTTTCTGATGTTTTTCTTTGATTTGTTCAACTTTCTTTTTGTTGAGTAACAATTTGTGAAAACGCATATTTTATAGTCTAACACTACTCTAGGTTTTTAGAAACGCCTTTTTCCTCCCCTATAAAGATAAGATTTATTGTAAATACTCAAGTGTTGTAAAATACCGCTAAATACAATATAGACAGTAAAAACTAAAAACTGGTCTCTAATTTCTGGAATATTTTATGAAATAATGCTAAACAAAGAACAGAGATGAAGTTAAATTATAGACGAATTTAAAATAAGTGGGTATTATTCCTTGAAGCAAATTTCAGAAAACTGTTGCCATGAAATGTGAAAATCATATCTTCTT
Source organism: Oxycera nigricornis (assembly GCA_963942545.1). NCBI lineage: Eukaryota > Metazoa > Arthropoda > Insecta > Diptera > Stratiomyidae > Oxycera > Oxycera nigricornis. Next base: position 14,294,246 of record OZ012662.1, read on the forward strand.
TAATTACTATCGAAATTTCTAGTAAAGTAACTGATTTTCCAACAACAAGCAATCTCCTTTCGAGGATAAATATTAAAATGACATTATTCTTGGCTATAACAACTTAACACCTATTTTTGCATGCAAGATGATAGTATGTCCTTGAAATTAAACGCAAAACAGTTGAATGAAGTAGAATTCTGTTTAGCAAAGTCTTTAGGATTTATTGTGATCGCTTAAGATTTTTATTTATTAAGTAATACAATCGATAATGCCAGCATCGTATTGATAACGCATCCAACTGAACGAACACAAACTCTTAGGCTAAGTTCTATACTATGATGATAAATTTCTGCACGCACTGTCAGGAGACTTTGGTGAAAAGCTACCTTTATTAAGTCCAGTTTTAGGTTATCAGCCTTTTCAACAAAACTGGTTGAAATATGTATAGTTACAATCAATTTGATTTCAGTGAACACACCAGCAAATAAAGTAGTTTTAATGTATAGTTCGTAAACATAAATTATGAATATGTCAAGTTTTTAAATAATATCTATTTGTTTTACGAAAATTTACAGTATAAAGTTGATAAACGTGTTTAGAACGAGTAAACAAAGTGAAGTTTCTTGGTTAGTTTGAACAAATATTAAATAAAGTTAAGTGGGAAAGTTATGAAAATTCTTAATAAGCTTGTGCATCACAAATTGATTTGAATTACGTTTTTTAAAGAAATTCACAAAGATACTTTTAAAGTCTTCTTACTGTTACTCCTACTTATTGGTTGTATACTGGATGCCATTCGATTGAATCCATCCGTAACCTATCAGAAACAGTTTTAATGATAGTTTAGAATTTTTCGGGGAAATTTATTTACTAAAATGATTATATGATATTATCTATTATAGAACAATATGAGAAATTTGTTGGTTAAAATACACTTGCTGAAATCCATTTCTGTTCGCTTACATGTATTACATTTATAATAGCTTAGGTATCAGAATAGGTAGACGCATCATTATAAATGAAATGCCAAAAGTTCTCATCGATATATGTTAAGTTTTTTAAGGATCTAAGGAGCCTATTTTGGCTCTGTATGAACTTTTCCAACGTTTTAAATTGACTATTGACATGTTACAAAGTACTAACAACGAATGATAGTCGAAAGCTTGAACCTTCTATTTTAGCATATACTTGCAGAACTTCTTTCGTCTACGTCAACCTATAGGTGCTAAAATTAATTTTCATACTTTTTTCTTCGCGCTTGGTGACGGTGCAGCATGAATATGACCATTTTTTTGAATTATTGATTCCAATATCAACATTTGAAAAACAGGCGATCATCTTGATTTGAATGCACAAAAATGTATAAACTCTTTACAGTACCATATTTATGATCGTGCCCCTTGAATAATTACTTACCTGGCTTACTATGTTACTCAGGAACTAACATAATTTGAGGGTTTTGAACATAACTATTGTATTAATTTTTAACTGCATCCATTTAAGTTTTATTCAACTAAAAAACTAATGTAGGTTAACTATATTACTAAATTATTTATCTGATTAATTTCAGATACTTCTTGATCGTTAAAATGGTGGCAGCGGGACTTAACTCACATGATATAGATATGAATAGTTCTTCAGTGAAGCAAATGCTTCTCCTTCGGGAAGATCATGCCAAGAGACAGCGAGAGGACTATTCTCATGTATTCAGGTAAGTGATCACGTTGAATCAAATCTATATCTTATGTTTGATTTTGAAAAGATGTTAACATTTTTATTCAAATCTAGCGTGAGGAAATGTTTTTGCTAATATTTCGAATACTTCACGAGCGTTTTAGATATGAGTTTCATAAAATTTCACTGGAATTAGAGAAATTAAATCGATGTGAATCTTATTATCACTACCACCTGTTTTCAGATCAAAGTCCCGATTCGATCTCGTTCGCCTGTCTTGTATCGTAGTTGCCATTGAGCTCGCTTATGCTGCGGAAACTGCTTTTGTTTCGCCAATTTTGCTTCAAATTGGAGTTCAACACGAGCATATGACAATGGTTTGGGGTCTATCTCCGCTTCTCGGGTTCTTTCTTTCACCACTTTTGGGATCGATCAGTGACCGTTGCCACAGTAGCCTAGGACGAAGGCGCCCATTAATTATAGCGTTGTCGACCGGTATTTTGCTGGGTCTCATCCTGATTCCTTATGGAAAGTCACTTGGAACTCTGCTAGGAGACTTGAACGAAACCGTGCCTGGAAATCGAGGCAACACGACCGCGATGCCTTTTATGGAAGATCCACAATCTGCTCCTCCAAATCTATCGAATCACATCATATCCTTCATTTTTACTATATTTGGAACTATTTTATTGGACTTCAACGCTGATACGTGCCAGACCCCGTCTAGAGCGTACTTGCTAGATGTGTGCATACCAAGTGGGTGTTTTGGGGTTTTTATCCTCGTTAATCTTTTACTGTATTTGTATTTTTAGGCGATCACTCGAGAGCTATGAGCACATTTTCAATAATGGCTGGACTCGGAGGGACCTTTGGGTATGCTATTGGTGCGATTGACTGGAATTCAACAAGCATTGGTAAGAAAATTGATCAAAATTTCTTCAATTTTATTTATTATTCAATAGTTTAATAATGAAATGAGTGGCTTTTTACAAATACCACGCTAAGGGTAACTAACGAAGTGCCCTTGATTATTTAGCTTTGATAAAGAAGTAATTTTTGGGAATTTGTCTATGAGAAAGATTCCTATTAAAAAGATTCTCAATCAATTCCCTGCTCGCCTAATAAATAAAATTTACTCACTATCTCAAAGACTAAAACTTTGGAAATAATATTTTAATAAAGTTTTAATGTAAAATTATTTTTCCAAGTTTGTATTTACAGATCATTTTTTGTAATTAAAAGAGCTTTCTTCTGAAGCTTCTTTATCTCTCTTCTCATTTTCATTTTTCGGTGCCTAATTTCTTCTGATTTTTAAAAAACAATTTTTGTCGTTATCCTTATATGCAGAAGTTAGACTCTTCTTCAAGTAACCGAAAAAATTGATATCTTTTCTCGTGTGTTGGTACTACTCCCCTCAAGTAAGTCATGTGATTTTTTCATTGAAATTGCGCTTTTATCGCTTTTTAAGGAAAAAATTGATATGATGAAAATATAGACTCTATGTATTTTCGGCTGAACAACTTATCCGCGTTTTTGGTTTTTTGTTCATTTTAATATTCTCATAAATTTTGAAAAAATAAGAACGACTGTAAATTATAATAATTTAGAAAAGACTATGAAAAGTACCCCCCACAATTTTCAAAAATCAAAACATACCTAAATAATTTCGTTTTCATTGTTTCCTGCTTCCTCACTTGATCCAAAAAATAAGCAATTCTTCTTCAGCTTTGAAATGTATGCTTTTTGAATGACATGCTAACTTTTAATTGAAAATAATTTAAGACCAATCCAACCAACCAAAACCCGTTACAAATGGAGAAAACCCCTTGAATAAATTGTATGCATACTAGAAAATTAGTTTATTTTACAATAATTTCAGAAGTGCGCTGTAGAATACTTTTGCAGTGTAAACTTCTTAAGCGGTTTCTGAGCCATCTCAAGCATACTTTAAGGTAAAAACACAATAATATCTGAAAGCATTGCCAGGAATAAGAAGGTCAGAGCCACGATCAGATCAGCCAAAAAGCATTGCCAAGAATATGAGAGTCAAAAAATTGAAGTGAAAAATATTGCTTTACCCCAAAAATAGTGGGAAAACAGGCTTGCCGTGCATTGCAGCATATTAGGCGCGCTAACAAAATTGAACTTGAACACTGCCCAAAATATCAAAAAATAAAACGGAGGACAAAGATTTAGGGGCGCACCATATTGGTTTTGTTACTCTTTATCTAGTTTATGCTATTGGAAGAAAGCCCTTTTCGACTTGAAATTTAAATAAACGAGCAATTAAGATTCTTAAAATAAGGATAACATTAAGTATCATTGCTATATTGATTCCAGGCTACTTTTTTGGAGGAAACTATCAGACTGTATTCTTCATTGTCCTGGTGGTGTTTATTGTATGTTTTTCAATAACAGTCACAAGCTTTCGTGAAATACCTTTGGATCTAATCGAAAGTGATGTCCTGTTAAGACCATTGACAGCAGCAAGCGTGCAAAAGGAGTTGAAATCGAAAAGGAACAGTCTTATATACTTTATAAAAGAGGTCAGTGATAAGATCGGCGTTGACTAGACTAACATGGTCTTTACCAGCCCACTTACTGGTGAACTTGTGATCAATGTATTTTTTTTATCTTTTAGGCAACAGCAATGGAGCTGAAACTTTCGGCCATGACCTTATCAAAGGGAGATAAGTTTGATTTAATATCAGATAAACTCAACAATAATAACATCAATAAAAACTTCGCTAATGGCGTCAACGATAGGAACGGCACCAATGGAATTTTGGTGGACATAACAAATGACGCTGACGAACTAGAAAAAGTCAGCTTGCGTACTTATCTGAAGAGTATTATTTTTATGCCTTGCTCCTTGCGGATCTTGGCTATTACAAATTTATTTTGTCACATGGCACATCTTTCGTATTGTCTTTATTTTACGGATTTTGTTGGAGAAACAGTGTTTGGCGGTAATCCATCGGTGAGTGTTTTCCTGATTACATGGTGTTTGAAAGTTTATGAGATATTTGGTGTAATAAATGGGTCTATGCATGGATAGCAGTTCCTTTAGAATGGCTTTAATATCTCGAAAATACAGAAAAATTATTGAATTGTAACTACTAATTAATGTTTTTACGCTGGGCTAACTCTCAAATGCGCTATTGCAAAATATTGATAAGAATTGCCTCTTTTTGTGCTGTATGAAACTTGTTTTGTTCTTCATGGTGTTACAACTAACAAGCAAACTCTATTTATCCTTCCTCTAGGCACCTCAAGGCTCCGCCCAAGAAGAACTCTACAATGAAGGAGTAAGGTTCGGATGCTGGGGTCTCTCTACTTATGCGTTTTCTTGCTCGTTATACGCATTGCTAGTCGAGAAAGTAATGTCCTGCACCAGCACTAAAAGCGTATATGTTGGTGGAATACTCATTTTTACCGCAGGCATGCTAACACTGGCGATTTGGCCAACCAAACCTGGTGTGATAGTGTTCAGTGTTGCGGCTGGCATAATGTATGCCACATTGTTTACAATGCCATTTATCTTGGTTGCTAAATATCACTCACATGATCACGTAAGGGAGTATTATATGAGGAAGCTTTTCAGAATTTAATTGTTTCTATCTCTCACAGTTCAAAAAGGACTCCGAAGAGAATACACCCTTGAAACAATCTCGGGGCTTGGGAACTGATATTGCGATCATCAGTAGCATGGTGTTTGTCGGACAACTGATAGTATCACTTGGTATGGGATCTCTGGTAACGCTGATCGGTTCAACGAGTGCGATCTTGTATGCAGCCAGTGGTGCTGGAGTCCTTGCCGCCATATCAGCTATGAATGTTTTATACTTAGATTAAGGATGATATAGTGAATCAATTCTATTCATTGATTATAATGTGAAAAATATTATGGATTCTCCTCGTTATGATGAGAAGGATATATGAATAGAAACAACTTTTAAGTGATTATAAAATATAAGGATATTTGATTTTAAAGAGATTTTAATATATGATATTCATTGATGTAACGCCTGCAGAATGATTTGAAATTGTAGATAATACATAAAGTCAATAACATTGTAAGCTGTTAAATAAAATGTGATTCAAATGAATTTTTGTTTGATCGATTATCCACCAATCTAATCTCTATTTTTTCTATTTTGAAAGAGTCATGTATAAGTTTTCCCATCAAAAATCAGAGTAAATTACACAGTATTAACAATTTATGATCCCACACCTGTTGATGATATGGCTACAATTTGAAACATGAAATATCGTTAACTAAATAAGTTTTTAATTTATTGAACTTAGCTCATACACATTCTTTGGAATAAAATAGTCTGGCGACTTTATTTGCTTAGTTACCAACGGATAAAATACAGATCAAATGAAACGTCTAGCTCTAGGATACATTGTTTTTCATCATCTCAATTACGTGAGCAGATCCTAAAGTTTGTGAATTTGGGTAGTGACACTATCTGCGTTCGCCGAGTCTTTCGATTGTTTGTATGATCCCTCAATCGTTCGATAGCTTTGGAGTCTACTCTGAAAGAGGCCAAAAAGGATTCAAGTGTCAGCAACGCCAAAAAATGCCAAGCTTAGTTTAGTGTTTTTTAGTGCTGATGGTCGTAACTGCGTTCGTATTGCACAATTCTTGGTTGTTCAACTGAACCTTTCCTTAACTCGAATACGATTTCTTGTTAGCTGAAATAGTTCAGCGTAAGCTTGAACCTTAGTTAGTTTGGCTGGAAGTACGAATTCTCTTATCAGGACAAACTGATATTGTATAGAAAAACTAGTTGATTCTGTAGATCTTTCAGTTAATAAGTTTGGCTGTTCACGGTTGAAATTGAAATCCTTTCTTTACGTACAGAAATGATGGTTAATATTGAAAGACTTAAGGAGTTACATGAAAAAAACTTTTTCAAAACATTGTATTTTAAAAACCAAACATCTATTTTACATAAAAGTTTAGCATTTCAAAAAGCTGTAAAAAAAAGTTTCAGCTAAAAACATTGAAAATTGTCAATTTTCCAGCAGTTTTCTTCGTCCAACCTTTTTTTGCGGTAGGCGGAATATTTCGGTGCAGGTTCATCTCAAATCAAAAATTCAAAAAAATTCTTCTAGTTTATGTCCTTGGCTCGTGCTTGAACGAAGGAATTGAAAATTAAAATTTAACGTTTTGAAATGGATTTGAATGAATTTTCGTCTCATATTAGTATTTTTCCGATTCTCATCGTTTTTAAAATATTTTTTTCGTATAAAACAAAAACGAGTCGACCAAATTAAAATCCGTTCGTTCAAGCACGAGTCAATACTATAAAGAGGAATTGTGCAAAGTTTCAGCAAAATCGGTGGATTCGTTCGCGAAAAATCGTGCCTACTGCTCGGAAAAACAAAGTTTCGAGAAAAGCGCGTTTAAAGTTTTTTTTACCGCGATTTAAAGAATTAAAACTATTTTTTAGCGACTTACATCGAGTCATTGATTCCAGGCCAAGAGTAATTCGTTTACCTCATTCGCGATATTCGGAGCATCCTTTTGATGTTATGATGTTTGATGAAAAAGAAAGGAGTTGATTTTACGCGGTAGAACCGCGCTGCATGCGTAACATAATACGCTAGGTACGTACCGACCACGCGGTATTCAAATCTCTATAACACCGCAAATATTGCTCGAATTTACTTCAAATTTGGTGTGATTACTCTTGAAGTACTACACCTACATATGAAATAAAAGAAATTTGATCGATTTTTTGAAAATACAAAACCTATGTAACCCATTAAGTTTTACTTATAAGGGTCGGATAGTCGAGGATAGTATTATCAAGGATTCACTGTGGTCTGACCTAAAATTCTGTTTTACTATTAACATATAGTCGTACATCGAACTATTCCATGGAATAATAAATAAATTTGAAGTGTATATTGTTGTTTGGAAGTAAATCAAAGGTAACACAATTTATTTGTTGATACTTTACTTAGATTTCACTGCATCCTTGGTGCATTTTAACGATCATAGAAACACTGTATTCATCTGCCAGCATTTTAAAGTACATTCTTCAAGGAAAATAAAAGTAACGTGAAAGCGGGTTGAAGAGGATTTATATTTTGAATGAATGCACGAATCGCCGTTTTTCAAGTCCTGGTGGAAAAAGTGTACATCTCCGCACAGTACTTATCGTTAGAGGTATGTTGCGTCCCAGCTGATATTAGGCCATAAAAGGTGATTACGAGTTGATTTTAAGAAAATATTTGCTTTCACGAACTGACTATTTCGCTGTGAACATCACCAAAATTATGCGACAATAATACATCAGCCCTTGTACGCAATAAATGTAAAATTTTCGTATGAACAACATATGATTTAGCGAATTGAATTTTCGAAGACTCACGTATAATAATTACCAAGTATTTCATTTAAGGATTTTGCTAATAAGATTGAGCGATTGTCCAGTTTTGATCAATTTCATTCAGGTCTAACGTGATTAACATTTTTCATCTTTTGCAACATCATCCAAGTTTATGAGTCATTTCTTCATCTTGGCTTTAATTCAATAAACTTAATGTTTCTGTTTGAGGTATTCTTTGTTAATTTTTAAATAATATCTGCCTATTATAAATGTTGCTTCACCTGCTGAGCACAAAAGAATCTCAATCAATGCAACAACAGATACAATGTTTATATCCATACAATTAAATATTTGCACAAGTAATCGTGGATAGGTGTTCTGAATTAAAAACAGCGTGGAAATTGTTGATTCACTTGCATCACTTGTGTAATAGTCCCAATCAACATTCAAGTTCGAATCTGTAAATTTGTTTCAAGATTTCCAATCAATATTTAAATTGACACATCTTGAAACACTTTCACATAATTTCTGCATTGTTGATATGCAAAACATATCAATAACTGTCGCTTTTAATCACAAACCGTGTCAGTACGTAACAAACGAAACTGATACAAACAATTCTATACCTCCTACCAATCAATTCTTCAATGTATTTTGCTGGAAGTAACCTTAGCTAGTTGCTTTCATGAGGGTCCTAAAAAAATTAAGACTTTCATTTTTCATTTGCAGTTGTTGTTGTTGATTCTTTTAACATATTGTAGTTTTTGTGAGCTTTTGCTTTTGTTTTTGAATAAGGATTTTAACCTGTAGTCCAATGAAATAAGAACAAGCGATCCACAATCTTCAGAGGTCATAGAACTGAGAATATAATAGGAGCATACATAAACAGTTTTTCTGATAGAATTGTTCTTTTAATTCAGCTTTGATGCTCTGTATCTTGGAAGTTGTATGGCTCCATGACAGGAGGACCTCATCAAAAGATTTGGTAATATAATTTGAAAAATTTCCTTTCCCGATGTGAAATTCGTAATTATAGAAGGATTCTATTCGATGACGAAAATTTAAAGATTCACGGAAAATTTCAGAAATATTTGATTTTTTAAAATTAAAGATACGTTCCTTAGAAAATCTCTTGATGCCTTATGTCTTATCTGAACAAAAATTGTTCGCCCTAGTTAAAACCGGATAAAACCTATTCAGGCTTGCGAATACCTCAGAGTTAATTGCTGGTCCATGACTTTAGTACGAAGTTGGTCATACAACGATCGTTGCGATTATTTAGGGGAGTCTCGAACAAGAGGTGCCGACAATTTTCGTTTTCAATTGAAAGAAACACTCGTATTCGCGACGAGGTTTGTTTCATTAATCGAAAAAGATATCTAGAAGACTTTTTGATGTAGTGTTCATATATTGCATTAAAACCCAGCTGCTTCCACATCCAACAATTCAGTTTAGAGGGAACCTTTAACGTGATCGGTTGTAAGTGAACACTGAAAGCTCGATAAGTATGTAATAAATATCGAAGGTATAGTTGAAGCTTTTCCGGTTAAGTAACGTATAAAGTTAGTTTCACCGCCAACCGAACGGGCGTTGTAGGTAACTTACTACGATACCATTGTGTTCCGGAATACTCGTGAGATACCTACATAACCGAACGCTGTTAAAGTACCAGAAGTAATTGCAAAGGTTGAACAGTGTAACTCGTGCTGAAAGAAGTGGAACTCAGTGTGGCGGTGCTAGTGCTGGTATATGTACCACCTGCAAACTGCGACGCTTGTAACAACTACTAATCTTTTACTGGTTGTGTGGTGTAACACTAAACTACAGATTAAACCAACGTGATTTTAGTGAACAAGCAACGAAACTAACAAAAATATTGTGAACAAAGTAGGTGTTTGTGAAACGTAATTTTGTGGTGGCTACATTCCCTTTCTGTGGGCTGTAGAAAAAGTTGTTTGCTGATAATCATTGTTAGATACTCAACAAAACTTCCTTCGGTAAGTGAGCCCCGAAAATGATTATAATAGAGATCTATGTAATTTTACTGATGGTATCCTAAAAATTGGCTGGCACTTTTTTCCTGACAAAGTTTTCCTAAATATTCACAGTATGAATGGGTCTAGGATACGAATGACTATAAATGAAAACAACAGTGATTCTCGAAAAAAATATGAGGATGTGTGAAACATACCAATTATCTGTAATTGAATGCTCGCAGAGTTCTAGTTCACAAAAAGTTTCTGTAACCTTTACTTATTAATTAACGTTCGTCGTAATTGTAATGGAAAACAAATACTATACGTGACATGAATGTTGTTTGTTGATCGATTGCAGATAATGTTCATCGTGTTTGAGCAATATGAAAAGTACATTTTTTTAAGGTAACATTTGACTTCAGATGTGAATTACTATGAAATGGTAAACACACTATTTGATTGACGGAATAGTTTTGAAATTTGTATATATGCTCGTGTTTCCTTTTTGATATTTGAAAATACTGAACTATTTCGTTGTAAAATTTTATCACGCCATCCAGTGAAAATCAAAAACTATAGTTAGAAATCCACTATATTAGAGCATAAAAATTCATATTATGAACTATACTGGAAATTAGCATTCAGCTTTTTGGACATTTCTTTCCTTATAAACTAAAAGGATACTTGGATTTGTTGCCGATAAAACCAAAAGTGTTGATGTGTTCACGAAGTATTTTGCGAATGTTTATAATGAAAACAAAACTTAAAACATGAATAAAGTAGAGTTGAATAAAAAACCAACTGAACAACTTATAAGTTCCATTAATTAATTCTTAAGAAAAATCATCGGTAAACAATATTATAACTCAATTTTCGCTTGAATGGAATATTTTGAAGAGCATTCTTCAAAATATTTTGCTATACATCACGTTCCAGCCGCAAGTGCCACCCGAATAGCTGCTTGATGAAGCATATTAACTAGAGCAAATTGAACAATGAATATTGAATATCTGACCTCATAAATCTTTGTCAAAGAAGATATATGGATCTAAGATGTATCAATCAATACTGAGATTTACAGTTTTGTAAAAGAAATGGCGAGAATTGACTGCGAAATATCGTTAGTAGTCATATTAATAATTAAAACTTAAGTAGGTAACTAAAGAATATAACGGATATTGAATAATTTCAATTAGAGTTAAGGAGCTGAATAGTCGGTTTGCATGATTTTTTCCTTTTCGAAGTTTGATTTCATAGTTCAATGTCATTAAATTTTTAAAATAATTTGCTGATTGTAGCTGATCAGAATTTAAAATTTGCTGACCCAAGGTTTTTTTAAAAAATTTAGCTTTATCCAACTAAAAATTCACTCTCCAAAACAATCTGACAAGACAAACAACAGCGAAATGTAGTGGAATACCTAGAGAACCTTTTGATTTTTGATTTTAAGACAAATTACCAAAAGGTTCACCCATTGGTTTTGGTTGATATAAATTTACTGGTATTTTTAGAAGTTGCAATTTTTGCATTTGAAGTAAATATTTTTTTGCGATTCCGATATGTATACCTGTCATTTAACAGAACTGAAAATTAGAAAATATCCTTATAACTTATGAAAGGTATTCCAAAGGAGTGTAGCAGCAAGCTAGCACGTAACAAAAAATAAAAGGAAATGTGAACATTTCACTAATTTCGAATGCAATACATGTAAAATTTAAAAAAAGCTAATTTCAGATTGATTTAAAAAATATTTGTTGTTTACTTAGAAGATTTTAAACATGAAATCCTTAAAAGTACTCGAAAATATTTTTTTTATAATTTTTCAACACAAAATGGCGGCAATGCGAACGAATGAAAAAAACACCTTAAAAAATGCCTCGTACAACTTAACGCCATTTCCGGGGATCTTGCAACATTCAGAAGAAGAAAAATATGTAAACAAAATGTATAGTTCATAGGTTGACCAATAAAATTTATAAAAAAATGTAATTTTTACATTAATTTTAGATTAAACAAAAAAATCGATTATTTTTCAAAAAAGTCGCATTTTAATAAACAAATCATTTCTCCGAAATTACAAAAAGATAGATAGATAAGACTCTTTTCTAGATGTGGTATAAATTTGAGCCGGATCGATTCAATATTTTTTGAGATATTTTATACGGAAGTTGAAAAAGTACTACCTTGAGAAAAACGCGTTTAAAGTTTGCAGTAGATAAAAACAATTGATTGTTAGTTTTTATTATACCTTACTCATTAGTCAACGATTCCAGGTCCTATTTCCTTAGAATTTCAGATTTATAAGAATATGGTAGGGATACACAATTAAAGAACCGCCCATAGCTCCGAATAGAAAATAGGCGGGGACGCGCGGCAGGTGTGCTCGACTTACAGGGAAACGCCGCGCTGCCTAAAATGGACTATAACTCGAAAACTAATACGAATATCGCTTCAAAACTTTTTTGTCGTATTCTTAGAGTATTTGAAATATTTTAATGTAAGAGAAAAAATCGATTTTTTGAGCAGTTACATGTATTTCCCCCCTTAAATGCATCTCTTATTAAAAAATTCATTTGAAATAGCAGAAAGCGATGAAACTGAACAAATCCAATTCTAGTGGTTTTTATTTCGCATTCAAATCAAGTTTTATTTTTGATAATTTTTTTATTGAAGTTAATATTTTTACTTAACTTCAATATTCTTTTGATAAAAATATATTTGTAATGTAATTCCTGCATAGAAATACTTTACTAAATTTATATTTTATTAGCTTATATTTAATTTCATTTATTTTATTATTAAATATAAGCAACAAATTTTAATGGGTAAACAGAGTAATACACGAGAGTAATATAATCCACAAAGCTTTATGATTTTTTACAATTATTGGAGGGGTTATTATATTTCAGGTGCTACCGGTATCTCAGTTATCATGTTTCATCAGAAGTCAATTAAAGTCATTTGAAGTTTTTAAATAAAAAAATTTAATCAAAAAAAATACAAATAAACTTCTAAGCCGGAACATTTTTAAGTGTTTAGTGTGAATGAAATGATAAAAATTATTTTAAAAAAGGTAACAATTAAAACTTGATTAACAAATAAAATCGTTCTCTTTAAATATCATGGGACTTTCAGATTGTATTTCAATGATCGAATTGATTTTAACACTAGATGTTTTCCAAACATCTAATTTATTTTTAATTCATATATTAATGGGCGAAACTGACAAAATTACCAAAACTTAGATTATGGTGTTAAAAAGCATTCTTTCAATCAATTTTGAAATCATTATATTAATTGTAAATTTTTCGGTTCAAAAACTATCCACCGTGAAGAGAATTAAGCATTTGCTTCATATTTCACTTCACCTGTTCGGTCAAAGTATTAGTCACCAATTTGTATTTTAATTGGATATTCTATTTGTCAAAATGCCACCATGTCATTCATTAAAAATACCCAAAATGTTGATTGTTCATTCTAGGATGGGCTATCATATTTTGCAAATATTAATTTTCCACACAGAAGTTTTTATGAACCAGATCACTTTCGTTCTGGATATTAAATTCATGTGACAGCTTTATAATTTACATTTCACGAATTTGATTTTGAAAATTAATACAAACTAATTGCCTTGCCTCAAAGTGAAATGTTGACTTTGTAAACTTATTAGTAGTGATTAAAGACTGAAAATAGTACCTGCTGGTTAAATACTAACTTATAGGCCAATGTGTGATAGTTTAACAAACAAATTTTTAAATAGTGATATTTTCCATATTGGAAAATTCATCGCTATGCTGGTACCTCCTGGACCTAATGCCATTATCGACAGCTACTTAGAAAACAATGAAGCTTCTACTGAACTACCTCTTTTCGATATTTTCTCCAATAATTCATGTGCACATTCCTTCTTCTTCTACGGCACATAACTTATACTAACAATTTAATACCCTCTTAACAAACTTTCTTTTGTTCCTTATTGTAGAAGGATTTAATCGAACGTCATTTTGTCTAACCGCATAGGCAAATCACTTTTCAAGTACAGTCTTATTGATTTTCACAGATACATGAATACAAAAGTTGAATATCTATAAATTTAAAGCCCCTGTATGTGGCTCGGAAAGCTGCACAATAGCGAATAATGATAATTTTCATTCAATAAAAGATTATATCAAAAATGATTCTCATCAAAGCCACACGTGCTTTCGATTTTGAAATTATGTGCCTATTGAATCTTCATCGCGCACGTTTCTACATATATAATTAATTTATTAGCGGTTGCTCGAGATGAATCTAAACCGGCTTTCAAAGAATGACATTGATACTCTGCAAAATGTGCATGGTATCTTCCTTCGAATACTTCATGCAATATTTGGCGAATCCATCCTAAAATCTACGTGAGTTAGCATAAAATAGGTCACGTGTTTTTTTTACAGAACTAGTGCTAGTTAAGTGAAAGGTATTCTACCTAATTCACGCATCGTCATGTACCACCAAAATATGCAAAGATGTTACAAGTAGAATGGAGGTAGACACGATTTTATTTAATACTTGTTATACACAATGATAACGCCTCTTTGGTGTAATCTTTTATCTTCATTTGTCTAAACCATATCACATTAACCCATTTACCAATACGTAGCTTTTAGTTATCATCATATGATGTAGTTACAAAATTAAATATTGATATAAAAGTTAGTGTTTCCCTCGATTTGATGGTGCAGTCAGACATGATGGATAATCTTTATGACTAGCAGTCTAGCGTCATCCATTGTTCGAATGCACATTTATGCCATATCTCGATTTCAAATGCCAATTACCTTTATAATACATTAATAACCCCAACTAATCGACATCCTGCCTGAATACAGTGTTAAGTGATATGTGTCTGCTCGTGCAAATTTTACAAAGAGTACACCAAAATTCACTAGGAGGATCCTTAAGCAGAAACGGTATAATTATGTGCCATCTAATTTGGATGAAACTGGAAAAGGGCAATGAATGAGTTGATTTAAAATTTGGTAATATGTATCATATATTGAAATTTTCCAGTAGTTACTTGAAGTGAAACCAGAGAAAGTGGAATATTACATATTGTCCAATTTTTATTTAAAAGTCCTGACGAAAAAATTCATGTATTCATTTGTTGTTTTCTTCCCAAATTCATTTTAAAGTTAACTTGATCATACGTGCATGTTTCCAATTATGATTAAAAATTTATTCAAACGCTCAGTATTTGGTGATGAACTAGATTAGCTAACGTCGGTAGTAGGCTTTTAGGCAGTGGCATATTTAAATTTTGCTAATGAAGACAAATTTGAGGAATGGAAGAATTACTTCCTGACTATGTTTTGGTAATTGTAACATATTTTTAAATGGAGTTTAGGAATATTTAACGTCTATCATATACACTTTGAAATTAACTGAAAGGGATCATCTCTAAATATTTTCTGTTTTAATTTTCAACTATTTTGGACGAGATTTTTACGTCAATCTCGAATCAAATAAAGAATAATTTGTCTCGGAAAATAAGATAGGTGGCAACCTGGACACTGCTCTTTATATTTTGATTAATTAGAACTGTTAAACTTTCATTTTTTCAGTATAGTAGCATGTAGGTTTCCATTATTTCCTAATGTTTAACCCCTTCCGCCTTCGGTGGATTTCATTTCATTTTTCAAGGGCAACTAAACAAAACATTATCTTACATTCACATTTATAAATTGCATCGTTTGATAAGACATCTGTTTAAAGAAAGCCATTCTTTAGCATTTTTTTGTTCAATTGAATACGCCAGCATTCCCACGTTGGGCGCAATAATACAAAAACAGCAGACAATCACTAAATAAGAGAAACGTATACGACTAAGCGTAATTATCATTAGAATTCCTATCACCATTAAAAATATCCTAATTATACATGGACACTAAGGTATCATAAAATTTACTAAAATAAATTTGCTCAGCATTTTCTGAAACGTTCCGAGGTTGTTACAATGCTCTGTCTAATGTGTTTCGAATTATGAATTCAAAATTTTCAATAAATTTAATTTTCCCTGAGAAGTCTTTGTTTAACATTCTATTGTGGCCTGTTATATTATTTTATTTGAGACTAGATAATAATATAAGGAAAATAAATAGATAAGGTGGGAATAAAGAAATAACATGCGTATGGTGACCAAAAAGCAAATGTGCAATCTTATTTCGAGATTCATAAAGTGTACTTTTTTAAAATTAATCCTATACTACTGTGAACAGCACCACCATGTTCGATTCAAAAAAGATATCCAGTATAGTCACATTACACAATTTAACTGCATTCTCATCATATAATGGGGTCTGTGCCATTTATTTAGTATAATCTCTATATTACATTGTAATGAGTTCCTCCCAATCTCGAAAGTTACATGTTCATGCCAAATGAGGTGACCAAAACGTTTGAATGTTTATGAACGCCCATTTACACATGCAAGACCTTATAACTGTACAGGTATGGCTGATCAGATAAGAAATTTCCCATTAAATCGGTGAATATGAACAAAATCTTTATTGATGACTTGCTGCGTGCACTAATTGATGCAATAAAATTTACCAAACTTATATTGGATAATATTCCAAGAAAAGAAAAAATGAGAGTTTGTACCAAAGTAAACTTCTGGATGGAAAGGATCGCTGCTTTATCCATTACTAATTTATAATTCTTACAGATACATTTATTTCGATACAAAAACGTGATTGGGTCATACATTTGAAATTCTTTAGATATGTTCGAAACCACAAAAACGCAAACGTATTGAATTGTCTCCATAGGTAGGCGCCACAATGCGAGATGTGTGCTTCTGAACTGGTTGTTTTGTGGTATAATTATATTTATTATTAATGTTTCGTATTTTGTGGTTTCGTTAGTGGCTCTCTTCCATTACATTGATTTTGACACTATTAACAAACTTTGCGAATCTTCCTATAATTTATTGTACATTTCAGAAGCTTTTCCGCACGACTTGTCATTTTTGTAATGGCGAACATTAGAGCATGTCAAAAGTCATAAGAGATTGTGTTTGGGCTGGTCAAAGAATGGTTTTATTATAACATTTCATGGTCAGTTGAACAATGTAATCGTCATTGAAAGCAACTTGAATATTATGAATGCTTACTTCATAGAACTCGACCTTATAATATGACTTGGCTGGAAAATCTATTCTGTAATGTGAACTTCAAATTGTTTTCATTATCAATGCGCAGTTTCTCATAGATTCCAGGAAGTGCAGAATTCACATAATCCTTACTGTTCTTGGGAAGTGTATGTTTTAAATTGAATACAATTATTTTTTGTTTCTTTTGTACACAATATAACAATGTTTTCTTGGCTAAACTTTTCCAAAAAATGTAAATTGGTTTGGTTTTAATTAGTTCACATTATCAAGCGACTATTGTAATTGGTCGCGAAATGGCGCGACACTTTCTTTAGTTGATTGTAAACGTTATTGTAAAGCATTTTCTACTAGCTACCTTAATCCTTTCTTGAACGCAAAACACTGTCATAGGACCTCTTCTTGTAGCATTCAGTTATATAAAAATAAAATGCACAAAGATGATATTTGAAATCACTCATGTTAATTGCTACGTGGTAACATTTTGAAAAGGTTTTAAAGGAGTGGTTTCTCTTTTCATCGATAATCTGGAAATAAACCAAGTATTTACTATCTATGTTTTAAGTGCAAAACTATCATGAACTCCTTTACTTCTTCGGCATTTTGAAACCTATTTTATTTAAAGAAACCGACCGACTTTCTTGAACCAATTCGTATCGAAATGAGCTGTAATCTTACAAAATGATGAGATTCTACTTACCATGTTAAGGAATATTCGCTTTCGAAAATGTTTCAATAGAATGCGAATTTCCACTCTTTCTAGGTACTGTTTTCTTTTATTTCGTAAAATATATTCAAATTTTTAGCTCCTTCCTACTATGAATCTCCAATATACTTAGTTTTTCGGTGAATGATTCGATGGTGGTGAGAATTTTTTATCCAGTTTAAAGGTGTCTGCTCTTTATCACAATAGCTAAAGTTGAAACTGAAGTTGATTTGGTAGACGTTTCAACAGGTATCAGATCATATCAATTATCGCACGCCATAGAGTAGGTTCCGGTTTAACAAAATGCGTCATTAACAATTGTTAATTACCAGTTGATGTTTACTTAGGACATCAAATTTATTTCTCAAAATTTGAAGGAAGGATCTAAGTACCTGAAAATGAAACCAGCTCATCGGGCTCCAAGCATTTCACGAGACTGCTAGAGAGGTTTAATCAAAGATTGACTAGCTTGCAGAATCTATGTAGGCTTCCAATAAATTTCCAGCTTCGATAAAGTAGTGGCAATAAAAAGCCAAATATTAAACATTAAAACAGAGATCCGGTTCTGTAATAAAGCAGAATCATTGAAACATGATCATCCGCATCTTTTGCCGCTCTTCTACAACACTTCTTGAAAGTAAGCCACCAATGCCAATGACTTCGGCACACATTACCTGTCCCAACATCGTGTAACTGCGTCACGCAATATTTCCAACTATATAACATATGTACGCGTACCATTGCTCTTCAACAGCTGTGATCTTAGTTTGTAGATAGTATAACTAGCTACGATAGTTACCGCTGCACATACTATCATTTCCACTTTTTTCTGTGGTGTTATTTGGCCATGAAACAGAAGCACTGGTCAATAAACGTAGATCCGACACAGGAAAATCAAATATTCAAGGCAGTCAACTTGGTTGTGACGAAACTTTACCGCTGGAAGTTAAGTGGGACAGCGTAATTAATATTATTAGTTAGTATGATTAGTTAGCGATGGCGATAGTGTACTGGGCGAGTAGATATTCTTGAGGAACGATATATTAATTACTACTGGGTGATTATTACCGGCATATTAACTCAACTGTGGATGCTGAGGACAAGGACGAGCACCTGACCAACGAATGGAATTTAAATTAATGCAATTAAATTGTGTTGCTATGTTCAGCAGAATTCACTGAAAAGTTACGCAACTTTGCCTGAAGACATGACCGCCAAGCACTTGGGAATTATGAATGAATCTAAACGATTTGAAATTTATTTGTTGATATTGACAATGTTGGACTGTTGAACCTTGGCAATGAATTGCCGACTCGGAGTTTTTCATGTGAAATTCGGCATCTGAACATTATTGTCTGAAACGTTACTTGTATTCAATTTTAGTCATTACAAGCTCATAAGAAAATTTAAGTCACATTACGTAATACTACACCATAAAGTATTAACTTTCTTCGAACAGTTGCATGGCTTCCACCAGAAAATATACATTAACTACGTTTAAAGAAAAAATTTAATAAAAATTACCATATATGCTTTGACTCTATTCCTTTTTTCGAATGTTGCTCATTACATCTTTGATACGTGAATGCCACATTGAAGAGAAAGTGTATCTTACTTGATTACTAGATTATACCTTTCATCTTTGTGGTTAGTTCATTTTGGGTTTTTTTTAATAGTTTTAATGGAAATTTAGATGCTACTCAAGTACGTATAAGTTTTCACGATGTAACTAACTAAAATGTTTAGTTAAGAAAGTGTAAGTCAATAAAATATAATTCAATGAAGAGAATTATGTGAACATTTTTATTTAGATACTTATGAAATGATTTAAGTTAATAAAAACAAGCATCTAATATTTAATTTGTTTTATGTCCCATTTTAAATCCATAAATCAATTTTAAATAAGCCCAAAAGTAGTGAAAATTTCGTATGTCTTATTTCAGTAAATGCCTGGATTAATTAATTCTTTTAAGCTTTGTACATGCAAAGTTAATTTTTTTTAATTCTAAGCAGTTTTTTATTAGTAGTAATGAACGGCTGTATTATAATTATTACAAATCTGCACAAACTATACAAGAGTTAATACGCTTTGATTGGCACGCCAAGAACGCTTTTACAATATTAGAAATTAGGTAATATTATTAGTATCAAACCCTTTTTCCTAGTGACTATTTATTTTATTTATTGCTTTCATATTTTTTTTGTTGTTATCATGAATAAACTTTGATTTTTTGGTTAGACCTGTTCAGAATATAGGCTTTGATTGCTATTTCCATTAACAAATGGTTCAAAGTAGGTGGAAAGTTTGTTTTAGAAAAAAACATAATTTTTAGAACTTATTTTATTAAATTCAAAAATATTTTTTCAAAATATAATAGAACCATGTAAATGCTATTACGCTTTAACAATGTAACGTTTTGCTGGTGATGTGTCTAAACAAAGAAATAGTCCGACCGAAGTTTACCAAAATCTAATAAGCTCGTGCCATTGCTGATACGCAAACATACATAAACAAACGATAAACATCTCAAAAAGTTGATACGACTTATTTATGTTGTTTATCGTTGTAAAATAAATTGCCACGAGCGTATATACGTTCGTGGATACACAGACTTACCACTTTCTTCTAAAAACACTTTAAATACACTCTAACACCTTAAAACGTAAAAATATGTTCAAAATTTCAATTTGATTTTTCTGACCGATTACAAGAACTTCTCATATATCGGCAAATTAAAAACAAACTTAAGTAATTATCAAATTTTCAAGCATCTATAAACTTAATTCCCTACATGAGCTTGAATCCCGAATTATACAAGTCATTCGCTCTGAAGTAATTATTATCTTCAAGTTCAAAACGAGATTTATGTGAAATAGTTTCGGCCAATTTGGTGACAAATGTATTAAAACTCCCATAATTTATGACATCTAATTGCTGTTAGACTTATCTTGCTTATTATTTCTCAATACATGACTTCGGTAGATAAGTAAAGTATTGTATGTTCGATCGTTTTCACAATTCGTCGAATAATCTATAAAATTAATCGACTAATGCTTCCGATGAATATAATTGCCTTCAAAAAAAATTCTTTAATTTATTGCTTTAATCGTATTTGTAATAAATCAGAAAATCAGCATAGTCATTGTTGTAAATATAAATTTTTATTAGTGACGAACATAATAATTTACAATTGAAAGAGATTTACGCGTACAACAAACTTTGGCAGTTACTGTGGGCTAATAAATCTAGTGTTTATTATAATTTAAACTGTCTGCACTGTCTAGTGCTTATCTTAAAATCACTCACAATCAAATTTGAATGGTAGAAGAATCTGGTTTTGGTTTTCATTGATTAAGCTGGTCTCAAACACCAAAAACTTCCTGGCCCCCCTTTTTTTGTGAAATTGTTTAAAGTCATTTTTTGGTTTTAAAATTTTGGACCGTCCGCTTTACCACTTATTCTGTGAAAAAAGTAATAGGCACGAATTTTTTTTGAGTACAATTGTTCAAAAAAAACCACGGGGGCAAGAATTCATTTAGCATCGCTCGGAAATTATGGATTGAAAACTTCAAAAAAGCGAATATTTAGAGATTTACGATATTAAATGCACCGCGCCACTGCGATTAATAATTTCAAAAAATATGAATAGTGTTTCCGAATTTTAAAAAAAAGCGAAGCTCTTGTATTGTAAGCAAAGGTTATTCTGTCAGCATAAAAAAGCATGAAGTCGTCTTACGCAAAGATCTACACAGCTCATTATCAAGCCTACAATATTTCATTGGTCAATAAAGATTAAGGTACTTTACAAAAAAATAATACTTGTGAATTGTATGATCATTATTTTCAACCAAATTATTTGCTTTGCGTGAAATGAATTATGAAAGAACATTATATTTGCTGCACTTTATTATGCTCTTGCTATTTGAATATAAAACTTAAAAAACGAATGACAAGAAACGAATAAATAAGTTTTTTTTCGGTTTCAAGGAAATTGGAAGGATTTAATCATTTTTTCAAGAGAGAAAACGGCATGCTTGCACACTATATTGTGACAGTTATATACAAAATGGCTGTTCGTACCAGATATTACATTTTCCATTTTTTCCAGTCAGGTTCTGTTGGCATTGCTACCGTAGAAATAAAAAGGCAAAGAAAAGCTACTCCCCAAAAACAGATAGCGAGAAATATATTCTCTTTACTACACAAATAGTTAAATGGTTTCCTAGAATCTACGAAATCGCAGTGACTCGTGCATTATATCAATAACTTAGACTAAAGAGTCTTCACAATATGGAAAAGGATATTTTAAATGAATTTTTAATAAAATCATGAACATACGCACCTTAAAATAAAAAGGGGAAGTAGTTTTGTGGTCATCGAGCACGGACTAAAATGTTCGCCTTTAAATTTTTTTAGTCAAAATCAGTTAGAAAATTTTATTAATTATTAATTTTAAAGTTACAAGTGTATTGTGAATTGTTTTTCAAAAAAATATACTGAAGATTAAGTTAAATGAAAATTTTGAATAATTTCTGTACAAACCACATTTTAAAATCTTGATTTTCTTGAAATCAAACAGATCTAATGGAAGCGTGGGATAACAAGGCTTTCGAAGGTGACGTTCCAGGGCAAACCCTTGATTCAAAGAGTCACCCTTTTGAAACTACAAACCATCCGCCGGACACCAAAGATGAATCCGTAAAAAACTTGGTTCAATCGGTTATTTTTTAGATAGTTGATTTTCATTTTTATTACAGCCACCGTCAAGCGACGAGCCCAAGAAAGATCGCGATCGTTGGGGCAAGGACATTGAATTTCTGCTATCCTGCATTGCTATGTCAGTGGGTCTGGGAAATGTGTGGAGATTTCCATTCACAGCATTGGAAAATGGCGGTGGAGCCTTTGTTATTCCATATCTTATAGTACTATTTTTAGTTGGTAAACCTATTTATTACTTGGAGATGTTGCTTGGACAATTTTCCAGTCGTGGATCTGTGAAATTGTATGATTTGTGTCCTGCAATGCGAGGTTTGTATTTTAAGCTTTATACGTAAATTAGTAGTTTATGAAATCATGAAACATACAAACTTATTTGCGTGTGTTGTAACTAGAATTTTCCATATCTATTTAGAAGCAATAATATCTTGCAGATTAATGTCTTTAAGTGCATGTTTTTATTCTAACACATGTACGCTTATTTGTCTAGGAGTTGGCATAGGCCAAATCATAGCCGTAGTATTCCTCGCAACTTACTATGCTTCTTTGATGGCGCTCACGGTTTTCTACTTCTTCGAATCGTTCGCAAAGATCCTTCCGTGGAGTGCGTGCAGAGACGAGTGGAACAGTGAATGCATTCCCTCACACGGCGGAAATAATAGTGGTATATTGGGGAATGGAACTAATGCAATGTCCTCGGCGGAATTGTACTTTTTGTAAGTTCGAAAAAGATTATTCTTTTGTTGGTTTGGTGGTGGAACTTATAAATTATATTCATATGCTTGTATTTTATTTCACACTGATCTCATATGTTAATGCATCTCTGTAATTGGAGATTTTCATGGCATTCGGGTAGCTTGTTAATGAAAAAAAATTCTGTGAAGTTAACGTGCCATATCGGAATTATGAGCACCGTATGTTCATAGTTCCAAGCAAGCATACAAGCTACAAATTAAATTTTTAACGGCTAACAAAACTGTCTGCAGTGCAAATGGACAATCAATATAGCAGACAATCAACTCGATGGCCTCGCAGCAATCAAACCTGACCTCTGCAATTCAATTAAGAATGATAGTTCTCAATCAAAACATTGCACAAAATAATGAATGAAATTTCAATTAATTGAAAGAAAGCTGACTCAATAGTTGACTACTATTACATAGTAGGATCTAATGTAT
Source organism: Oxycera nigricornis (assembly GCA_963942545.1). NCBI lineage: Eukaryota > Metazoa > Arthropoda > Insecta > Diptera > Stratiomyidae > Oxycera > Oxycera nigricornis. The sequence goes on from OZ012662.1 coordinate 14,317,973, forward strand.
GTTTCGAAATGTTCACACTTTTTTATTTAATAACAATTGAATATGTGTAACATGAACTGTGAAAACTTGTTGTTTGAAATGCTGCGCCTAACATAAAATGTTCAGTGTTTTATGCAATTAGTTGAGTAAAACGTTTAACTACATATCGTGAAAAAGGTTGACACAAACGTAAATGGTTGTAATATGATTGTTGTGCTCAAAACATATACCTATATTATGGTTAATTAGTTTGATAATCACGTGTTAGTTAAAACAATGGAACTTTTATGATTCTTGATAAGACATTTCATAGAAGGTTACTTTGAAATCCAAAAAGATCATTTCTCACCCAAGGAATTTTTCAAATATAAAATTCAAGCAATTTCTTAATGTATCAAACATACATATCAATCTAAATAAATATACCTGGTTTTGACGAATGGTTTTTACAAAGCATTATCTACCTACCATGCTTGATCAAAGACCATAAAAAGAAAACGAATTGCAATATTTTCCCAGCTGAATGGTTAACATAAATTATCTTTTTCTTTCGGGATTCATAAGTTTTTTGATGTTCGTAAATCCGCAAATCCGATTCAAAGTATTATGTGGAGAAGAAAATATATTTGAACGGATTCAGATTATTTTTTATTATACAGATTCCTTAATTGAATTAATAGATTAGATTAGAACAATCTGTGATCAAACACTTTGCATCACTCTCAAGTTCTATTTCGTAATTTCACTCAATCGATTTTAGATTAAAATGTTTGAATTCAAACTACAATACATGGATAAAATGTTCACTGTAGTTTTTTGCTGATTTGTACTGAAAATTACTAATTAAAACTTCAGGAATATATTGGTAAAGTCTGTCAGCCGTGTTTTAAGCATATTTTTATGATTTTTTTCAGAAAAACTATTGAATTCCTTTATTTATAAGTATAGTACACATATTAAGTATTGTTTCAAGAATATACTGTAAAATTTTCCAAGCAAAATATTGAAAAATGAACTAACAAATATTCGTAGACTTTCCGGATTTTCCGGTAGACATCAGAACTCAACACTAGATCATTTAAAATCAAAAAATCAAACAGATTTTGTTAGTTTATAAGTTTTTCTAGGTAACCCTATCGAGTTTTTATTTTTAAATTTTCTTCTTCAATTTTTGGCATCACTTAGAAGTCAAAAAAAAACATGTTTAGGGAAAAAATCCAGCACGTTTGTTATTTTAAAAATAATAATACGAATAATGCTAAAAAAACTCGATATCGTTACCTCATCAAATGTGTAAAGAAAGCCTGCCCAAAATTTCACGAGAATCGGTTGAGTGGTTTTGAAATATAGTATCCACCGCCTTGCGTTTAAAGATTTTAATCAATTATTCTGGAATATTATTTTTCGGAGGTAGAGGTCACAGTATAGGTAGATCCAGTATGTAATGTTTCATATAAAGGCACACTATCAAGTACGGCCCGCGGTTCTACGTGACAAATTCAATTTTTTTTTCATTTATCATATGTTTGTTGTCATTTATCATATGTTTGCTGCCATTTATGGCAAAATGGCAGTTATCTTCTGGTCGGGGAATTGCCAGAACTCGTATATGCACGTTTCATGCTAGGCGTGAAAAACGCCGTTAGAAACTTCGGTTCATTGAATTACAATGGTGAAACGTCTTCGCTGACACAAATTCCATTAGCTTTTGACAGATTGATTTAGAGAAAAAGTCAAAATGACCGAAAAAATGTCTCGTGTGTTGAAGTGAAAGATGAAGTCCGTGAAAGTGCGAATCTGGCAGTGCTTGGCATTCGTTAATTTTTGCAAGCACATGGCGCCATTTCTTGGAAGGAAATTTTGTGTTTGAAGGCTTCGCGTGCATACTGGGTCTTACCTATACTGTGGTAGAGGTATTCAAAACGCTGTATCTCCGGCAGTTTTGATCCGATCGACTTGAAATTTACATAGAATATCCTTGTTGTTGTCAAATCATTAATTTAAAAAGAGAAAAAGAAATCGAAAGCATTGAAAATTACAGACAAACCACCCCTCCCCTTGAATAGTTTGTTAGCATGTTTTTTGTTGTGGGATTTTTCCTACAATCGAATCATTCGTCACCTCTGCAAATGGGTTTGGCATTAAGATGACTTGTTGATAATGGTTAAACTCTCTCTTTTGGCAGACAGCCCTTTTAAAGCAATCATTCATGAGTCTGTCTTTCATTTTTTTCAAATGATTTCGTTCTCTCCTGTGCAACGACGAATGACGGTACAATACCTAGACTCTATTTTATCTCAGAAAATGTATACCTCCATCTGAAGAAGTCAAAATTTTGACTTTGATTTGTATTTTCCTGCCATACCACTTGTTTTACTTATGCCTTTTCATCATTAAATTCAAACTGAATATCCTTTTACCGAAGGAGTCGGTTTTATACACCCACAAACCAGGTCAAATTTTCGCTTCCCTCTCCTTCTAGCTTACTTGTTTCAAATATGTGCAATATCTAAATTTCATGGGCGGGTGGTTTTATCAACGCAAGGGGAAAGCATACTTTCATATTCAATTCAGAAGATACAGGAATCAAAACCAATAGGAGGTGGAGATTTCCTTTTTCATGCTTGCTTATGCTGTCCTCGTTGGATATATCAATCGGAATAAACGTTTTATCTCAAAAATAACATTGTAGACTTCCATTTGTCGGTCAACTAACAACTATCATATTCTGAATATATTTAAATGTATAATTCCTATTTTCCCGACTACTAAGTACTAACAACATGTGCTTGCCTAAATTCTCACTTACTGCCATTTTCAAATCAAACTTGAACTTTTATTGGATATATGCTTAGTGAATTTAATTGCTTTGTTTTCGTCAAGGTATTGGTATGGGACAATTGATAATGGTTGGCATATTGCTAACATATTATGCTGCGGTTAACGCCATTATTTGTCAATATGTGCTCGAATCGTTTCAATCACCATTACCGTGGTCCAAATGTTTTCCATATTGGACGAATTGTGTTGATTCCGATGGGCAGACAGTGCTGAACAGATCCTTGATAGGGAATGGTGATGGGAATTCTTCAAACATGTTAAAACATAGTAGTTCTGAAATGTATTTTCTGTAAGTCAATTGTTTATTTTAAATGATAATAAGTGCATGGTATTATTATTTTTCAAGCTTCAGTATTTTCGCACACACTAAATTCAATTCTAAATTGGTTGTAAACAATAGTACTAATTGAAAATATATACATATTTCTTTGAATTCTCTGATAATCTGATCATTAATTCCATAGAAAAGAAGTGCTTCGGGAAGTAGACACAATCGAGCATGGAATCGGTATACCAAACTGGAAGCTTGTCCTATGCCTGATCGGATCATGGGTTATCGTCTACTTTATTCTGATTCGCGGAATCAGAAGTTCCGGGAAAGCCTCTTACTTCTTGGCCATATTTCCGTATATAATCCTGGCGGTTTTGCTCATTCGTGCCGTTACATTGCCGGGAGCATCGGATGGAATAATTTATTTTATAAAGCCCCAATGGGAAAAGATCTTGGAGCCGAAGGTAATGATAGTAAAGACCTTGTACAATTGATGATAACAAATGTTTGTTTGTTTGTTTGTTTCAGGTTTGGTATGCAGCTGTTACGCAAGTATTCTTTTCGCTTTCCGTTTGCTTCGGAAACATAGTTATGTACGCTTCGTACAATAGATTTGAACACAATGTGTACAGGTATGCAAAAATCCTCTAAGAAAATATGTTATGATAAAATTAATATACAGTTATATTAAGTGTGATTTTCTAGCACAGTTGAAACCACAAAAAATACACTCGAAGTTGCACCTGAACTGTTGGAAAATCATTTTAGAAAACATATTTTATAAAATTTTCAGAAATTATAGTGGTGATAGTTTAGGGCTGCCTTTTCATATATTATCAACCAAGCCGATTCAAACATAGCTTCCACGGCAATTATATAGATTTGAACATCCCTGAGGGCAATTTTTCATTTATTTTGTTCAAAATTGTCCTGAACACAATATCGAATAATCTTTGATTCTCAAAATCGGTAATTCTTGAGATACGCGCTTTGAGCAGCGTAGCTATCAACGATTTTTCTCTCTCTCGAAATCAGTACCCAGTATACATTGAACATTTAGGAAAGCATATATTTGTTTAAGGAGTTCAAAAACGTTTGGGTAACCAAGTCCTTATACCACCAACTTCGTGCGGCCTCTGATCGAATATGCTTGCATAATTTGGAACCCCGTTTTTGTGCTCCACAGCGACAGACTTGAATCTATCCAGAAACAATTCTTGCTTTTCGCCTTGAGGGACCTCTACAACGCGAGTGTTTTTCATAGTCTTCCTTCCTATAAATATAGACTAGACCTTCTAAATTTAATGCCTCTTTCATGTAGAAGAATACTAATTAGTGCCAGTTTCACCTTCGACGTTATCAGCGGCGCAGTAAATATAGTAGCCCTTGCTGATAGGATAAAATATAATGACCAACAACGACGTACTCGACACACAACCCTGCTTAAAGAATATCGGCATCACACGGCCTATGGTCAAAATGAACCGATAAATAGATGTTGCAGAATATTCAACACTATTAGTAACCACTATTCTGCGGGTATCCCTAAATCGTCCTTTAAACGTAACTTGACAAAGGCCCTATTGTCATCATAACCACGCATTCCTCAACTAAGCCTGACTAAGTTGTAATTAAACTAATTGACTTTAACTTATATTATTGATGTATTTTGTATTGTTTACTTGATGCCTTGTTTGGTATAAATAAATAAAAGACTTTCCGTTTTTCTAGGGATGCCACCATCGTCACACTTTTAGACACTGGAACGTCTTTACTTGCTGGCTTCACAATTTTCGGTATTTTGGGGAATTTAGCCTATCAACTGGGCACCTCAGATGTAGGCTCTGTTGTGAAAAGCGACGCTGGTTTGGCTTTCATCTCGTATCCTGATGCTATCGCGAAATTCGACGTTTTGCCACAATTGTTTTCAGTTCTATTTTTCCTTATGCTATTCGTTTTGGGAGTGGGTAGCAATATTGCGATGACTACCTGTATAATGACTTCAATTCGTGATAAGTTCCCGAAAGTACAAAATTGGCATGCCGCTCTTGGAATAGCAGTGTTTAGCGCTACAGTTGGCATAGTTTATGTAACACCGGTAAGTCATTGCGGTAAACACTTAGCTGAAACAAAAGCTTCCTCAATTCAAGGATTGCTAATGCGCTTCTTTAATGTAGTTGCTCTCATATGTAATTCATGCGGAGGAACTGACGTAGTTTTTATCAATTACAGGGTGGTCAATTTATTCTAAACCTAGTCGATCACTTCGGCGCCTCCTTGATTGCGTTGGTCTTAGCTATAGCCGAATTATTTACACTAAGCTGGATCTACGGTGTCGAGCGACTATGCAAGGATTGCGAGTTTATGACTCGAAGGAATCCAGGTTTATACTGGCGGATATGTTGGGGCTTCGTAACACCTATATTGATGCTCGCGATATTACTCTATAAATTTATCTTGTATGAACCATTGACCTATAAGGACCAAATCTATCCTGAATGGGCATATGGTTAGTTACGATTCACTATTCAAATAATAATGAAAGCATCGTAAAGCCGATATATTAATTTTCATTCACAGCTATTGGATGGTGCATGTCAATGATTGGTATCCTCCAGCTTCCTATTTGGGCTTGTGTGGCAATCATCAAGCAACCAGGTGATAGTTTTTCAGAAAAAGTCTACGGTGCATTTAGGCCTACGAAAGATTGGGGACCAGCTGACCCTGCCACCCTGGAAAGGTATAAGAAACTCGTGGCCGATCGAGAGGACGACAATCAGGATGCAGGATGGTTGAGGAAAATATGGCTGAATGTTTTTGGATGAGTGTGTTTTGTATATAACTTATTTCGTGTAAAGCCTTATAGTATATAAGTTACCGTTTATTTTAATAAAATAAATTTATACATAATTTGAAACGTTTCGATGTGGTTCTATATATATATATATATATGCTATCCGATTCAATGTAAATTTAGATATTCGTTGTTTCTTTTCTACCACACATACGAAAGAGACTCTTGACATTGTTTTATTCGAACATATGTTTAAATTGTTTTATTCCCTTTGTATAAAAATATAAAATATATAGTTTAAACAGTTTCACTTTAAGGCAAATGTTGACCAGCATCATTATCGACATACCAATAAAGTTCCCCATGTGTTGGCTTCACCATTCCAGCAGGCAGTGGTTCCTTATCTGATAGTATCCTCTGGAACAGATTAGAATCGTATTCGTATAAAAAAAAAACAATTATATGTTCTTACTTTTAGCATGTCCGCCTTAGCTGCGCCAGCCATCGCAAATATGCAACACTTGGCATTATTAATCAAGGGGAATGTCATGGTTACTCGTTCTGGTGGAGGTTTTGGTGAATCCGATATGGGAGCAATCAATAGTCGTGATTCTTTTAACAGCGCGTGATCAGGAAATAGGGAGCAGGTATGGCCATCTGGTCCCATTCCCAAAAGAAGCAGATCAAAACTGGGTAGATCACATTGGAATGCTTGGAGTATTTTATTCTGATAGTCGGCAGCACATTCGGAAAGTTTTAATGTCGTATCGATCGTAATGAACTGAGATTCGTTGAGTCCTGTTTTCGGAATGACGGTTTCTTTGTAGCATCCAAATGTCGAATCAGCGTCGCATATGGGCACAAATCTTTCGTCGCAAAAATAGAGCTGCCATTTCGACCAATCGGTTGAGATTTCCGAAAGTCCCGCAGCTAAATATTTTATCAGAGAGCCACCTGAAAATTTGAATGATGTTAAATACAAAGAATTTGTAGAAGAAAAATATTATTATTTTTATATTTTCCTTTTATTTTCCTAAAATATTATAGCCTGTGATATATTTATTTTGACTTTTGCGGTCGATGCATAGTTAGTTGATTGATTGCTTATTCAGTTTTAGAACTACATATGCAAATTTGTGCTGGGCATTTTTGTTGCAGCTCTTCTTATTCTGCATTCGTTATTAGTGTGAGATGGGTTCAATCACTCCGAAGCCATCACTTAAGCTATGTAATTTCAAAATTACCAGTTAAAGCTCATGCAGAATTGAAAAAGTTGACAAGACATTATTAATTCAAAACTATAATTAAAAATACAAAGCATATAGACCAGATCTTCCGGGTGTACCCAGAACGCATTTCTCTTAAGTCATCCCCATTTGGAGCTCTACCAGAGATTTTTTTAAACCTTATAGTTAGTATGTGTTGTGGAGCTCAATCTTGCAGGGGCCCCACTTCACCACAGCTTCAGATACAAATACACACGAATGCGCTTGGTTTCTTGTGAACTTTGAGAAATAAAGCCGGTTGTAAAATGTTTGTTCCTCTCAGAAGGATATACCTTTTGAACTAGAGAATTTACTCTGTGAAGGAGGACAAACATGGACCGAAGGACGTGATATTCTGGGCTGGAAGCAATGTGTTCCTGAAAGTATCGGCGGCTGACGTCACATGGAGGAGAAAGTGCGGCATTTGAATTGCAACGTCACCGTTGCTCATGTTTCGGTTTTTCCACTGGGAGGGGGGGTGGTAATATATATTTATATGAATTTGGAAAAGTAAAAATTCAAATTATCATTCGTGAAAACCCCTAAAACAAACAAAAAGTAGGCATTTTTTTATTATGGCAAGTTAAATCCGGCATATCTGTTTAGGCTTGCCCGACATCAGGTTTATGGCGCCAATAATCTCACCAGAAAAAAAAACTACATTTGACGTCACTAGTACTGCTTTCGTGCGAGCGGCGGGGAATGCCATACGCAAGATTATACTTTGTATTCTCGCTAAACTATACAAAGTAATTAATTTCCTAATATACCTGACAGACCGACGCGGAAAATTCCATTTGCACTGATTGCTGAATTAGCACACTCCTCAACTTTTCTTGCGAGGGCTCTAATTACTTCTATTTCGCTTTCTAATTTGATAACTTTCATGTTGAAGATTTCTCACAAACCCAAGAAATTCCTGTTGGAACTGCACTGTCACGCACAGCTGACGTTTCAGCGAACTGCCTTGTCGACACTGATAACATTCGGCTGTATTGGCATTTAGAAACTGTGCTAGAAAGCTGTCTTGGCTAAGCATAGACAATATCAGTGCGAGCGATGAAAACAATGCTGTCGGTTGTACTACTATAGTACTATATCTACTATTGTAGAGTCTCCTGTACTACTGTACTGCTCGTTTTCATTTGGTTCTACTCTTTGCTACTCATTCAATTTCTACCGAATCTCACAATTTATTCGAAAACAGTTAAGATGTTTCTATTATTTTTCTTTTATTTTACCTTTCCCAAAAAATTAAAAACCTTGTACGAAAAAGTAAGTTTCGCACTTTTAAATTCACCGAACAAAAGTCGAAACTTTTTGAAAATCAGCGTGAATTGTTTGTTGTTAGCATATTCTGGGAGGCTGTGCAATTTTTAAGTGTGCTATTGCCAAAAAGTTTGGCAGGCGTGTTGATGGGTAGGTATTCAAAATTATAATGCCAAAAAGATTATTTTGTTTCATATAAATCTAAAAAATCTTTATAAATGGAAAACATATTTCAATTGGGTTAAGCAAAAAGAGAAACGAGCATTTTGTAACATAAGTAATATTTATTTAACAAATAATAAGCCCCACTTGGATAAACAAGCTGGTTTCGTTCGGCATAAAAAATCAAAAAAGATATTTTTAAAAAAACACAGCTAAAAATTTAACCGAAAAAAATGAATAATAAACGAAATTGAAAAATTTGAAGATAACGAAACCAAAAATCATTGTTTCTTTTACAATATAATTTAGCTTTCATGTTAGTGGGTTCATCTAAATAGTATGGCATCCGATTCATTAATTGTAAAACAAGTAACGTTACATAAAACCAAGGCGACTGAAGTTAACTATATAGTATTGCTGCAGAGGAAAACTTATGCATTGGCGGGGATAGTAAAAAGGAACTAAAGATTTCACTGATAATAGATGAAGCTGTTGATGTTAGCATATCAAAGTAATTAGCATTAGTTGTAAGGTATGTCGATTTATATATTTGGTAAAGTTAGGGATGAATTTTTGGCAATGCTTGAACTGAACAACTGTGACTCAAAATCTATTTATAACGTAATTTATAAATGCTTATCATCATTTGAAACTTCGTTGAAAATCTTCAGAGGATTCGCGAGTGATATTGAGTGAGTTGAATAAGAATCGTTGAGACCTTATTTTTGAAAGATTATCCGTATTTGTATACTATTAGCTTTGCTCTTCTTATGCAGCAAAAACGATACCAATTGTTGTTGAAATTTTGGCGAGAAACATCTGCTTTCATTTCTCACATAATCCAAAGAGATTAAAACACTTAAAACAATCTCAAGAACATTTTAAGGTTGAAACTCACGAAATTTGGAAAAAAGATAAATGGTCTGTCTTTGAAAAATGTTGTCAGCAGAATTTTAAAGCAATGAGTACCTTGATAACATTATTTTGTGTGTGTGTTTTTTTTAACTTTTTCCGATTAGAATGGAGATTTTTCTAATATGTAAAATTAACTTTGAAATGATCGATACCAATGAATTTTCAATGTCCTTTTAGGTCTTTATTCTCAGCTTAGCTAATAACATAATGTGACGTTAAACATCGCAGATTTTCACTTTATCTATGACCAATAGCTTTCTTTCTTGTTCCCCCATATTTATTCAACATGCAATTGTGGGATGGTCTTTCGAAATTTTGCAGCCGTTTACATTTAAATGTTTGGAAACAAATTAAGCCTCGTATTGGTTGGAAATTCATACTAGTTTCACCTGCATTCTACACACAGTTCACTGATCAATCCGAGTGTAAAACTCACTCATTTAGCCGATAATCTGTGACTAGAAAATCTGATACATGATGCACTCGATCGAGTTTTCTCCGCGCCATATTTTACTTCTTTCTCCAATGACCAAATATTCCTGTTATGGCTATAAAATTTTCCTAGTCTATTTTTTCGGAACTTGATAAGCCTTTTGATGCGGCGTTCACTGTACAAGTGCATTGGACATTCATATTTTGCAATATTACTCATACATTACCTCTCTAAGCAGACTCAGGATTTAGGATTTAGGAAAAATTTAGGTGCAAAGACACGCACCCATTCCTCACTCGCCCCCAATCGATCCTAGCAAATTTCTTACAACGGGTGGTAGTAGAAGGAAAGTTCTGTGAAGGAGCCTCATGTGTCGCCGTCACCAACGTTCCATCGAAACAAGGTAAATCTGTCGGAAGTTTGTGCAAGTGAAATATTTCCCATCCATTATGCTATCACACTTTACAATGCTCAAGATTTCCGCTCAGTTTAGGGGTGGCTGGAGTACAATCGATTACCCGGACATGGCGCTCCAGCGATATGGTCAAATCGGTGGCAAAGGAGGCCAGAAAACAGGAGGAACTCAACAGGAACGTGAATGCGGAAGGAAAACAACTTTCGCCGAGACAAAGTGTTTGTCTACATGGGAAAAATGCCATTTCCCAATAATTCGAAAGCTTTGAGTCGCAGCTGCTCCTGTTTTTCAAAAAGATTAAAGCACCCTGAACGTCCTTGCACACGCTGTGCCTCCGGACTGTACACATCAGAATTGACAGGGTGTATTGTTTAGTAGAGTTGCCAGTTAATGAGGAACTGACCTGCAAACCTAAATTATATATTCAGTCTTTATGGTTCAAACCCAAAAACTGGTCTCCTTAATTGATAGCTTCACAGGACCAGTTCAGAAAAGAAACATTTTGATTCGTCTCCAGTAGCAATTCATGTCTTCAAATAGTGCAATTTTGAAATAGCTCAAGCAGTCACAAGTGAAATCCAGTCCGTTAAAAACTTTGCTGGTACAATAAATAGTTAAATATTGAGTGAGAAGCTGTGAAACTTTTCAAGGACTCTGTCAATTAATATGCTCATATTTAAATAATACCAAGAAAAACAATGAATTTGAACACCTTTGTGGATAGTCTCAGTGGCACTCAATATTTAGACCATTAAGTCCACACAAAAAGATAGAAGTTTATACTGTTTATTATATCCAACGATAACTCATTTGACTCGAGTCCACAAATTTTCATTGACTCTAACGTCCTGCAAAAACTTTCACAATTGATTGAAATTTTGATGAAACGCTAATTTTCGTTATTATTTTGAAAGTCGAAACGCTTATAATAATATCTATACCTTTCGAGAATTCAACGACTATCCTTCTTAAAACAATACAAACTGTTCTATATTATTTTGATAGAAATTTTACAAGATTTTTTTTCTATTTTTCTGTTCCTAAAATTTTCGTGAAATTTTTCCATGAAACATCTTGTAAAAAGGAATTGAAAAGCTTGATTGAAATTTTTGAATGTGTGCAACGAAATTTACAAACACATTTTTTAATGATGATTTTTGTTTTGAAAATTTTAATTTGACTTCCTCCCATTTGTCGAATTTTTGCTGAAGAGTGTTGAGTCTTAATAAAACTTTTTTTTTGCTTAGTATTGTCCTGGAAAGCAAGAAATCGATATTCGTTTTAGTAATTATTAAATTTTTTGGAGGAGTAAGTTAAGAATTCGAGAATATTAATCTCAGATATGATTTAAAAGAATTGGGCTTTTGAAGTTTTTCGAAACTGTTTCAGTAGATAATTTCTGGAGATTTTTTTCTGAAAGTATTTTCGTAGGTTGTTTATATTAATCTTATTACTATGTCAAAGTGCATTCCAAACTAACCAAGGCTTTTGCAATATGAGAAAAAAATACTTATTATTTTGGCAGAAGTCTTCATTTTATTCAAAACAGTATTCTTGAGATTTTATACAGTGATTTGTATGGACAAGAAGCATGTAGAACGAGTATTGTAGGTTGTTTCCAGAGATGTCCTAGAGAATGTTGGTGCAAGCTTTTTGAATAGAATTAACCATCTGCCCTGGTGTAGTGAACTCCTTGCGAATTATTTCCTTCAAATCGTAATATTCTCTTAACTTTTGACTTCTTTAAACGGCGTTTTTTTCGGATTAGGCTCATCTGGATTCTTCTTTCTGCATTTTAGCGCTTGGTTTCTGAATCGAATTGAAATTACCGTGTTTCATCATCAGTACAAAAAGTTTCAATCCTTTTTGACTCCTTGATCGTGTCCTTGGAATTTTCAACTGAAGGTTCGTTCTTTGTTCGGTAATAATTTTTTGTATCGATGCTTTTAGTCTAATGGTCATAAAATTCAGACAGAAAGTCCGTTAAAAGTGTATCTTTCCAACTCAGCAATTAATAATACGTTCTAGTGGCTTTCTGAAACAAGTCGGGTTTACTTTAGAAAGCACTTTGTATTATAAGGTATTATTAATATTATTATTTTTATGAGAATTTTGAGCACCAAAATTCTGAATAATTGGTTAAAGCACTGCAAAGAAACATGATCTTACTTTGAAATTATTGGATAATACTATCGTTTTGAGGTTAAACATTTTAAAATAGAATCCTAAAATTTTTGTCTAAAATCATTTACACGTATACGAAGCACAATTTCATCTTCCTATTGCTTTCAAATGTAAATCTCTGAATGGAAAGAGCGTGTGCTAAACACAAAAAATATAAGATCGCAAAAGAAAAACTATAAAAGCATCTCTCTTTTTGGTGCCTGATGTTTGGTATCAGTAATTAAACAGGCAACAAAAATCAATTTTTGATTATATTTATGAAAACATAACACTTTTTTCCGCAAAGCGGAATGTAGCACACCCTAAATCCAATGCTGGCAAGGTTGAATCTCTTAAGATTCAATAGATTCAAATTTCATGCGATCGCCTCTTAAAGAAATATAAATATTCGAAACACAAAAGCCTCGATTCTTATGACTAGACTAGAATAGTCCAGCCTTGTATAAAACATTACTTTCACTATATCCTCGTGGCACCATTTTGATGCTCAAAAGCAGGGGATAAAATTGATTAAAGATGTAGCTATTAAATACATAAAAAAAATATTTTAAGTAAATACATTGAAGTTTTATCAACAATTTAAAACGTAAAACGATAAAACCAGTAAAAATGGTAGATGAATAATAAACCGTTAAGTTACCGTCTTTCGAAAACCCCTGCCAACGGTCACACTGATTCCACCGCTAGTAATCATCTTAAAAATATAAACAAATTGTTATCTTAATAAGAAAAGAAATAACTAAAACCTTGTATAGGATTTCTTGTGAAGTTTGGTTGCGAAAATGACAGCTGTTTAGAAGAAAAACAGATTTTTACCACCAGTGGCGTACCCAGGTGGGGGTTTACGGGTTCAAACCCCCCCTTGGGTAGACAAATTTAGCCTCGTAAATGAAACCAGACATGCAATCGGGCTAAAGTCTGCCAGAATTATTTTTGAAGGACTCCAACTTTGACCGGTGAAAAAGTATGATTAAGTATGATTACATAATTATATCTTCATATCTACACCGAAGCACTAGCAAACGTACCTAGTCAAAACTTCAAAAATATGACCCCCCCCTTATCAAAATCCTGCATACGCTACTGTTTACCACAACCCTTTTTTATATTCGTAAAAAGTAAACGCTGCAGGTAGTATATGCATTTAATAATATTGAAATTGATCAGCAAATGTTTTAAATTGGTTTATGACAACATCAAAATTTGTCGAAGGATAAGTGGTTTATCCTATGCTTATTTCTAAAACAACTCCAAAAATAAATTTCATTCAGTATCGCCTGCAAGAAGGTTCCGCTGGAAAAACTTTTTCATGAATAGGAAAACTTTTCACAGCTTTTCAATATTATTTTTACAAACTTTTAAATTGATTGGTTCGCCCACTATCCTTCTCAACGCGTCAGTTTATAATAGATTTTTTCTGAAATTGAAATTTCAAGATATCTAATTTTCGAATTCACATATATTTTATTATTATGGCATAAACCACACATGTCTCTTGTATGAAACATATGGACAAAAAAAAACCTTTAGACGGAAGTCATTCTCACATTTTTAGTACTGAAAGTTAGTTTCTCTTTATATTCGTTTGATTTTTTTTAGTATCTGAAATAGAGTTTGAAATATTTATATATAAAACTTAGCGGACCCCCCAGATTCTTGCTTTTAAAAATACTACCTTTGCATGAGTGACGATCGATTCTACACTTCACGTTGATTTTAAGAAATAAGTTGCAGATTACAACAAAAAGGAGGATCCATATTCCAACCGACTGAAAATTTCTCTCACCAAAAATTTGGAACAGGTGTTGATAAAGATCTTTGAAGAATCAAAAAACTAATTGTTTTTCATGGCACTTCTTTCGCATTTGTTTAATTTCATCGAATTTTTGAATTTTCCCTCTACATTCACTTGCACTTGAATTCTAGCTACGGAAACCATTTCAATATTCGCTGATTTAATATTAATATTATTGGAAAGAATCCATCAATTCATCAGCTCGCATAAAGAAGGTGTTTTTATTGATGGCTCCAGGCGAATATGCGGCAACACCACTTATGAGGCCACAGGAACAGAATACACAACGGGGGTAGCAATTGTACTGTGGTGTTAAGTGAGCACGAATACTTGCTCCGTGAGAAACAACAGATGAACACGTTTCCTCATTCATATAGTGGTTTGGGGGATGTTTGGGTAGGAGCCGAACGAGGCCATTTCATTTCCCAGCTATCAAAGTGTACGTTCGGGCGTTAATGCCTTTCATTTCGGGAATCGCTCAAAACTGATAATCGTTTGGTGAATAGATGGAATGAGTTTTTAGTCTGTCCAATGCTGATTTGTTTAGATTAGTTGAATTCATACATAGCTAGCGAATTCGTGCTGGCATCATCAACGTATCATTGAAATTGAATTTCAGATTGATTTGCTGTCGCTGTCGTTTTTATGAAAAATGATTGTGGGTTATATTCAACATAGAAACGTAAGTAATTTTTATATTTGAATGTTAAATACTCAACTCTTCATTGATTGTTATTATTTTTCACAGCCACGAAAATATATGATTTTGTTAGGTGCTATTCCTAATTTTGACCATTATCGATTTCATGACCACGCATTTTTTCATACATTTCGGAATGACTTTAGGAAGATGATTTTAAATAAACCACGATAAAGTCAGGCTGAATTATATGTCATCATATGCAATAGATGTCATTAGATATTTTTTTTAGTTTCAACAACTATTTCAACAAACTACATACATATATCATAAAAATGTAATGCTCTTAACATAAAGTCACCCACTCCTAGAATAGTAAGTAAATTGAGTTCCAAAACGTTTGATTTTAAATAGCAGCTTCAAATACACCTTCATTCACATTTCCTACTTTTTTAGGAGGATAACGAAACTTTCGTAATAATTTTATTTCATTTGCACCATTTTAATTTTTGCGTTGTTCTTGCGCCTCATTTTCGGTTTTAAAACGAACTTAAAAATGCCTCTAATTTTCAATTAATTTCAATTTGTCTTATAAAATTCTTGTAGAGCTTTTAAAAATAATTCCGCTTCTATATTGTGAGACAGCAATTGTTGAACATGTGTTTCTGTCAAACAAAACTATCTTCATCCAATTTCAATTCTACGAAACGTTTTGCAATGCTTATATCATAAACATGTAGTTTTGTGATAATATGAGACGCGTACGAATATGTTTTTAAAAATTCAATTTAACGTTTATTGGACTGCAATTTCTACCTCAATACTAAATTTAATTTCTAAATGCTATCAGACATATAACTTTCAATTAGAATTTGATTTTTTTGCCAAGCCTGGTATTCCCTGTTCTAATTATAAATTTATATATTATCATAAAAATATTGTGATTCTTTACGATAAATTAACGAACACAAATGATGTGTATAGTTTCCACGGTTAGATTTATTAATTATATTTTTCATCGATTATCCAAACACATCATTTATTGGAAATTTCAATTCCGAAAGGAGTTAGGGTGCTTCAAATAAAATACAGAGCTGTTTCCTTTAAAAAAATCGAAAATGGTTTCAACAAAAATAGTGCTACTTCACAATGCATCTCAAATAAAGCTTCTCTATTTAACATATTGAAGTACCGAAAAGTATCTTTATGATGCATGTTACATAGTCTTACACGTTTTGCTTGCTTTTGTACAAATTCAACGTTCAGTTTTATTGAATTGGTATCTTTCATATCTAGATGCAAAAATTTAAGTGCAATATTCTTTCATGATTCATGTAATTCTTTTGGATTCATCGATTCAACACACTTGGTTAAAAATTACACAATTGTTCCAACTATTTGGCTTTCAGAGAAATATCACACTTCACACTTAACACTTCGATTTGCCCGGCATCGTAGAATTCACAAATTGGGATGGTGGAGCTTCATATATTTTTAAATAAAAACGTAAAAACTTCTATTTATGCTATTTGTTCTACAAATTCCTTTTAAAAAATCAAGCAATCGCAATTTTTGCTAATCCAGAAAGACTTGAGCGCTCAGTTAGGAAGTACTATTGCAATTTGATCAATTATCTGTTCAAACATCTGATCAAATACTGATCAAAAAGCAGCTTATCAAAAAAATGATAAACCAACTGATCAAATTATCGATCATACACTTGGTCAAACAACTTATTAAACAGCTGATCAAACATCTGAATTTTTTGCCAGTCAGCATGATGCTTTAATATTATTTACTTTAAAAATTAAAATATTCGTTGTCTTTTACCTGAGACCCAAAATGGTATAACAACTTTATACAGCGACAGTGGAACCAATCTTTCTAGTCATTTGGTGACCACCTATCGCAAAACCCATCAAATCAAAAGCAGATAAACAAAGTAAGAAGAATCGCAGCCATTGCGATTACTGTGGGCAAACGAACTACCCCGACAAAGGCATTGTATATGCGAAAAAAATTGGTTCCCGTTCGAGCTCCTTACGAGACAGCATGCTAAGTGCTCTACTATGCGACTGAAAGATTTCTGGCACTTCACCATCTTAACTAGGGACGGGACAAAAGCATGGGAAATAGACTCTGCTTCTTCGAACCCCGTCTTGCACCACAACTTCAAGTCAGTTATCCCAAGCATGAAAGGAAAGGTGTGAACCCGGAGAATCGGTCGAAATCTACGAGGGAATGGTTGCTTGTGGTGCATTTTTTGAACAGCTAGATCTAAAACTTCCAGTAGGATGACCCAAACGAACCAAGTCACAACTCAATATTAGTCATCAAACATTAAATTTCAACTGTATCTATATTATGTAGATCGACTGGGTGTTCCCATCAGCTACTTCTGTCACAGCTGCAGATCGGACGAAGTGAAAGAAACAGTTCATCCCTTTCTGTGTGGATGCCATGCACTTTCAAAAACAAGGTTGAAGACTCGAAGCTCTCGTTTCTAGGATAGCCTCACGGCAGTGGCTAACACAAATGCCAGAAGTATAGTTGGCTTTATTAGAGACTCCGAATGGTTCTCAACATTCCAGAGTTAGGCTTCTAGTACCGTTTTCAACTCTTTGTGGTATAACATTCGGCACACCGAGGCCTAAGTCAGCCATCTCTGTCAACGAGGACTGCCACTACAATCTTCCCACCTACCTACCTGTTGCTTGAAACTGCCAGTTATCATTTGCATTTTCCACAGAGCCCTGAACATTCTCGTGATACAATGGTTCAAACCTACAAGTACTTAGCAGCCAACATTGTGGGGCAAATTAGTGAGTAAAGCCTAAATATTCGCAATAATTTAGCGAAGTACTCTTAAATTCCCATTTTTTGTTTTAACATGACTTCATATGTGTAATGATTTGAATTATTCCTTTGATCGTCACATGTAATATAAGAATCTTTTCATAAAGTTCAGCATAAAATTAAAAATGCTCCACTTCAAGATTTAGAGTTTGTTCCAGTAATTCGAAAAGTTTTTTGGCAGAGAAGTAAAAAAGAACGCTCACAAAAGCAATTACTCGATACAAGTAAGTGCCTTTGTGATAAATAAGCCAATTTCAATTCGTAATATGCTAAAACAGATAGCTGCCTAGACCAACTGAGAAAGGCATCACAATAGTATCTTTATGCAACAAACAGGATGAATAGCCTTAACTGATTGTCACCGGCAGCTCGACTTATTCACTAGATTTGATTAGCTTCGAGTTTCGGTAAAATTCATAACGAACCACGATAACTTCCTTTGTAATTACGTTTACACCTCCCTCCTTCTCTGCAATATTACGCTATGACTTCGAGGGCTGATGGCTTCGGAAGCATTATCCTGTCGCCGACTTTGCTGTTCTACTAGAAATAGGGATTCGTGCGCTGGTAAAGGAACTGTGAGCGAGCAGACTGGTAGCCTGCAAACTCGCAATAAGCATCTGTTTGTGATTTCAAAGGGCTTTGACGACAACCTTGTGCCTGGTGGATGAAACCGCAGGATAAAGTCTTGTACCCATAGGAGATTGTTGTACGTGGCGAGGAGCTGGAGGAGCCTGTGCCAGCTGTGCACATAACAAGTGTCAATTGCACCATTTCAGCGTGTAGCCTCAAACGCTTTTGTTGATGGCACTCAATGCTGCCAGCTTCAGGACTAGAGAAAAGCCACAGAAACGATTGCTGGCGTACTGTGCCTTTTGCTCATCTTTGGTAGTGGCCTTCCTTCAGTGGACTTCTTGTGTGGAAGTGGAAGCAGAAGCTCTTTCTTCTGGACGGAGTTAGTATATTTCGGGTTAATCGTTTTAAGCCAAAATAATATTTTAATTTACTATTTTATTTTTAACGCTGGACATAGGTAACTCGCAAGAAAAGTTACAAATAGACTGCGCGATGTAGGTAATGCAATGATTTCATTCTGCACTTTTAGGGGCAAATAATGCCTTCTTTTATCGCTAACAACAAGCAGACCAAATTTCTTCTACGAAACGGGCTTTTTGTACCTTAATATCGACTATAATTCAATGTATGTAGGTTAAAAAGTAACCTTATTTTTGTTTTGCAATGCCATTTGCCGCATATACTGACTGAGTTACTGAACTAATTGTTGAAAAAAGTGATAGCAGCACAAACTTCCTCCTTGACACAACAACGTTTATTTTAAATCATTGAAAAGGAAATTGATTTTCATATTGAAATTTTTTCCTCTCTAATGTATGCATGACTATCTAGCATGTGACTTCAAAAGGAAACATCGGTAGTCTTCTTCAAGAGGAAAAAGCCAAAAAATTTGAATTGAAAAATATACCTTGGAAACCTATTAAAAGTTATGATTTTCCATCAATTCATCTCATCTTGTCCATAATTCATAATGTTCCAAATTATTCTTGGGACTGAGATTTTTTGCGTTTAACTATTGACGTTAGAGGTGCATGGCCCAAGCTTGTTGAATTAAGGCACATAATTGAAAAAAATTCCGCTAAAATAAGCAATGGAAAAATCGTTTTAAGGTTTTTACTCTACACACTTTCATGTATACAAAACATTTTTTTGGATTTAAAATACAAAATAGCTGGTCAAATACGGAGTATATTATGCCGGCAAGGAACATTACAATTTTTAAACAGCACCTCGGACAAAATAGTTTTTTTTAGCTATCTACATTATTTTTTAAGACAGTACACAATAGTTGTTTTTAGAAAAATATTGATTATTTGCGAAATAACACAAATAAAGAAAATTTCGATGAAGAAAAATCGTTCTTAATTTCTCGAGCCGAAATTTCGAACCCATTCTTGCAAAGATTTGGATTAACTTAATTTTATTCAAAAATTTCGGTCAATTTTTAGTTTATAATACTCTGAGAGGGAAATAACATTCATTTGTGAATGAATTCCTTTCAAATCTTAGTAGAATCGATACTTATCTTGAACTGGTTCGTTTAAAATATTGGACAATTGAATATTTTAGGCAAACAATTTTAATTTTTCGACACATAGGTTAGAAAATTAGATTTTATTTACTTATCTGTTAAAAATTAACAATTAAATTGTGTTAATTCACAACAATGATTCAAGAAGGAAACCAAATCGGCAGATTGTAATGATCCCTATCAAATTCTTAACTAACATAAGTCAAGGCAAGGACAAAATTACTGGAAACCATTTCTTCAGCGAGCGAGTGACAATATTACAAAACAAGCCGCAAGGTGCGACCCTTGAAGTCCACACGAGCAACTTCCCAGTAATATTTACATAGATATTAAAAATATTAAAAACAAAAATAATAATAAAAAGAATGCTACTTTAAATATAAATAATGAGAGCTACTCATAACAGTAATTGGAATGAGTTAATATTAATAGTGATTGAATATTCACGCGGATCAATCGGTTGGGTCTGTTACAAAGCCTTTTCTACGTTATTTGTTATTTTCATATCGATGCTTGAAGTACAAAAGAGCGCTAGCAAAAATGAAAGCAGTTTATGTTATTACGCCCACTGAAGAGATTTTGTCGCGTGATGGACATTTTGAATAGTTGCGTTCAAAATTTCCATGACTTCGGCATAATCACTGAATTTGTATTTTTGACGTTTTTACATCAATGAGACTAATATTTATTTATTTATTTTCAATAATCGTAGTGTAAAAAATAAAAAGTATTACAAAGGATAAGGGAGGAACTAATTGAAATCTTATGAACACTAAAGAACAAAACTAATTACAAATTCAATTTTTTACTTGATGAAAGCCGTTAAAGCATTTTATTTTGCAAAGTATTAACTTCAAAAAAAATTTACCATTCAAAGCGTTGATTAACACAAATGTAAATTTGATTGATTTTTTCTCTCCAAAATTTAAGCAGTTTTTTCATTAAAATAAAAACACGGTATTGTGAAAACTATTGAAAATCTGCTCAAATTAATAAGTTTTGGCATTACAACAATATCTTTATAATAAGAGATATCAGGTAATATCATTCGTATGAACCCTTTTTACATTGTGACTTTTGATAATTTTTTATTTTTAGTTTCATGTTTTTTGTAATCATGTAAATAGCAAAGCTTTGCTGTTTTTTTTTACAAAAATTAATAAGAGTTCATACATTTGTGCAAATCAGGTAAAAAAAAAATTTTTATGAAAAAACCCTAATTTTTTCCACTTATTTTATTAAAAAACTGCTCCAACAATTTATTTTATAAATTTGAAAAAATCACACAAATGTTAATACGCGTCGATTGACACCTTAATGATGCAAATATTATATATTATTCGCTAGGTATAGTGCATGACGGAAATGACTTTCAAAGGGTCAAAACAACTCCTCCTCCCCCAAGGATATTTCGACTGATAGACACTGTGAAGCTCCTGAATTTCGTCATATAATTTGAAACAGGCAACGTCGGATTAATATGAGTAACATCAATTTAAACATTTTTGTTACACATGATAGGCTTTCAATTATTTCTAAAAGTCACTTTCTGATGGAAAGTGTGGAAACATAAGTAAACACACATATTTGTTATATAATTCAAAAATCCTGTAAAATGCTGGTATAGTACCTAGGCATGATATGATAAATTAGATAGCCTGCAGTCAAACTAGCGCAAAAAAAAAAGAATTTTCGAGATGAAAAATATCTAGTGTTGTATCAGTGATGCTCCTGAATTTGCTAGAAAACGAAACCCGCTGCAAACCGTAAGCACTACTAATTTTAGCATGTGAATAACATTTCAAAAATTTCTGCTCACATGACATCACACACAACTGCCTTGTTTCGTTCCTATTGTAGGTCCTTTCAGTTTTTCCTATATTCAAAATTGTATCGACTACAATATATCCAAAGGCTTTCTGCAAACAACCATCCATATCAAGAGCAACCAACGCTATCAACCCAACACCGGTAATTTGCTGACAGCGCACTTGTCGGAATTATTATTTTCAATTTGATTGTGCCTTAAACGAGCCCAGAATAGATTTCGTTTCCACTGTTTGCCGAGGTTCAAGATACGACAATCTAGCAGATCCTTTTTCATCCATCCCATCTGCACATATCTCTCGGCACTTGGCACAGCGTCCAATGGCTGCGAGGTGCTCTTATCTCTTTATTTGCTTCCAACACTCACTCCAAAAGGATCCTGTCGTAAGTTGGAGCTCGCCTACCCCGGGGCATGCTTTATCTCGAACTGCAGTGTCAGACATTTTCCAATTATCTGTAGCGACATGATTTCGTGGACAACAAAACCATCATCGTGATTCTTCCTGAAAAAGTTGTGTGCAGAAGCACAGGGGTGAGAACTTGTTTGCCGATACGTGAGCTCTTGGTGCCGGCACATTATTCAATCCTTATCTACCGTTGACATGCCTATATTGTGATTTGGCGCGACGATGGCTAATGCGAAAGCGGACGATTCAATTAACTTTGTGGCAATGTACCTATAAACTTTGAGATACTTTTGGTTGATCAGCTATCACGCAGAGTGCAGCACTAACTTAATCATTTTGATGAAGGACGCAACAGAAACAACTCTGTTGATTATTCAGTCAGTAAAGTCCAACCGCAGAGCAAAGAAACTGTTCCAAAGATAGATAGCTTCAAGTGACTCCCGATACCTTCGGCGGATGTAAACCCCTTCACCATGCTGATGTGAACAAACTTTTTCAGAGTCCTCATTCACTACGCCAAGGGGGTAAGGATTTCGTTGGGGAGCTGAAATGATGCGTGTGAACCGAATATCCCATGAAACTGAATCATTGCCTCTGTGTGCGTTACACTCGCTGGTATCCTTAGACATTCCCGTCAATGGGGTACGGAAACACCTGCACAGGTGTTTTTGTACTGGCTGTGTGTCATTTTGATTACCTGCTTGTCAATATTTAAATTTGAAATTAGATTTCCAGAATTTGCATGAAGTGCCACTGACGTGGGTAGGCATGGGCGAGTGATTTTTTAACGATAAGAGAAATTCAATTCCATTATGGATTGAGTTCGGGACAGTCTAAATATAAACATGAGTTATTTGTCGAGATCCTTTTTCAACGGGGTTCATAATGTATTGGGTGGATGATTTTACCTTCTCATTTACGGAACGTGATGTTTGACGTAATAGTTGGTAAAAGTGGAAATGATGGATTGCACCATTATTGACCTTGATTGTCCGGAAAAATGTATTTAAGGTACCAGTCGACTTTAGAAGGCGAAAAATATCATTTTTCAAGCATTTGTTTCTCAGATACTATATTATATTTTGACATAAATTTTTTTTTAATTTATTTCATATTTGAATAGTACAAAAATATATAATTTTTATTTATTATTTATTTCATATTTGAATAATACGAAAAATATATAATTTTTAATTATTACAGTAAAACTTGTCAATAACGGAATCTCGAGGGGAATTTATTTTTTCCACTATTGACCAGTGGCGAGGGGTGAAAAATTACTGTGGGTAAGCCGATGATTTTCTAGCATCAGTTTTCACAACTGATTTGCAAGCCGGGAACGCTACCAGCTTTTTGATTTGTTTCCATATCCTATTGAGGAAAACCGAGCTGCCATTCCAACAAACGGGAGTTGAATGCCCACGACACCTTAAATTATTGATGAATTCGAGACCCGGAAAGCTTTGCTGCAACTCTTACAGGTGTTGATCGCTTTGCTGGCTATTATGGAACTGTGAGGATGTGAAGAATGAAGAGAATGGAGTATGATAGAATGAACACTGAGATCAAGTGGAACGATTGTGCATGTTTACAGTGATGCATGCAAGTAAATAAACACTTTATTCCCTTATAAAACTGAAGTGTTCATTTTTGGAACATATTTGGAAAGGGAAGCCGATGGGAATCGGCTTATATGAACGCCTCGCCACTGCTATTGACACGAATTCCACTATTAACAGGTTCCATTATTGACAGGTATTTGAGTCGAACCAAAGTGATTTTCCATTATTGAGAGTAAAATTGAATAAAAAACCAATGCATGTATTTTCATGGCCATTTATTGATCAAATCAAGTCATATAATGAACGTGAAAAGGAAATATGTATTGAGATAAAACTATTTTTTGATTAATGAATGAAGAAAAAACTGAAAATGAAAAAAGCAGCTAATGGCAAACATTATTATTTAAAGTAATCGGTGAATGAAGATTGTTTTGTTTTGCTTGCAATCAAATCATCCTGTACTAAATTGATGGATTCTACTATTTTATCGAGTAAAAATGTATTTTCAACATTTTGCGATGAAAAGTATTCGTCGATTTCTTTTTTGTCTTTAATAACCATGTACACAGCAGACTTGCCACATTGTATTTTTCTTTCAAAATTTCGATTCCGAATTCGGACTTCGTGATCTTTTATCAAATTGTACTTTTGTTTTAACGTGAGACGTGAACGTTGGATTGGTTTATTATCCTCCTTTTTACGATTCATTTTCAATAGCGACAGAAAAATATGAGAGTAATGAAGTTCTAAGTGTGTGGTCAAAGTGTTTTTCGCTCAAGTGCAATTGACGAACTGAACAATCTATGGTCTCACACACCATAGTAGTGGTAATATGGGGGTTCTAGAGCGGAAGTGAAATCAATAAAAATTATCGATTTATTGATTTTGTGCAATCAATAAAAATTATCGATTTATTGATTTTGTGCAATCAATAAAAATTATCGATTTATTGATTTATGCTGACGTCATCACCCCGACCGGAAGTGAACTGTCAAGGCCACGCCCACAAAACCGCAAGCCTATTACGTCATCAACCGCAATCAAGCCGATGAGGGCATTAACCCCTTCTCTACCACTCTCTCTCTCTCTCTCACACACACACACACACACGATCTCACCCACACACGCACAACCTAATTTTACGCCCCCGCGATCCCACCTTTCACCGACGACACCGTAAATTTCACGGCAAGACACTTTAACTTATTCGGAGACACTAAAAATTGGTTGTGTTGTTCAATTTCGAATTTCCCAACAGCGAATTACAGCCGGATGTAAGTTTTCAGTATTGTGGTTCTTTGAGGAAATAGCGCCGATAAGAGACATCCGGTTCTACCTATGGGGGATGTGGTTTTTATTTGAGTTTGATATACGCTTTTGAAGAAATCAAATGAAATAACGTTGATAAGAGGCAAGTTTGTGGTTTTTAAGAAAATTTTTAGATAACGAAGTTTTGCGTAAATTTTGAAACGAAAATAAAAGCCGTTATACCAAAAAATTATTACGTCATCAGCTTTTGCTTATCTATTTTCGGTCAAAAGGAGGATGTGGTTAAAAGTTTAAAAAAAAGCGGAAAAATTCCAACGAAAGTTGAATAATTGTGGTTTATGATTTTGTTTATAAGGCGAACCGAAAACTACAATAGCCATAGTTTTTTTCCAAACTTTAATAGCGAAAGGTGTTTTCAATTTTTTGTGAAAAATGAAAGGTTTTTTGTGCGAATTCTGTGAAAAAGACTTTCCGTCTTCTGGTGCTCTGAAGAGGCACATACAACATACGCACGGTGAGTAGCGAAGGAGTATTTTATTTTTTTTTGTAGCTATTACAAACAACCCCTTTAAAATAGAAAATACAAGCCCATATAAGAATCACAACCTAGCAGGAGCGTCAACACACAACCAAACGCCCCTTAAAATTTGTGATGTGTGCTTGGTTATTGTCAAAACAACAGAGTGGAACCGCCACATCCGAACAAACACACACAAAAAGAATATTTATCATTCTGTTGATGAGAATTTTCAAAGCATTAAGAGCAGCTTTAAAAACAGAATACAAACGCTTGTATATCAAAACAAAGATGAGAACGCATTGATTCCGGAAGTATTTTTCAAAAAACTAGAGGAACCACTTATGATTAGATTAAAGCAAATATTAAAAAAATCATCCTCTATTAAGTTTAATGTTGAGCTATTTGGGGATTATATGAAAACTTGTTTGTCAGACGATAAGGAAGAAAGCGTGTGTTTGATAAGCATTAAATCGTTTCAACCAAAGATGCAAGCCGCCCAAACTGAATGTGAGTTGCAAACGGGTTTCAAGAACAATGTTGATCAGATTATTAAGAAAATGCAAGAGTTTCAAGAGAGAGATAGTGGATGGACACTAGTGAAAATAACTCACTGTGAAATAAACATAAACGAACACAAGCCGCTTAGGGGAACGAAACACGTGCGTTTACCACCATTTATAGCAAGCAAGCGTGCATGTGTTAATATTAAAAACGACGATGAATTCTGTTTTAAATGGAGCATAATTTCTGCGTTGTCTCCCGCGCAAATCAGTTCAGATAGACCATCATCTTATCATATATCGGATATTACGCAAAGCGTTATAACACTGGATAATGGAATATTATTAAAGTTTAACGATTTAGAGTTCCCACTAAAGGTTCACGATGTAGCGAACTTTGAAAAATTAAACCCCCTAATTAGCGTAAACGTGTTTGGTTATGAACGCGAAAATCGGAAAATTGTGGGGCCATATTATAACACAAAGAACGAGCGAATATATCATATAAATTTATTATTGATACAAAACACCGACGAAGACCAACACTATGTGTGGATAAAGAACCTTTCAAGGTAATCTTGTAGTTTTGTCTATTCTCCCCCCCTAATTTTTATTGTTTAAGGCTGATCCATTATCAACAGACACTCCACGACGAAAAGCTTTTTATTTGCAATACATGTCTTCAACATTTTCATACCGAAGAAGCCCACTTACAACACAAAAACGAGTGTGGTAAAATTGTGACAACCATGCCGAAACCGGAAAAATCAACACTATATTATCAGAATTTTGAGCGCCAACTGGATGTACCATTTGTCATTTATGCCGACTTTGAGTGTTTGCTTCAAGATGTGAACACCTGTTTTGCCGACCCAGAAACTTCCTCAACAGCAAAAGTCCAGGAGCACACACCATGTGCATTTTCATATTATATTAAGTGTTCTTTTGATTCGTCATTAGATAGGTTAAGAGCGTACAAAGGTCCCGAATCCTCTAAAAGCTTTGTAAAATCGCTTGTGAACGACGTAAGGCGGCTCTATTCAGACTATATAATGATGCCAAAACCGATGCATACTTTAACAAACCAAGAAATGAAAATTCAAACAGAAGCGGTCCTTTGTCATATATGTAAAAAGACTCTTGAAAACGACAGAGTGATGGACCACTGCCACTTAACGGGAAAGTATAGGGGTCCAGCCCATAATAAATGTAATTTATTATTTAGAGTGCCCAAATTCTTTCCAATCTTTTTTCATAATTTTTCCGGATATGATTGTCATTTATTCGTAAAAGAACTTGGTAATTTGGACGGTGATATAAAAATTATACCCCAAAATAAGGAGCGATATATATCGGTATCAAAAAGAATTGTGATCAATAGCACCACAACGATTGAATTACGATTTTTAGATTCTATTAGATTTATGCAAAGTAGTTTAGATGAGCTTGTAACATATTTACCCGCGATAAAACTAGAGACAGTGCGCTCAATATATGGGGAAGAAAGCAAATTCAAGTTGCTAACAAGAAAGGGCGTATTCCCCTATGAGTATATAAATTCGTGGAGCCGATTGGACGACCCTTGTTTACCCCCACGCGAAAAATTTTTTAGTAAATTAACAAATAGTGAGTGTAGTGAAAACGACTATAAACACGCGCAAAACGTCGGGAAAGAGTTCAATTGTAAAACGCTTTGGGATTATTTAGAGTTGTATTTGAAAACAGATGTATTGCTTTTAACAGACGTGTTTGAAAATTTTAGGAAAATTTGTAAAGAAATCTATGAGTTGGATCCCTGTCAATATTACACTGCTCCGGGTCTAGCATGGGATGCTATGCTTAAAACAACAAAAACCACACTAGAGCTTTTAAATGATATAAACATGTACAATTTTTTCAAACGAGGTATTAGAGGGGGCATTACCCAATGTTCGCATCGACACTCCGTAGCCAATAATAAATATATGGAAAGCTTTGTTGAAGCGAATCCATCAAAATACATAATATATTTGGATGCCAATAACTTATACGGGTGGGCCATGTCTCAACCCCTTCCACATTCTTCATTCGAATGGGTTCCAAATGTTAATGATATTGATATTATCAATATTCCACAGGATTCTGATATTGGATACATATTAGAGGTCGATTTAGAGTATCCCCCATTAAAACACAATGATCACAACGATTTACCCTTTTGTGCAGAAAATAAAGCAGCACCGGGTTCCAAAAACAAAAAGCTTATTACAGACTTAACAAACAAACACAAATATATTATTCACTATCGGAATCTGCAACAATGCTTAGAAAATGGGCTAAGACTTATCGGTGTTCATAGAATTTTACAATTTAAACAGTCTTGTTGGCTAAAGAGCTATATCGATTTGAATAATTATTATCGCACAAAAAGCAAAAATTCGTTTGAAAAGAATTTCTTTAAATTGTTGAACAACGCGGTATATGGGAAAACGATGGAGAACGTGGAAAAAAGAAAAGATGTGAAAATTGTTACAGAATGGGAAAGTCGGGGCAGACACCTAGGCGCCCGCGCTCTTATCGCAAAACCCAACTTTCATAGTATAGCCATATTTTCAAACAACATGGCCGCAATTCAGATGGATCGAGTGAATGTGTGCTATGATAAACCAATTTATTTGGGGTTTACCGTTCTTGATATTTCAAAGCTAAAAATGTACGATTTTCACTATACTTATATGAAACCAAAATATCGCGAAAATGTTCTTCTAAATTATATGGACACAGATTCATTCATTTATACAATTAAAACAGAAGATTTTTATAGAGACATTTTAAACGATATTGACAACTACTTTGATACTTCAGAATATTCTAAAGATAATCCCTATCATATTCCATTGAAAAATTGTAAAATTTTAGGTTTAATGAAAGACGAAACGCACGGAAAAATAATAAACGAATTTATAGGGCTAAGAGCAAAAATGTATTCATTAAGTATTGATCAGGAAAAAACAATAAAAAAGGCAAAAGGCGTTAAGAAAACTGCAGTGGATAGATTGAGTATAGATAATTATAGAGAGTGTTTGTATAGGAATAAAATTTATAGAGGAGACATGTATGTATTTAGATCAAAACTTCATAAAATATATACGGAGTGTATTAATAAGATAGCTTTAAGCAGCTTAGACGATAAGAGACTAATTAGGGAGGATAAAGTTAGCACATATGCTTGGGGACATTGTGAAATTTGATATGAAAATAATAACAGCATTGTATTTTATAAAAAAAGGCGTTTTTTTTCCTCAAAGATAATGGGCAAAAACACGAGCCGTTCCTTGTTTTAGTTGAAGGAAATATTGGATGTGGAAAATCCACACTTCTAAATCATTTCAATAAATTTGATGATGTATGCTTGATGTATGAACCACTTAAAAAATGGCAAAATGTAGGGGGATACAACCTATTGGTGTGTAGCATCATATTCTCATATTAAACCCAAACGTTTATATGAAACATTTTAGGATTTGTTTTATAAGGATCCAGAACGATGGGTAATACCTACACAAAATTATATTACTTTAACCATGTTTGAAATGCATATGCGATCAACAGACAAGAAGTTTAAACTAATGGAGCGCTCTTTGTACAGCTCAAGGTGCGTTAATGATTTCTGGCTCCAACATTTTTTAGTTTTTTAGATATTGCTTCATAGAATGTCTATATGAGGCTGGACGAATAGATGACGAAATGCGATGCGTTCTATTAGAAACCCATAATCTGATGGAACAAAACTTTAAGATTAACACCAATCTTATTGGTGAGCTACAGATGAAAATATTTTAAAAACACACCAAACAAGCGTCTTTATAGTTTATATTCAAACATCTCCGGAGGTAGCATATGAGCGAATAAGAAAACGAGCCCGCGCCGAAGAAGAATTTGTGTCAATGGAGTATTTACAAGGCCTACACAAACACCACGAGAACTGGTTAATCGAAAATAAGCCCCAAACAAACAGCATACCCGTTGTTGTTGTGGATGGAAATCAGAATGCGGCTTGTATGCTTTCAGAATATCAAAAAATAGAACAAATGCTGCAGCTGCCCCAAGAAACACGAATCTCAACTTACAATAGCATAAAATAATAAATCGATAATTTTAAAAATATACTTTATTTTGCTTTTTCACACACAACACATTTTTTCTTATTTTAACCGATCTACAACAATTTCCTAACTTCGCTAGTCAACGGATTGTATTCTACAATTCTATCGTGGAGCAATAGACAAAATGCTGTTGTCTTTGGCGGAAACATGCTTGATGTTCTAAATTCTATCTTTACATCAACAGGACCAGTTTTCAAGGCTTCATTTTGAAACGAGCAATCAATAACAACTATGGGAGCTAAATTTTTAAATTTTTCACAATCTAATAGCGGAGGAGAATCTTGATTATAGTATGATCGTTTGAATTTGGTGTACATGTCATACAATAGTGCGTATCGGTTGCGATCGAATTTCAGATTAAGATCCTCGTATGGGTAGGTTTCAGAGTTCAAGTGTGCTTTGATGTCTGTTAAATTGCAGTGATCAAATGTAGTTGCATCTTTTTCCTTTAAATTATTTTTTTCTGATTGTAATGCGAAAATTATAAATCGGGGTTTTTCAAGCTGTGAAGAAGTTTTCACAGTCCAAATGTGATGACTAGATGCTGCTGGTAATATGGGATATTCGTACATATCCCAACTTCTAAAACTGATTTGTATTGGACGCCCGACTTTTATAATGTTGAGAAAATTTAGTCGTTCAGCATCAGATACGGTTATATGTGGTATTCGCCATAACAACTTATGAATGGACACGTCATAAGCCTTTGTTGTATTAACAACATTATTATCGGTCCTAGACCGAATTAAGATCAAATCGTGACGTGCGTTAACAACAACTCTTTTGTAATCTTCTGCGAAACCAAGCAGCATTTTCAGCGGAACACAAAAGTTGAAAAACGAATCAGGAACTTTACAATGTTTTTCCGGCGACCAGCCAGCATTTTGTAGCATTTCACTTTCATTTTTGCTTAGAGAAATATAATTTTTCAGGGCGGTTGTGACCCCCAAACTTCTGGTACGATCAATTTCAATTCCATTCAATTCGTATCGCATTTCTTCGAAAAGAAAAGATATACAATTATTATTGAGAACAGAACTGGCGGCATCTAATTTTGTTCCTTCTGTTGAAGTTATTGCGCCCTCAATGTATAGAAAACTTTCGTTTGGTAGTAGATACAAGTCTTGATGTTGAATAGAAATTCTGATTTCATCGCTGTTTTTGTATGCTGTCGAAAATGGTGTATAGGTGTGATACTCCTTCTTTATAATATCTTCGTTAAACACAGGCTGGTTAGTAATGTTGAGTAAATGCGTCATTTTTCCTTCTTTAAATGAAATCCCAGTGATTGTAGAAATAACTTATTTGCTTGTGTTAAGTGTGCTTTTCCAACAACAACACTTGGTGTTTTTCTTTTCGATGTTGAAGAAGTAGACACTGATTGTACACTGGTGGAAAGAGAACCAGCATCTTGGTTATATATCAACATTTTATGCTGGTTTCAGGTGAAGGCGAGCGGTAATGGTTTCGCCGCGGAAATTAACAAGTTGTCCGTCTTGATCCAATATTTTTAGCTCCAAGAACCTTACTTCACGGGTATTCAGCGGCAAATAAATGAGACTTTTCGGGGCTTCAATTATTTTATACCCTGGACCAACGTCTGGTGAAAATTCATGAATAGTGTGTGCAATGGTGTTGTTAATATACGAGCCGGTGACTATGTTGCACTCTATACGAATTGCATTCACCGTTATAATGTTAACAGGTAGTGTTGAAGTGTGTGTTTTGGTAGGGTGTAGAACCACATCCTTAAAACCCAATAGTTTACCAACCGTTCGCATCCGATTAAAGTATATTGTCTCACTACTTTTTATTTCTACCCTGAGAGTGTTGTTGTTTGCTTTAATTTTTAGCGCATACCTTTTTCCCCTTCTTTCCAGCTCTTTTTCTATGTAAAGAGCAATATCATCAACTTCATAAGACCCGACTGGTATCTCAATTTCTTCATTTCCAATATGAAAAAGGTTATTCTCGTTATCAACATTTGGAATGGAGTTATATGTTTGAAAGTCAACCAAACCGCATACATAGTCGCCAGCCAATTCCAAGGGAGGAAAATATTCAGCGGTTAA
Organism: Oxycera nigricornis; assembly: GCA_963942545.1. Taxonomy (NCBI): domain Eukaryota; kingdom Metazoa; phylum Arthropoda; class Insecta; order Diptera; family Stratiomyidae; genus Oxycera; species Oxycera nigricornis. The sequence continues at coordinate 14,350,201 of OZ012662.1, forward strand.
TGTAGAAGTGATTCCACTCAAAATCAAGGTCATCGACATGCTTATTATGATGTTGTATTAACCATACTAAACAACAATTTCTATATCTTTTAATATTTATATTTATTTTTCATAGATTTTAACACAATCATATAGAAATTTTAAACACAAGTGTCCACATATCACCGAGTCAAAGTCTTGATATCGGCTATAGTTGTATTTGATATTTGAACCAAGATAGGAAATAACTTCTTTTGGCGGCTGCAAATTTCCAAAGCTATCAAAATATTCCACATGATCTTGGTGTTTGTAGTACGCTACCCAATGGGTGCCGGGGCCCGATGAAATATCCAAATTTATTACGCCACACTCCGTATACCAGGGATGCTTTGGCAGCTGGTCGCGCATAAATACACCACGAAAATAGGGAATGTTTTCAGCGAATTTGAATATATCGAGTTCGGTTAACGCTCTACGGGGCAGCCGTCTTAGAAGTTTTTTGATGGTTGAGTTAAGTAAAGCCCTAGCCCCTTCCTATATGGTTTCAGATGAAGCCCCTTCCCAAGCGCAACGGCTTCCATTTGTCTATTGTGTCTCACACTTTCTGCCAGTTGTTCTTTTGCATTTTTTGCATTATTAACAGCTTTTGCGATTTGTGATGCGCCGCCAACTAACGCTCCAAGTGCTGAAAGTCCAGCAAATATTGGAATGAGGGGTAAAATACCACCAACTTTCGGAATTGGTATGATCCGCGGAGTTTCAACTAGAGATTTTTTTGTTCCAATAACATCTTTTGCAGTTTTCATAGCCAATTTGATTGTTTTCGATATGCTTTCCGGCTTTTTCCTCTTCAATACAATATTTATGTTTTTAAGGGCCGATTTAAATAAAGTTTTGTTCGGTTTCCTCTGCTTTCGCCTTTCTCTCTTTATGCACCCCATTCCCAACTTCACTTTAGTTTTCATGGCGTTTGTAATCAGCCAGGCGTTTGTCCTCTCGCCCAAGTTGGCGTTATTTGAAGTTGCTCTGTTCCACGCCTTTTCCGCTAAAATTCTATCCGCGATGTTTCTGTTTAAAGTATCTTTGTGTTTGGAGTAGGCAATGTCGTGCTCTCGACACGCCTCATCAAGTAGATTCACACCGCGATCGCCTCTAGCTAAACGCTTTTGTAGTTTTGTGCCTGGACCACAAAAATTATAGCCCGGTATATGTAGCTCGAATGGTAGATTGCTGATGAGTGTATTTATTAAACCTCCTCCGGTGGAATTTCGTGAGTTACTAATTGATTTTCGGGCAAATTCAATCATTATATTATATTATGTACAACCTTTTGCTGCGGGCCTTCGTTGCAAATAGATTGAAAAACCCTATAAAACAATGTATTTATGTGTGGTTGTATCATAGTACACAAAATGAAGCTAGTAAAACAACAAGCAAAGCTAGGCATTGAAAATTTCGATTTTGGTGATAATCGCCACGGAGCGAGGATAAAACATAGCGTGCTTTTACCAAATGACATTCGAGCGATAATTGTCGGTCCTTCGAGTTCTGGTAAAACCAATATTATGCTAAGCTTGCTCTTACATCCGAACGGTTTGAAGTTTGAGAATATATATCTGTATTCAAAGTCGTTGTATCAACCAAAATATGAGTATTTAAAGCGTGTTGTGTCGCCCATTAAGGGCCTGGGATATTATACATTCACCGAAAATAACGAGGTAATAGATCCAAGCGACGCCAAAAGAAACTCTGTTTTCATATTTGATGACGTCGCTTGTGAGAAACAGAATAACATGAGATCGTACTTTTGTATGGGGCGACACAAAAGCATTGACAGTTTCTACTTGTGTCAAACGTATACGCATATACCCAAGCATTTGATTAGAGACAACGCAAACTTCATAATATTGTTTAAACAGGATGACCAAAATTTAAAGCATGTATACAGTGATCATGTGAATACAGACTTGTCGTTCGATAAATTTAGAAACATGGCTGCTGATTGCTGGAGCGATAAATATGGGTTTTTGGTTATTAATAAAGATTGTTCTATTGGTGTGGGGCGCTATAGACGGGGGTTCGACATATTCATTAAAGTATAAAACAATAATGCACGCCCTGTGTGCTTTCATTACCGAGAAACACATTGGTGGAAAACTGAGCTCAAAGTTGGTTGCGAATTGGTTGCAGGTTGGTTGCAAGCTGGTTACAAGCTGGTGACAAGTTGGTATACGCGTGGTCTTCATCTATTTTTTAACGTCTGGTGTCAACTCATAATGAGCTCAAAACTACTTAAAAATATCATAAAGGCATCAAATGATGTGCGGAAAAAATATAAAGCGTTGAAAACCGGAAAAACGGAACACGAGCTAATGTTGGAAGCAACATTTAAATCTATTAGTGAGCCATTGAAAGAAATTAAAGAGAAAACAGGCGAAGAATTTAGTAAAAAAGTAAAAAGCCGAATGAAGGGGGAGCTGTCTTCGGCTGATCCACGATTACAAGACAATTCTGATGATAACGATGATGAGGATGCTGTTTCATTCATACAACATTCCCCCTCAATGATAACACCAAATAAACCTCTTTCTTTGAAGCGATTGCGGGCGCCAGTTCAATACAGTACACCCATAAAAACTGTAAAAACATCTCCGATCTCTTCGAGTTTGAGTGAATCGTTAAACGATTCAAAATCTTTATCGGCATATTACATCAAAGAATATATGAATAATAGTCGGAATCTTGATAAAACTTATGGCCCCAAATTCGATGAGCGCTCCAACAAATTTCGGGTGGGTGTTTTGGATATGGAATTCAAAGAACATGCAATTGATATTGGAGGTATTGAGTATCGGGCATCTCGGGGGCTCTACGAATTGATTTTCATGAAAAACCCAAGTAAATACAAACCAAAAGATTTAGAAAACTACAAAGATATTCTTCAAAAATCAAATGTTTATCGCACTGTTGTTGATGATGCTAATAGTAGAATCAAAGGTAATGGTGGCGAAAAGTATAAAAGAATCGTTAGCAAGCTTATTGGGGGCAAAGGGGGAAGCGGGCTTATGCTTGTGAATAATCAAAAGCCCAATTATGTGTACTGGGATGATCCCAACGAATTGGTGGAAAGATTGAGGCTACTTGTTTCTTCCCAGCAAGCCGGCCATTCCAATCACAATAACGAAATAGTGTCAATTATTGAAGAACTGAAAGAGGTCGACGCAATTCTTTAAATAAGTTTTGGCGAATGAGAAATCGATTATTACGATCATGAGCGTTGATAAGTTTGGCCGTTTTGTAAGCAAGCGCGCAAAACCTATGCGGGGAGAGCGCGGTCTTCCGGGTGTTGGATTCAGCTTGGCCAACAGCGGAAACTTTGATTTGGGGGGTAAATTAATTGAAAACTTGGGAGATCCCGTACAGTTACAAGATGCTACAACAAAGGCCTATGTTGATAAAGAGATTGAAAAATTGAAGAAAGAACTGGAAGGGGTTATTCAGCAGACAAGCGACAGTGTTTCTCAAAACACAAAATCAATTGATGTGCTAACATTAAAACACAATAAAAAGTTGGAGGACGACGAAGAATCATTAGATGTTGCCCGGGATGGAGATGATGATGACGAAGATTTGGTGATCGCTCCAACACCCACAGTTATTTTGAAAGACAAATAGAGACACAGCTGATAATGAGCAAGCGAGAACTGGTTGAAGAATTGCATAAGGCAGCAAGGAAAAATTTCAAACGGCGGCGGGTTATAATAAAGGGTCTCGACGACTTGTGGCAAATTGATTTGGTGGAAATGGGCACATATTCTACCAATAATAAAGGATATCGCTATTTGCTTACCGTAATCGATTCGTTTTCAAAATTTGTTTGGGTCATTCCATTAAAAACAAAACGTGGAATTGAGGTGGCTGGCGCAATGGAAAGCATATTTTTTGACTCCTCGCGAATCCCCAAAAATGTGCAAAGTGATCTTGGAAAAGAATTTTATAACAAACCATTTCAAAAACTAATGCAAAGTCACAACATCAATCATTATTCAACGTTCAGCTCCCTCAAGGCTTCGATAGTTGAGCGCTTTAATCGAACCTTGAAGGGAATGATGTGGAAGGAGTTTAGCCTACGTGGATCTTATAAGTGGATTGATAACGTCCAAAATTTGGCAGACAAGTATAACAACACAATGCACAGGACAATCAAATTGAAGCCCTGCGATGTGAATGCTTCAAACGAGGGGCTCTTGTTAAAAACCGTTTATAGTAATTTAAAGGTGTTTTCGAAACCCAAATTTAGAATAGGTGATTTTGTCCGCATCAGTAAATACAAACATGTTTTCGAGAAGGGGTATACTCCGAACTGGACAACTGAAATTTTCACAGTGCAAGCTGTAAACAACACAAATCCAACAACATATTTGCTTGCAGATTATAAGGGCGAACGCATACAGGGAGGATTTTATGAAAACGAATTGCTAAAAACGAAACACCCTCACCTGTACCTCGTGGAAAGGGTTTTAAAACGAGCTGGAGATAAATTATATGTTAAATGGTTGGGCTTTCCAACCCAACATAATTCCTGGATTAAAAAATCAGATTTATCATAATATATTATATTTTATTGATTAATAAAGAAAAACATTTTAATACAAAAAATTTTCACATCTCTCATTTCTTAGTCTTTTATAAAATTTTATAAGTTTTTCAGTGTTGTTGCGTTTTCGATAAACACTGTGGCAGGCGCATGTATCCGGCCCGGATGTTGCGTCGTCTTTAGACCAAGGACAGCTGATAAAGTGTCTTCCGTGAATTGAATTTGTTTCGTCCGTTTTGTAATATGACATTAGAAATAATACATCTTTCATGATTTCTTCGCGATGTTCTTCCAACAATATGCGGCTGTATTTAATCAAAAAGGACAAATAGTTTTCCAAATCCATGGTGTGGTTGTTACTCGTGGGCAGCTTCTTATTTACTAAAAAAATTCTGTTCAATAGCTGGTTCATAGGGGTCGTTGGGTGGTGTTATATCCATTTCCATTAAAATGTCAACAACTCGTTTGGAATTGAAAACATTAGATTTTCCCCGCAAGTTCTTTTTAAATCTTTCCTCTCCTGCCCTCTGCGATTCCATATTCATTAATTTCTCGCTTAGCGCCCAGTCTTCTTCAACAGAGAATGAACATCCCAGTGGGAAGCCATTTGGAGTTTTATAGTTACTGAGGCCATCGATAACTTTCCCAATAATTGTGATTTCTCCACCTTAAGTTATAGTTTTAGAACAAATTACATCGGCTTAACAAAAAAAAATATCACCTATCACTTCAATTTTAACGTGTTGAAAGGGTTTGAAATTGAATTCAAGCTGACAGCTCCGGGGGATCTCTTCAATTCTCGTTGTCAATATAAGATTTCTTGCGCCGTTTTCGGGAGTCATAAATACCTCCATGTGTCTATTATATATCACTAAATTCACAATTCTAAACGACAACCATCCCGATCCACAAACACAAAATTTCCGATTTCGTGATATTGTGTCAACCAAAAATTTTTTCCCATCCATATTTAATGATCTTGTGTGTCTATGTGTGTGACTGCGTGAAAGTTAACTCAACGATTCAAATTTATACCATTGGAAGTGGCTTGGAGGAGGAGTGGGGGAAGCACTATAAAACCCTTTGTTTTATGAAATTAGATCATTGAGCATCTGTTGTTCTTCCAATCGTCCTATCAAATACGAGCAATTCAATATGCGTGGAGGAATCTTTTGCGCCCTTTTTGTGTGTGTATTGTTTAATGCAGTCCATGCGGGGGTGATACCTATAATACTAAATGAGTCTGCTGGAAATAAAGGAAATTTGGAGTTTGCATTAAAGCTACCTAGTAATGAGACGGTACAAATTGGATTATCGTTCCAATTATTAAAATTCAACAATGGGTTGAATAGTTCGGCTGAAGATGCTCGGGAGCTAGCAACATCTACCATTTCAACACTAGAAAATACAACTTTGAACAGCACAACAATAACTGCGAGAGAAGAAACTAAATATGTCACCGTTCAAGAGGCAATTGAAGGTTTTAGGCAGGATTTACTTAAAAAAGAGCGTGAAATTGCAGGAATTATTGAAAGTGAACGACCTTTTTACAGACACTTCCAACTACAATTCCAAGACGACTTGATTCTTACAATCCGTTGCACTTATGACAGCAACTATGAAATGAAAACACTGAATATAAAATGCTATGAATATCGCGAATACATGAAAGAAAGAATTCTTAGCAATGGTGAAGTGGAATTCATTCGAGCTCAGGATGTAGATTATAAAACCGATGTCGAACTAATCGATGCTAGAAATGTAAAACAACTTTATACAATGAAAATTGAATAAAGTAATAATAACAAGTGTTCTTTTTTCTTTTAATATGTTTTTATTTAAAAATTTGTGTTTAACATTTTAGGGGTTGTAATTTGTAAAAAAAAGCGCGTAGCTTTTTCCTAGGGCGGGCCCTCTTGACACGCAAATGTTGCCGGCGTTCATTTGATGCAGCACGTCCTGCGTTAGGTTTCGATACCTAGCTGGAAGGAAAAGCTGGAACTCGTCCAACTCAACCAGTATGGATTCGCCGAACTCGGTGCTGCATCTTTTTGCGCCCGCAATCCGGTATGATTTGTAGGGGTCCATCTCTTTTACCTTGAGGAGCGGCTTGTAGTTTAATGTGTTCAGCTCCTTGAGGACGTCAACGTCATCATCCTCCACCACAATCGGCGTGCTGTATTCGTTGCTTTCAAACATGGCTCTAATCGAAACCTTTAATTAAAATCGAAAGCTTAAATTAAAATAAAGTATGCTCACCTTTTCTCCGAAGTAATTAATTATGGTCTTCATTCAAATTTCGGGGCTCTTTATATAGCACATTTTCTATTATACTTGCGGCTTTTTTTTTAGCAATATATCACTCGAATGAAACGTAACCGCATGCTTTTATCAAATCGCGTGTGCCGTCGCTGTCTATTTTGCATGCGGTCAAACGCGTGTTCGAAAATTCTTATCGGCTTTCGGACAGTTGTCTATTTCACGGACAACATTTCGTCATAGCGCAAAACGATTTCAAAAAACCACAAACTTATTAAGCAGCAACGAATACCTCTTATCAACGTTATTTCATTTGATTTCTTCATGACGCGAAACGAATTCGAATAAAAAAACCACAAACTTACTAAATAGACACGAATGCCTCTTATCAACGGTATTTCGTTTAATTGCTTCAATCGAATTCAAATAAAACCACATGCACATTAATTAGAAACGAATGCTGCTTATCGGCGTTATTTTATTTGATTTCGCCGTGGCGCGAAACGAATTTGAATAAAAAACCACAAACTTACTAAATAGACACGAGTGCCTCTTATCAACGGTATTTCGTTTAATTGCTTCAATCGAATTCAAATAAAAACCACATGCACATTAATTAGATACAAATGTCTCTTATCAACGCAATTTCGTTTTAAACCCACAATATTGAAAACTTGCCTCCGGCTCTGTAATTCGCTCGTGGGAAATTTGAAGTTGGCCGCCACAAACAAATAAAGTGTCTCGGAAATATAAGTGCAAGTGACGCGGCGTGCAATTTACAGTGTTTTTTGTTTAATTGCTTCATTCGAATTCGCATAAAAAACCACATACACATTAATTAGATACAAATGTCTCTTGTCAACGCAATTTCGTCTATAAAGCAGAATATTGAAAACTTACCTCCGGCTCTGTAATTCGCTCGTGGGAAATTCGAAATTGGACGTGGCAAACAAATAAGTGTCTCCGAAAAAAGTGAAAGTGATGAGGCGTGGAATTTACAGTGTCGTCGGTGAAAGGTGGGATCGGGTGGGATCGCGGGGGTGTAAAATTAGGTGTGGCAACACCGGTGTGGGTAAGATCGTGTGTGTGTGTGTGTGTGTGTGTGTGTGTGAGAGAGAGAGCGGGGGAGAGGGGGTTAATGCCCTCATCGGCTTGATTGCGGTTGATGACGTAATAGGCTTGCGGTTTTGTGGGCGTGGCCTTGACAGTTCACTTCCGGTCGGGGTGATGACGTCAGCATAAATCAATAAATCGATAATTTTTATTGATTGCACAAAATCAATAAATCGATAATTTTTATTGATTGCACAAAATCAATAAATCGATAATTTTTATTGATTTCACTTCCGCTCTAGAACCCCCATATTACCACTACTCACCATCATTCATAGCTATCGAATCAGAAAAAAACTGAATTTCGATTTTTTAGAAGTTTTGATTACACGATGCTGTCCAAACAATAAAGAAGTCTAAACAATGACTCGAAGTGAGAAAGTAAACGATACATTTTTTTGCGACGCCAAATTGCCGCAACAGAAGCGATAAATTTTGCATTTTACGAAATGAAACAGTGATTTCAAAACGATTTTTATAATCATTGGTTGTGAAATTGGAAAAATATAGTTTCAAATAGAAAATAAGACGAAAAATTTTTTGTTTCTAAAAATTGTTTTTCCACTATTCGGAGTTTTGATTTTCCGTTATTCACAGGTCAATTTGTATGGAAGAGCTCAACGGCCATTTTTTCCACTATTGACACGAATTCCACTATTAACAGGTTCCGTTATTGACAGGTTTTACTGTATTTATTATTCTCTTTTATAGTGAGCGCTGAATTTAAGCTCTGAAAAAATTGTTACTGCACGGCAGGAAGATAATCTGCGGATCGATATATCTGAAACAGAAAAATTTAACAGCACTAAAAAAGCAAGGTCTCTCCACCACAGTTTTCAAAAAAAAATCCGTTAAAAAAATATAGCGGACTTGTGAACAAAAATGTCAAAAATCGTTCCTTTTTTCGTAGTTTTTTTAACGCCAATTTTCTCTCTCAATTTTTTGCTTATATTTTGTTGGATTACTGTGTAATATTCTCTAACAAATAAAACGCTTCAAAGTTTTTGAAAGTTGGTTCAGTAGATCCGGAGATTATCTCTCTACCATGTTAAAAAACTTTGTTTTGCGGAAAACATGTTTAACGAAGGAGCAACTCGGTATCTTTTGAAGATTTCCATCTCCCAACGACGAAAAAAAAAAACGTTTTTGTTCCATTTCGCTGATAAACATTATGTGAAAAATGAAAAATTAGGCATATTTCAAAACCACGCAATTGATATGTAGAAGTCTTAATAAGCATTAAGCACAGATAAAAAAGCCGCAAATATAACGTATAAAGAAGAAACCGGTATTTTAGGGAAGGGGAATGAAAGAGATGCTACGCAGCCGACAGCTTATCGAACACCTGAAAAGAGCCGAAAACGCGCATACACTCATAGTCGTCATTTATACATCAAACTTTCGAATTTCGAAACGATTTTTCTGGAGATTCTAACGAGTCTGGAAGTTCGAAGGAATTGAAAAATGCAAAAAAAAATCCATTTTTTGAAATTTATAAAGTTGTCTAGATTTTAAGTTTATCAGGAAACAAAACCATGAGTCTAGATACAGATATTTGCAATTCAACGCACAATCTTCTAGCAACTTGGCCAAAAATGTGCAAGGGACATAATTCGGAAGTATCTAAAAGAACCGTGATGTATCCAAAAAACTAAAACCTGTGTAAGATGCACAATCTCAACGAACTGTGTACTTAAGAGCAGTGAAAACTCATAGCTCATAATAAACAGAATTTATTATACCGAACAGTAAAAATGTTTGCGAGTCTCAACGGGATTCGTATTTAATTTGTATAATTAAAATATTTCTAGCCAAACTCCCAATACATTTAGGTTAACCATGCCACCGCAATCATAGTGTTTGTCAAATATAATATTTAACTATCTATTCACAGTATTTCACTCAGGCCACATCCCACTGTGAACAATAAAAGAACTGATTAAAATTCGACAAATATTTGGCCGCACTGAAACATTTTCACAGTACATTTATATTAGCATTTATAGTGGCCAGAATTTCTAGCCACTAGCAGAAGTGTGAATTGACTCCCGTTCAATGTTTGATATTCGAACCTCTGGCGATACACAAAGCTGTTTTGGCTGCGCTCATAATATACCCGCTAGTTAATTACGAAACTGTCAAACGCAAAAGTATTCAAAATGTGGATTCCTTGAAAGAGATTTTAATTAAAACCTTGAAAATGACGGCGAGTAGTTGTTAATGGCAATTCATATAATGAACACCGATGACCCCAAACTTCCACTATTAGTAATATTGGTATTGTTTAGAGCTCGCTTGCCATCGAAGTTTTCAGCAACATCCTTTCCCATTACCATAGTATGGTTAATGCTTAATTAACAAGCAAGTAGAATATATAAGTCTGGCACTATAGTCTTCGTTCAGCTAGTCAGTGCCAATGCTGTTGTTAAATGAGAGAGTACGGTAATTTTTCTATTAAAATCGTGGAAGCTAATTGTTGTTAGGGAAACATTGTGCTGACCACCTGAAGTTCCAATATATTAATTCGATTCATCCTTTCAAAAGGTGGCTCCCATCATAGTCAGTAGTACAATTTACCTTACTTTGTCGTTAGGATTAAATGTCTCAATAAATGCATTTCAAAATCCTTTAATTCAGATTGCTTTAGTTGAAAAAACTTATATTCGAAAGAAGTAGTATTGACAAAGTTTTGCTTCTGGATTATTCAATTAGTTGTTCCTAATAATCAATCGTAATCATTTCATTCGCGCAATATACTTGAGTCAAGTAGCTACCGTTTTTTTAAATTGGAAGTTCAGCTCCAAGGATGATTTGTCAATGACGCCAATCTTAACACTGTTTGATAATCTATCTGACCACCTTCCTCTCTCTGTTCGTTATCCTTTTATACCCCAGCAAGAGCAGAGTTCGCAAATAGTATGGGTTTAGGTGTCGACAAGAGTTTGTGGTGATACATATCCTAAAAGTAACACAAGTGTCCAGAAATTATGGCAACTTTGCGATTCATGTGCCTCACTTTCTCGCCTGCTCTACGCGACACTCCGGTCCAGCGATAAATTTGTCATATTGCCCTTAATATCCTTCGGGATGGAATAATCCAAATTTATTGTTATAGATTTCTGTACAGGACTCTCTGGTATTTTTTTTCGCATGCCAAGGATGAGGTTGAGGCTTTAGTCCTGGCCACAATGTCGCGTCTCGCGTTCCTCCTTAACGCCCTCAGTTGGAGAACAGTTTCGCATTGAGCCACAGATGGCACATTCAAGTAATTGCAGGCGCTTTACGTGGTGGTTTCGAGAGGACCAGGTGCTCTTGATGGCTCTTTATAATTGGGCCTTCGACATATTGAATTTTTCGAGTTGTTTTTAATACCCCACCACCGGCCGAATAAACGAATAGGAACGCATCGACTGGTTATATTCGCCTGATGGCTCTAGTTTACTATAGTGAATGCTGTAAGGGTGAGCAAAAAGAGCTCGACGAGGAAATATCGAAATATTTTCATGAAAATCTGAATATAGCAAATAGAAAAAATTATAAATACTATTCGTTGAGAAGAGTAATTTATTCATAAGATGTGATAATAATAATAAGAAACCAGTTCACATTTTTGGATTACTTGAACGGATTTTAGGTTTGTTTGAACAGCAGCAAATTTTCAACAAATATATCGGCAATGATTTGATAAAAACTGAACATTTTGTATTTTTGGAGGTAAAATTTTAAAATAAAGTCAGTTTCAAATTTAAAACTTCGAATTCGAAATCACTATTGTACCTAAGGCTGCAAACAAAATCTTTTTCATGAGCAATGTCATAATGATCTCACAAAATCTATTAAATATTATGGTATTATGATTTCCAGAAACTTTTTGAGCAAAATTTTCAAAAAAGTGTACAGAATATTTTCAAAAATTATTTTCTCTCAACCTTTTCAATTTGTGGGGTCATCACTACCCACACTGTTCAAATCATAGAAACTTCCATTTTTTTAACAAATAAGCTTAAGGGGGGAAATATCTTTAGAGGCCGAAAAAAGGTCTTTTTTGCAACTGATTTGTGGGGAAATGAAGACAGTTCTTATGAAATCAGTATAATATTTATTTTAGGCGGTGTTTGAGGTTGAAAAAAAACATATTCTACAAAAGTGAAAGTTGAAAATTAACAAATTTTTCAAGGATCTTGAAAGCCATGTCGTCGCTGACGTCGTAAATTGCGTAAGCGATGCTGGCTGCTATTTTCATCTGAAATCAACAAACCAAACATTTTCTTACTCGAGAGGTTTTTTTAGTAGATAGACTAAAATATTTGCGAAATTCGAAAATTAACCCTTCAAAACAGGCTCAAAAAAAATCAATTACGATTTTGACGAAAAATTTCGTTGTACTTCCAGTCAAAAATAGTCCCAAAATAATTTGTTTTTTTTAATCTTTAGTCTATATAGAACAGTTTCTTATGCTCTTTAAAATGAATGCTAGATGATGAAAATCGATTCACTAGTTTTTTTATTATCACACTAATGTTAAAAAACATGGTTTCGAGAAAAGGCCGTTTAAAGTTTGTGGTCAAGAGAAAAAGAACTCGGCGCCAGGCACTTCCGGGATGCATAACTTCCACAATTTTGAGAATTAGCTTTTGAAATTTTAACATGATATTCTTAGGCAAAACAATTTAAAAAAATCGATTTTAAAAAGTGTCTAAACGTACTTCCCCCCTTAAGTCGATCGCCATGAGTTAAAACCAAATTGTACTTCTGGAAATTTCTGCTTCCCAGTTTTTCAAGTCTCATTCACACCAGATTCAAGGCTCTATCGTAGAAGTTTTCCTTTTCTTTTGATGCATCAATCGCTTCGGTGGAGCATTGAGTAGGTTGGGTGAACCAAGGCTCTTCGAAATTGTCTTTTATAAAATCTGCTCTAATCTTGGATGTCAATGCAATTACCTAATACGTCTTTTTGTAAATAATATAAAGTATAAAATTAGGGAATTAGCATACGAAAGGTGTCAGTCGACCGAATTTAAAACGACTTTTAGTAATTTTAAATAATATTATAATTTATTACACCGATAATTTTCGAGATTTTCTGTAATTCTTCAAAATATGTAATCGTTTTTTGAATGAAATTTATAGTGACTCATTTTTTAATATTTAGAGAAATAAAACTTCAGGTCAGCCTGAAATTTTATATCTTTTTTTAAACATTTCAGCATTTATCGATACTTCCAAAAATTTCAGCCATATCTTCCATTTCTTTACCACGCCAACCGTGTAAGGACATGACCCGGAAAGTTACACCAATCCCACTGACATTTATATCTTCAGATTCCTTGCTCGCGTACTGTTATGGTTATTTCGGTTATTTCAACGGCGATGGCAAATAGCGTGCGCTACCACAGTTATTTATTGGCTTCATCTTGAGCATACTTTGCATCTGTGGCTATTCTTGGGATATATTTCTCTACTTATTTTATTGCTAATCGATCTAAAGTTGTTTGAATATGCGAACATTAACATTTATTGCAGTGTCACGATGGAAGTTAGTATATTTGTGACAAGCCTAAAGCCCAAGGACAATAATATTGTATTTTCGATTTGAGCGGAAAGTTATGAAAATTAGGACTTGGAGCTGAAGCTATTGAAACTCTTCAAGTAAATTTGATTGAAAAGATATGGAAAATGATTTTGAACAAAGATAAAATTCCGGTTGAAATAACAAGAATTTACTCGTAGTGTCTCTAAAAACGAGGCTGACTTCTTGAGCGATATTTTATGTTCAAATAAAATTTTCTATTAGTTCATTTTCCGGCGAATTTATTAGTGCTTGAAAGAAAGAGTGCTTTGAAAGAAATGAAATTCGAAACGACACCAAAAAAGTCAAAAATGTAGAAGAATTGATGCAAGAAATTTAATCGCATCTAATATTGTGTCTAAGCAAAATGGCTTGTAAAAAAGTTTATAATTTAATTGATAAATTCATTGCACCAGCATTTGAACTTTGATACATAACTTCTATTGGTTTTGAATGCCATCATTTCAGGCCAAGGAAAACCGACAAAATATTTCGCAATGAAAGACTGAATATACAAGAGGTATACGAAAATACTGAACATGTCTGAGGCATACGGCATCTTTCAAATTTCAGATCATCCATCACGTCAGATACAGCAAATGGTCATCTTTGAACTACACTAAACTAAAGTCGCCATCAACAAACTCTGCATGTGGATTGTTAGAAGCCCCATTGAGTGCGAGTGACTGAAAATATGACATCAACATATAGCCATTAGAAAGATCATCTGCGTAAACATCAAATCCATTTTCTAAACCACCTGTGATACTTTGCAGCATTGTCTAATGCGGCATCTTTATGTGTTTTTAAGTTTCCAGAGTACGTACGTGACGCTGCAGGGATACCATTTGATGCTCCCCATGTGATACGATGCTTTGAGATTACAACTATCTATGATGTGAAGGCTCACCACATCCTTCCTGGTAATATTATGCACAAAGTAAAGTTATCCTTCACATGTGTGCACAGACCCGTATTCAGCCAGCAGGAGTATGACGAGCACGAGAATCTTCCCTTATGCTATTATACCCCCGGGAGCATTTTCTATTTTTGTTAGTAGATTTAAGCTATAGAGGTATGGTTTCCAAATCGCCTCGGCTTTTATGTGCTTTTAAATGCAAACTTAAAATGAGTAGCTGACAAAACCCTAGGAATCCTGAACTGGAAGCTTGAAGTTGTAAGTATCTTAAACTTCTATTATTGAATATATTTTGAAGAAGAGCGAACAAAATAATTGAAGAGTCTCTGTTTCCATATTTTTATTATATTTTATTTATTATTTATTTTATTATATTTTTAACGATAAGGTGACATCCAGTAAAATATTTTTTCATATTTTCCCAATCTTTTTGAAAATTTGCAGATGATTTCAGGAATTATTCTAACACTTTCTTTGGGACATAATTGCAAAATGTCTTTGGGTCAGCCTATAACGTCTAAACTACCAAAGCGAAGAATAAAACGCACAGATTTTTCGTATAAGCAAAAGCAATTTTTGACGAAAATTTAACAGAAATCTGCGTGATGTTGAGTTTTGACCAAAAAAAAATCCAGGAAAAAAACTTGTATGGCACATTATTCATTAACTCATTGGTTACGGTGTTTCGGGATATAATTCAACATGTTTCATTTTGGACTAATTAGAATACCTGTAAATGTTGCAAAAACTATTCCTCATAAATTTATGCGGTGTCCTTATAGACCAAGGCGGATCAGTAAAAATACGAATACATTTAGACGTTGAGGGGGCGCCCCGATTTTTGCCGGAAAAGTTGTGGAATAACTCGTATAACAATAATTGGCTTATCCTCCCTCTCAAAAAAGTCGGGAACTTTATTAAAAATTTCGAAATGTCTAAAAATTTAAAAAAAAACCATTTTTTTCTACTTTCCTCATTCCTTACTTTAAAACGGTTCATTTAAGAGCAACGTTGTGAGGGAATAAAAGTTGCATATTTGAATTTTCTCTAAGATATGATTGGTTAAAATTTTTAAAACATTTTGCTCTTGCCGCAAAATAGCAGCAAATAACGAAAAAAGGAAAAAAAAGCCTTTTTTTAACTTCCCAGTATATGGGAAGTTCTTGTAGTCGCCTCGAAAATCGAAATTAAAATTTTCAACTTTTCTTTACGTTTTGAGGTCTATAGAGTATATATAAAGTGTTTTTAGAAAGAAGTATGTATGTGTGTGTGTGTGTATGTATGTACGTACGTACGTATGTGCGTTCGCGGGCAGTTTTTCTACGAGCATAACTCACGTAAACAAAGTTGTATCGACTTGGTTAAGGTGTCAATCGAAGCGTCTTTATAACCTTAAGAGCTGATTAGTTTTTGGAACACTTCGGCCGGGGGAGTTTGCTGTTTTTACCCCTTGAAGGTCAACCATGTTATGCGCTATATCTCACGAACCAAACATACGATTTGCATGATTGAGGTGTCAATCGACGCATATTAACATTTACGTAATTCTGTGAAATTTTTGAAAAAAATCGTTCGAGCGGTTTTTTAATTTTTTGAAAAAAAGTGCAAAAAATTGGGTTTTTTTTTTCAAAAACATCAAATTTTTAACTTGATTTTCAACACTCAGTAATAAATGTTTATATGATTTATATACTCAAAACAGTTGTTGTAAAAAAAAACACCAAAATTTTTTACTCTTGATTACAAAAAAATATCAAATAAAAAATCATTAATAGTAATCGTGATCTTCAAGGTCATTTGTATATTGCATTACATCTCGCGAACCAAACATACGATTTGCATGATTTAGGTGTCAATGAACGCGTATTAATATTTGTGTGAATCTATCAAATTTTGGAAAAAATCGTTGGAGCTGTTTTTTAATTTAAGAAAAAAAGTGCAAAAAATTAGGTTTTTTTTATAAAAAATAAATTTTTAATCTGATTTGCGAAATATAGTAATCAATGTTTGTAAAATTTATATACTTCAAACAATGTTTGTAGAAACACCATCAAAACCTTTTCTCATGAATACGTAAAAAATTAAATAAAAAATAAAAAATCATTACAAATCATCATGATTTTCAAAGTCATTTTTATCATTCACTATATCTCACGAACCAGATATAATATTTGCATCATTATGGTGTCAATTGACGTGTATTAATATCTTTGTGAAGTTTTTAACATGATAAAAATTCGTTTCAGCCGTTTTTTGAATTTAATAGAAGAAAAAGCGAAAAATTATGGGTTTTTTTTTTAAAAATATTTTTTTAACTTGATTTGCACAGCACAGTGATACCAGTTTATAAAATTTATACAATCTTATTAATTTTTGAAGAGAAACCAGCAAAAAAAATTTCCATGATTATGAAACAACTAAATAAAAAATAAAAACTCATTCAAAGTTACCATGTAAAGAGGGTTCATACGAATGATATTACCTTACATCTTTTATTCTAAAATTTTTTTTGTAAATTCAATCAAAGTTTTAAAATACTTGCATAATTTGAGCAGATTTTTAAGAGTTTTCATAGTCTTTTAATTAAAAAAACTGCTTAAATTTTGAAAACCAACAAAATTTCGATCAAATTTGCATTTGTGGTATCAAAGTTTTGAATAGTAAAATGTTTTGTAGTCAATACTTTGCAAGATCATATGCTTTGAAAAGCTTTCATCGAATAAAAAATTGTAGTTTTTAGTAGATTCATTCTTTAGTAATCGTAAGATTTCAATAACCATCATCATCTGTAATACATTTTACTTTTTACATGCAATTGAACCTTTTTTTGACTGCATATACAAAATTTTTCAAGACCAAAAAAGCCCCCAACAATTGATCCGCGTGAATATTCAATATGTCCTCGTCGACCAAAATCCTTACGTAATCAATGGACCCTTCCGTAGACGATATGATTCATATTAACTCATTTCTGTTTCTGCTATGAATACCTTTCATTGTTATCACTTAAAGTAGTATTATTTTCAAAATTATTATTGTGTTTAATGTTGTTGATGTTTATGTAGATATTACTGGGAAGTTGACCGTGTGGACCTCAAGGGTCGCACTTCGCGGCTTGTTTAAAATTTGTTTTCACCACCTAGAATGCATTTAGCACTTTCATAGTTCATCTAGGTAATCTTTATAATATAGTAAAACAGCATACAAATTTTCAGCAAAATCGTTCAATAGATTGCGCATAATATTTTCCAACCTAAATTTATTTAAAAAAATTAAAAAAAATTGAAATATTGCAAGTCAAATTTTTTGATACTTTGGCAATCGTGTGATATTGAATTTTAGATGTAGACGATATGTTCGGACCTCTAATACTGAACCGCATTTCTCAATTCTGTTTTAATCTTATTTTCTGCATTTTCAGCCAGTTCAATTTATCTTATAACAAAACTAATCCAATAATGCTGGGTAATACCTTATTGATTCAATGTTCGGCACAAATCTAGATGTCTCCTGTATGACATTTGTATCCTAATTTTCATATCACAAACCTGTCGTTTAAAAATTGAAGCAAAGTAATTTTTAGTTTATTTGATTTCTTTCCTGAACTCGGAGGCAAATGATGCTCTTATCACAAATAAAATAATATGTTCTGAAGGACTTCTTGTTGTTGAAGAAATATTAAAAGATAACGCAGCTGCACCTCACTTTTTTCGATGAGATTTATATAGCATGAGTAAATTTGGTAGAAGAAACATTCGGTACTTCTGGGGTAAACTATGAGAAGAACTGTTGGAAATTTGAAGTTAGACTATGGTATAGGAACTAGATTTTCCCGACAGGATCATTGGACATACAACAGTGTTACTTATTCTGCATTTCCTTCCTTTATTGACTCTCTCACACACAACACGCTTTAATCAACATCACTGACTATTGTATCCACAAACACCATTCAATAAAAATCTACTTGTCATACCGAGGTACAGCATTGATCTCAAAGCAACTAGTTGCAAAATTTTCGTAGTCCTGCATTTCTTATGAATTTAGATCACAAAGAAACCAGCAAAAAGTTCCAATTTTCGGTATTGTGAGTCGTGATCTTATGTTCCTTCGGCATCTTGCCTGCTTTTTCCAAAGATGTTTTATATAAAATCTACTGGAACACTTGATAACTTAATCTTGAAAAAATAACAGAAGGTTCAAAGAATGCTGACTTCTCCAACTTCTTAAGGCGAAATCCGTCTGCCAACAGTGGATCTAATGATTTTTATGACAAAAAAACCAGGCTGCTTTTTATTTCGTTGAGCATGCCTCCGCAAATTATTGAGATTAATGAGAAGTATGAACAAAGCATTAGCTTGTATTAAATTGACACTCCTAGTATAATAAAGCTATACGTCCTCGCAGATTATGAAACGGCTTTAATGATTTTCACAACAAAGTATTTGTTACACCAAAGGTTTTTTTTAAATACATACATAGATTATTGAACTCTAAAAGGAGTTTGAAAACATATTAACCTTATTTCCTTCTAATAACATCAGGAAGATTACTACCTTAATTCGGACAGCTTCCAATTGTATTCAGACTCTCAATTTGTTTCAAAAAAGTCCAAGTTTAAAAAACCATGATGGGCTGGGCATAATTTTTATGCATGCCGTTATTTTAGAAAAAACATTATCTATAACGACAATTCAGCTCTTTCGCATCTCTACGTACTCACCTTCTGCAATCTTATCGTCCCAATTTTGTCATAGTGTAGGATTAACTAAAGGAATTAAAACAGCAAATGTAACTTTTTTTCATTTATTAGATGTTATATTAACAAATTACAAGAAATGAAATGTATCTGATAAACTTACTGATCAATCAAAACTGTTTGGAACCATACAATTAATTATATTACAATTATTAAGTTGAAACGGCACTATAACATTAAGTCAATTGCGAGACCGAAAAACTTATATGAGAACAATGATTGGAACATTTTATGACATACACAATGATAAAAATTATCCATTGAGTCCTTAAGTGCAAATTTATTGAATGTGGTGCAAGTACTCTATACTAAAAACTCACTGCTTCGAAAGACTTTGTATCTAAATGGATCATTAGTGATTGGCTGATTTACGATTTGCACGTAAAAATTCGTTATAATTATTTCGGTTGGCTGGACGCCAGATTTTATTATCAACAATAGTTTATTCTGCTTTAAAAAAGGAATCATGTGTCACAGACTTAAAGTGAAAAATGTATGTTTTGCACTATGTTTGGTTAAAAACGATTTTTAGGTTATTCATTTGTTAACGACTATTTATTGCACATATTATTAATTCCAAAAAAATATAAGGTATCTAAGTTTGTAACAATGACTTGAATGCAACATCATTCCGTTAGTTTTTGTAGGATTGGGTGGATAAGAAAATACTTCTGACCATCTCCCCTTTCAATTCGGTTAGAATTGGCTAGAAAGTATTTCGAAATACTTAATTCCATTGAAATTACAACGAAAGAATCTTGTTTGGTTTGTTGTTTTAAGGATCATAACATCATTGTATTTGCAATGCGGATTACTGTGCGAACTATCATGCTACTACATATTCTTAAATAAATTACGCCTAATCCGATTGGCAAACCACTGATTGCCAATTAGTCTAATATGTAAGTGAAGCAACAAAACAAAAACATATTTAATTTAATAAACTGAGCTTATAATCATTTAATTTGACGACATAACAAAAACTTTGAGACGAATCATGTCTTCGGTAACGTTGTATTACAATAGAGGATTTTCACTTACTAGGAATTTTCGATTTCCACGTCTACTGACTGAGCATGGAGTGACTTAGAAACATAGACTGTTGCTTAAGTTTAAAATAGTAGTAAATATTAGATATATTTAATGTCTCATGATAATTTATAAGGTATAAATTGACTAGCACATGTACTTCTTTTTTGGTTTCATCAATCGAATACGTCATTTTGTTCCGCCTCCAGCAGTAACTCCGTTAGTTACGACACTAGGCGGTTGCGTCCCGGCTACCACTAGTGCCGGTTGCGATTGCGTTGGTGGAGATCTTGTGATTTGCGCACGTACTGCCTGCGAAGGATGTTTGGCGGGTACATCTGGGCGAACATTACCACAAATCTGGGGAGAATAAATGTAAAATGAAGTCTAAATATAATCGAAGAGAGGGTTTTTTGAGTATACCACATTTTATATGAACATTCCTACTCATATGAAAAACCTATTTAAATATCTACGAAGTATTTTCCAAGATTAGCAAGGAGCCATTAAGGACCTACATTTCTGGTTCTGCAGCAAAAGTAAGTATTTACAACAAATAGAAGAATTCAAAGACATTTGTTAAGTTGATGGGCTTCAAATGCCCCGCAATCATGTTGTCTTCATATCGAAGATACGAATCTATGTTAACAGCAAAATTGAAACGGCTGTTTTTCTTGCGGTCAATTTAAGCAACGAGGGAAAAATTTAAAAAGAGATTTGTATGACTACATTTTATATTCATGAGTTTGAGTTATTTTAACTCAAAAATCCATACTATAATAAAACTGGGACACTAAAATTTGTAAATTAGATTTAATTCAGAAAAATGTATTTGAGAGATTATTTAAAACCAGTAGAAACGAAAAATATCATCATTGGAAATTACTGCACAGCTGATCAAACATTTAATCAAATATCTTATCAAACATGTCATCAAACATCTGATCAAACAACTGACCGAACAGCTGATCAAACAGATGATCGAACAACTGACCAAACAGCTGATTAAACAGATGATGAAACGAATGACCAAACAGCTGATTAAACGTTTGATCTTATCAAACTAATGATCAAAAAGATGACCAAATTGTCGATCGAACAGCTGATCAAACAGAAATAGCTGATCAAATACTTGGTCAATTGCTTAGCAAACAGCTAATCAATCGCTGATCAAATACACGGAAAATACTTGACGGATTTTGATAAAACTTGGCATAGTGATTGCTTATATTCTGGATCAACATTTAAAAAACTTTCTATTCGATAAAATAGAATTGATTTTTACAAGCGTTACAGAACTGTATCTCAAAAATCATATTTCACACGAAAAACTCACCGCAACACGGGAAAGATACCAGGCGACAGATTATTTCAGTAATTTGACATTTGCTTTAAAATAATCCAGTTGGCATAAACACTAGTTTAATGGCAATTTTTCATGTCAAAACACTGAAAGATCTTCTGACATTAGAAAATAAAAGTTTGTGGGTAGGAAATTAAGTTATACACGCATAGCACAATTATATGCACAAGTGGATTTCCAAGTACTTTTGGATATATACTCGTAAAATCAACGGATCATGATATTTGCAAACTGTCTTTGTAAAATGTTTATAGACGTTGTGAATTGATAAATAATTTTTATTTAAATCACTAAATAATATCTTGAAACAAGAATATCTTTTGAAATTTTCAATTTTGCAATTTTTTGCACTTTTTTCGGTTAAAACTGCATCACTCTTAATCATTTTGTAATTCATTAAAAAATCTGAATCGAAATTTACTGAAGGAAATTTTTCACGAACATTTTGTTGGCAGACTTGGCGAAAGTTTTCCCAGTAAATAAAATTTTCACTCACAAGAAAGGAGCGATATTCTTAAAAGCCTTCGAAAATAAATATATTGGAAAACAATAAATATATTAACAGTTTCCTTACGTTACGTCTTTCTTACATATAGTCACATAACAATAAAATTATATTGAAGGTGAAAAAATTTCAAACTGAAACGAAAAACCAAAAAAAAGTAAGAATACTGAAAAATTCGCAACAAAGATTTTTTAGTGATTCAAATAAAAAATATTCATCAATCTACAATCTCAATCAACATTTCGTAATAAATCGATTGTAAATATCATGATGCGTTCATTTTATTCATTAAAAAAAGAGGGAGACACATTTGTGCATATTTGTATACTTAATTTTAATTTTTCTTTCATAGTGAATGAAAGAGCTTTAAATATTCAAAACTAGAATGTAGAAATTCAAGTGATTTTATCCATTAATTTTCAACATTAAATGCTCCCAGATTATTCTCATTTCAAAGAAACATTTGAAAGTTTGGCTACTGTGAGACAGGTTGAAATTTTTTGCAACTTACAAAGACATTTTCCTCTGAAAAGCCACAATCGTTTCAAAATCCTACAAATAATTCTTTGTGCAAATAAAATACGTATATAACAAGAAATATTTATTCTGATATTAAACTCAACTAAAGTGTGTACGGAAAAAGGTTTGAAATATTCTTGCTACTACATTCTTTGAATGTTTACCGGTTCTACAATGATAATCCCTTTGAACTTATACCTACAAATAGGATTTACTGATAACTGATTACCCTCACCTTCTAGACTGGTTTGGCCCAATCTTCACTGAATTTAAGGTTTCATTTGAAGTAATAACAAATAAATGTTTTAATCAGATTCCATGCAAAAACTGCTCACATTATAATTTCACGATGAAATCTGATTGATTCGGGGTTACTGTATTATTCCATCTATCAGATAGTCATTATCTATATCTTCGTTAAGCCGACAAAGATATCGCCACCAATCGAAGCGAATCCACAGCAAAATATTTTGCACGCAAGAGCCCACAAAACATGTATCTATCAACCACACAAGCGGCCACACATACAACCTCGACAATGTATCTGCGGAGGCCCAAACTATCTTAAGAAGTGTACTCGTTGATTTGAGTGAACAACAAGAAAAGATACCGTTACACGGGGATGTAGCTCAGATGGTAGAGCGCTCGCTTAGCATGTGAGAGGTACCGGGATCAATGCCCGGCATCTCCAGTCGAAAATCTTTTATCTTTTCAATTGGTAGATGAAGACATTTTTTGTTAGGCATTTAAGGCATTCAAGAATTACATTGTCGAGATAAAATAACTACCTGGAGATGCCGGGCATTGATCCCGGTACCTCTCACATGCTAAGCGAGCGCTCTACCATCTGAGCTACATCCCCTCGAAGGAACAATTTCATCCAAAAAATTCAGATATTTTGATATATCCTTTCCACCAGTCAAATTTAAAAATGCATTAAAAATGTGATACTTTTGCTATTCAATGTTCCTATCTCGCCATTATAAAAAAATGTCGTGAAAAACAATGGAAGACAACAAGAATTTCGTGGGGAAAATTGCAAGACGTATTTAGAAAACAATAATTAGACATATGAAACTTCACCCCGAATAGCTACAAAAGCGCCAAAAACAATTTTTAATAATGTTGAAGTACTTGCCTGATGGTGATGTTCCCAATCCTTGTGCTGACAAAACGCTCCACAATATCTCGCCAAATTGCATCCCGAGCAAGTCTCATTGGCTTTTCGGCCACAATTCCAACATGCCTGCGAATGCATTACGAAGAACATGAGGGCTTATCCTGTTATTTATTATTTAAGTAATTTAAGTAATGTCCCATCAAGTTTACAATAGCAATTAATTTCTATTACAGCTGATGAGCAAGTTTCACAGAATATGAGGAAAATAAAAAAATCAAAAGCAGTCTGTAATTATCCGTCTTACATTTTGTCCTCCTGATATCGACGGTGATTTACTCCCTGCGTCCGCTTCACTAGCATGTTTGCTCATATCGGCAAAGAACTTTTCCATTTTCAAGCGCTCTTGAGCCATTGTTTCGGCAGCTCGATTTTCCGCAGCTGCCACAGCTCTTTGGATTTCAATAACAGCCTGTCGTTTGACCTTTGCAAATACGTAACGAAAATAACTTTTATTATATTTGCTGAAATTTTTTATTTTAATTATGAACATCATATTATACATATATGCAAAGGCAGTTCCACAGTTACAGGATTTTTTTTATTTTAAAAATGAATTTCTTCACCAATGAGCTGGCGTTCGACTCAAGCAAATTATTGGTTATCACCCGTCGTTATTACGATAATAGTTTCTTGATTGCCTACAGAGGATTTTAATGTTAGAGTATGGCTTCAGTAACAGTAGCCGGTTTGATATTAGCAAATCTACACCCAAAATGGCAGACGATATTCGAGTAGTTACCAAATACTGAGGTGAATCTAAAAGAACCCGAACCACGATTTGGGTTCCAAACAAATACATTCCAAGTTTAACCCTCCTCAGGACCTTCAATTTAGCCGACGAGAAGCTGTCTTCGAAGGGGTAGAGAGATAACTCCCAAAAGATCTACAACACACGATTTCAAACTCTACTGTACGTTACATTTGTTTCCAAAAAATTCTAGTAGATTTTCTTGTAAATAGCACGATTTACGTTTTTACGTGAATAGTCTTCCAAATTTTTTAAAAATAGGAATATTTTGAAAGTTTGAATATAGAGTTTTTCCCAATTAGTCAAAACTTACTTGATTCACAGCATCTTCGGCATTCCGTTTGAGTTCAGCCACTTTTTCCTCGGTCTGCCGTCGAATATCAACCACTGCGTTCTCCGTGTAGCCTGGCTGCGGGTCGATCCCTCGCTGCTGCAATATGGTGATGGCCCGTTTTGTTTTATCCACCATGGCTGATATACAATTCAACATGGTGTGAATGTTCTTCCATTCCTCCTCCCCATTCATGCGATTGATTCGTTGAGCGTCCGAGCACCTGCTGGCAGGATCACGATCGTCGCGATGGTTAGCCTGCAACCACAACAAAAGTAATGTGCACATTAAGCTCACATTCGAAGAGCGGCAAGGATCTTTTGCACGACGTCATAATCGCACGAATTTTACCTTATCTAACAGCACTCCAAAGCCTGCTTCGCTCTGGTTCCCAGTACTTCCTTGGTATTCGAACAATGACGGTTGACTACTGAATAAATGACTAGAATTAATAAGTGCTGCATGGGTATGCATCCTTTTTGCCGGCGGATAGATGTAATCATTCCAATCAGCCACGACATTGTGCTGGTCGGAAAGGGTATCTGATGGACGTCTTTTGAACACCAACCCGTTCCCGTTGACGTTGTTACCGGTGGAGCTTTCAATCGGAAGGAAAATTTCTGCATGATCTGACGGACCGTGGGAAAATTCGAGGGCACTGTTTTCATTGCTCGTTACGTATTGAAGGGTAGTCTACATAAACAATAATAGAACATATTGAATAATTAATGAACTAATAACCGTGAGCTTAACAAAATTAATGGTATGAGTATATGGTTTTTTTTCTTCATTGAAAGCATGTTGAGTTTGTTTTTTGGTTTGTGGCGACTTTCAATAGTTTTAAAAACCCAAGAAAACATAAAATAAACGAAGCAGGATTAGAAAGTTTGCTTCTATCAATAAATGTAATAAAAGAAAATACGTCTTGGTTCTTTTGTTTATTGCGCATTACATTTATAACATTTATTCCACCTTAGACCTAAAATGACAATCTCTAGTATATGTTTTGGAAAAGTCGATTTTCCAAAAACACTGGTTTTGCGTTCAGTATACATTCAGAAACAAAGTACAATAATATATTCAAGTCTGCGCGCTCTAAAAATGTATTTACAGCGGATTTTCTGTGAAAGGTGCAACGGGGTATACTTACAAAAAATTATTTTAAATGCGTTTTTCTCAAAACAACGTTTTTTGACCTGGTTGACACGATTTTACAAAAACTACTTAACCGATCAAGCTGAAATTTTGAGGGGTTATTCATTACATATATGGTTATAGCCCGTTGTAGAATCATGAATATCCGTTGTCATTGAATCACCTTTTTAAACAACATAACCTCAAAAAAAAAAGGTCAAAAACTCGAAAAGTCCGCCATTTTGTTATTTTTCACTTAAAGTTCTTGTACGGGATATAGCGACTTACTTATACTTAAATATGCACTTTGAATTTTTGATTTCAAAGGTTCCTGAGTCGAGAAATCATGTCAACCAGGAAAAAAGCAGGCTTTGTTGTGGCAGCCATATCTGAGGCATATTAAATTGTAAAAATTCAAAAAGGATTTTTACACACTTTAATATGTATTTTTGCAATTGTGCGAAAATCGTAGTTTAATAATAAAATTTACTGTGAAAAAAAACCTTAAAAATATGTGCAAAAGACTAGAGATGCCCCCTTAAAGAAATGCATGCACCACCTAGACGAGAAACACAGAATATAACAATTCAGCACTATCTACTGGAGCATATTGTTGCATAGCACATAATTTTATAACGATTTTCGTTACAACATGAGGGTTGAATGGCTATCAATCACGATTGCTATTCATGTGAAAAACAGAAGTTTAACAATGATTTTTACCATAACAGGAAGATACATATTCATTTGAAAACCGAATTTTAGAGTGAAAATACACAAACCAGTTAAAATGATTTCTATCAGTTCAGCAGTATTAGTAATGTTTGTAAATTCATTCCCTGAAAAGTTGTCCCAAATTCCTGCCCAACCATATATCCAACACATTTAATTTTTCTATAATCAGTTGATTTTCCATAAAATATTTTCATCAGTTAATTTCCCATAAGATATTCTGAATATAAAATCCAGTTGTATTTAAAAAATTATATGTACATTACAGCTTTAAATTTGCAGCATATGAGTTTCAACATTTTTCTTTCATCGTTTCCCTTCGCCACCAAACATTACACGTGGAACATCTTTTAAATACATTCAAGATACTTCCTCTTCAATAGCATATTTCGCTTGGCTCAAAGATTATACCCATTAACATATTTCCAACAAATGTTTTGAAATTTCCGAGAAAAACTAGGATACACGGGGTTGATGCTTCCCCTTAATTCAACACACCCTAGATTTCAGTGTTTCTCGCATGAATGAACCAAACCACGAATGAAGGAATTCAATTTATGGGCCATTGCGGATGCAGATGATTCCGTTGCGTGGGTAAATTCACAAGTTGTAAAGAACGGGAAAAAATTGGATTTACTTAAGTACCCATAGAAACAACGATTATGGGGGTGATTTTTCCATGTTGTTATTCATAGAACTGCACATTAAATAATTCATTTGTCGATGTATTAATGAACTTAATCAAGTGAAGCCTAATATTTTGGTTTATTGCATTCAGTCTCCTGATATGTGAGTATTAATTTGAATTTGGCGAACTAACTTTACAGAAGCCAATTTGAGAGATAGTCGAGGTTTTGTGCAATTTTTATTCGTATTGGTAGTACTACTTCAACTTATTTTCCAGAAGAGAGGGAGAGAACCTGAGAACCTTTTCTTTTCTAATTTAGACTTTCTAGCGTTTAAAATGCACAATTGGCATACCAAGGTTGTTGGCATTCTGTCGTGTAGGAAGCAGAGCATATATGATTTATGATATAATTTAATGTAATCACAGCAGAGATGCGTTTCAATGCCATTAGGGGTTGTATAAAATTTCTTATTATGTACGCAACCTACTTTTGAAGCAGGTCGCGCTACTGTAAACGTCTTACGCTAGAAAACTATGAATGGGTATTGTCCAACCAAATAAACATCCCTTCAAAAAAATAGTACACGTCTCGAGCTTCATCCACTCGTCCTGTTTGGGTTTGTCTTCGGGCAGGTGCTTTCAATCAGTTTCATTAAGGATTGTATGCTTCGTCTGGACATCTACTTTGCTTTTGTTCTGTAGCGCTTCAATGTCCTGTCCTATGCCCGAGTCCCATTCCCTTTTGTTTAACTGGATTCATGCCCTAGGTACTGTGGGAAAGTATACTGGTCGTATCTACTTAATTATTATCATGAATACAAGATGCGCTTCCACTCATTCTTAAACATGTGTAGCCCGGAGTCCTGCGGCATTAGGTGCTTACCGATCTCCTTCATCCTGGCTGGGGAGCTCAGTTGCGAAATGCTTTGATATACGTGGGCGGGCAAGGAGCAGATGTGAATGTTCACATTGATATTTCAAAGGGTAAGTGTGGAAATCAGAGCAGGTGCTTTCAGCATAATTAATTTTGAATAGAACTTGGAAAGCATACAACGGCAGGGAAACGAGAAGTTTTTGGGGATGTGATTTTGAATGCTTATTATTTCGATGGGAAACAATGTTTTTTGTTTTTGCACCAACGAAATTCTGATTTTTCAGATGATGGAGGCTGAAGGCGTGGTATACATTGATTTAGATGTTTTCGGCGATTTGAAATAATTTACAATTTTGAATTATTACCTGATTGATAGCTCTCGCCAGGCTGGTAATCTCACGCTGTAGCAACGGTATGTGAGTCTTGATAAATGGAATGACGTTTGGGCGGAGTGGGTAGCTTATAATGTCCTGGAGAGCTGATCGAAACTCCTCAATTGAGATGCCTCCACTCTGAAAAATAAATACTTTTTATTTGCTTATTTAATTTGGATCCCCCTCGGGAATTAATAGGTTGATTGGATTTTTTAATAAAAGGATGATAATAACAAGCAATTTGTTTAATGAAACGATGCGATGTATGCAACATTAAATTTACAAATAAATAAAAATCGATTATTGAAATCACACCAAAACGAAACAAACAGAAATAACAGATTACCGAACATTCGTTTGCCTGAAGCATGTTATATATTAAAGGCAGGCACTACTTGGAAAGGTAAACCAGGTTTGAATGCTTATATTTTTTAAACAACTACTTGTAAAATAAGCAACTGTCTTCTAAATTACAATTCATTCAATGTATATCTTTCTTTGATTTCAAGACGATTATCGGTAGGAATTTCTCATTTGCAATATTTCTTTACACAGATAATATCTAAGAGCATCCGAATTGTTCAGTAAGATTCCTGGATCGAGTTTAAGGTAGATCGATCTTCAGTTTTCTCCTTTATTTATTTATCTTTTCTAAACATTTTTCTGAAACATATTGATGTAGGGGTTAAATCTTGCTGGTAGCTGTTATCAGTAGGGGATGCCCCTGAGAGTATTTTGTGGTCAATGACAATGAACGAGGTAACTAAAAAAGTGCTTCTGAGTTGTAAATCAAAATAAAATTCAAATTTATTCGTAGTATATTTTATGCACAAGTAATAATAGATATCCAAAGTAACAAACGCATTGCAAGAGTGTGAAGAGGAGAAATTATTTAGTAAAACATGAACACAATTCTTTTTGGAAGTTGTTACCTTTAATAATACTAAGAAATTTATTTCAAAGGATCAGAAAAAAGATTTTAAAGTGGAAGCTTATAAAAAACCGAAGATAAGTTCCCGCAATTTCCTATTTCTTGAACCAACGCGAGATGACTCCCATACTACAATTAAACATAAAAATCTTTAGTTGATGAAAGTAGGTACAGTCAAATAAGATATTCAAAACAACACATGCATTTAAACTATAAAAATAATCTGGTAGGATCATAAAACACATACACCTTAATATGGATGCTATCCTACAAGATATCAATTCCATCATTCGTTCTGATAAAACATGTAACTTACCGCTAGCGACAGCACTAAAGCTCTCGTCCTATCGCTGATTTCAGGATGTGAGTCCTGTGTGATTTGCACTAAGGATCCCAGAAATTTACGGATTTTAGCTAGTGCTCGGGATTGCTCTAGGTGTGGAGTAAGAGCGGCTGCGACAGGTGTCGGTGGAGGTGTTGTAGTGGCGCCATTAACTACAGGCGACGAGCTGGCATTACGGTTTGGCCGGGGTGGTGCCAGACTGCTGTGATGAATTTGCGGCGACATTGGTGATCTCGGGGCAACGGCTCGAACACTTTCAGGTGAGTCAGGTGTGCGACAATTATCCTTACCATTACCTGTAATATGCAAATTAAAAGCATGTCCTTAGAAAACGTAGCTCATCTGAAACTTTCAAAGAGTGTTTGCTACAGATAGTATTCGGCGAAAAGACAGCAAAGGGTAGAAATTTTTTAAGTAGTGGATAATCCTTTAACTTCGTTGGAATCAGACTGATGACAACAAAATAGTGCCCTCAACAAAGAAAATAAGCAGGTTAATTACCAGAGCCATTTTTTCATAATATTTGGAGATTCCTGTTCGGTGCAGATGAAGACTTCGCGTTCCGAGTTTTTCACACCCTATCAATGAATAGTCAAACAAAATTTGCACTGAATGACTTGCATATGCATTCAATATTTGATACAATACTTGCCCAAATGGTGGGAATTCAGACAGGATGCTTCGATTTGTTTCTTCCAGCCAACTGAATATGCAACCAAAACGAGGCCACATGAAACAATTCAAGAAGTGCGGCTGAATGAATCGTACATGCTTTTAGAATTCTGAGAGTTAGTATTTATACTTTGTTTGTCTGAAACGAGATGAAAGGGCGTAGAATCATGCAAAAGGATGCTGCGGATAGACACGTGGGACATTTTTACAATCACATTTCTGTTTTTACCTATTACTGTTTAGGAGTTTAAACATAATAAAAGTCCTTAGCTACAAACATGTCTGAAAACCGACTTTAATACTTCTCACGTGCTAGAAGTGCACTAATAACTGAGCAAATCGTTTAGATGGTTCGGTATATCGAAGCAACTTAGGGGCGATGTCATAAAAGGCGTATATTTTCATCGAAATCAGAATTTTTTACTGTCATTATTATTAACGTACGGCGACCTAAATCAAAATTTATTGCAGTCCCAAAAAAACATTCCACACCAAACAAAAATGTCCACCACATAGGAGGAAAAGCTATTCTAAATGTTTGCACAAATTTTATAAATCGAAAAGAGAAACTGATAAAGCTGTGAACAATCTATACTTCATTTAATTCAATTCATTTTCAAAATGAAATACATAAATGTATTTGTGATCAACATATTTCACCAAGCTAAGGGGACATTTGAAAATTGATAAAATTTAATTAGCTGATATTCGCCAGTAAAAATTTTCAATTTATTTTCCAAGCAAGATTCGAAAATATTTAAAATATGCAGATTTTTCTTGGCAAAATGCAAATTTTTTATTAAAAATTTTCGGGTAGAGAGAAGCTTAGTTTCGGTGTTACTACGTGCGTAAGAAAATCTTCAATGTTATCGAAACGATTTTTTATCCCTCTTAAATTGATTGGGTTCCGAAAAATTTATTTTTGAGGATTTTATTTTTATTTTTCCAATGAACCCCAGAGATCATTTTAAGCGACCGCTGCAAACGATAGATCCAATACCTAGCATTATTATGTATTTTGTTGTTGTTTCATAAAACAAAAAAACATGCTGGATGTCGGATCGATCGTTTTTGCTTCATTAAACAACATAAAAATAGAAAATAATGTTAGATGTATGATTGATCGTTCGCAGAGGCCGAATAGGATCGTGATAGAGCCGGGATTCACTAAATATCCCATATTTTTGATTCTAAAATTTTGGTTATTTTATGTCGTCCGTAATCAATTTTGGAAAGAAAAAAAATCATCATAAGGGCATTGGTGAGTTTTTCTCACACGTATTTACACCGAAGCTTCTCTTATCTTCCCTTGATTTTTCTAAGCAATGGTTCAGGCACTTCAACTAGCAAAATTTTCATTAAATTTGACAATAGCACTTGAAAAAACAAAATTTTCATTAAATTCGAGAATAAATATGTAATTGAAATGTCTAATTGATTATTTCCATTGCAGCATTTCTGTTAACGTTGTCAACTAAAGTTTAACATTTCTGAATTGTAACCACATTTATTTACTTTCAAAAATTCACTACAATTACTAAGTCGAACGGCTAAATCGAGGATTTTCAATTTAAAAAGAAGAAAGGCAACCAAATTTCAGGCGGAATGTGAAAAACAATTCAAACAGTAATTGAATATTACTTTTAACATGGTTCTGCAATTAACATTGTTTGAAAGCTAGGAAAGACTGGAAAGCGAACCAATCGTCATAGCAGCTCCAAAGGATATATCAACACATGTATTTGTCTGTATATGATGAATATTCTTCCTCCAGTCACTGATATTTTGAATGAATCCCACATGAAGTAAGAACATAACATCCTGTGAGTTTTCAACCGACCTAAAAAACCCTCTTATACAACTCTTGCGTAAACACGGTTACGTACGCACCTAGTGCGGGCACTATTTGTTTTTCGTTTTCCGAAATTTCATCAGGCATATAATAAGCAGCCAAACAAATACCAAAAGAACAGGTGAATTCAAATCTAATTTGCGGAGGGATAGCTCCTCCATATTTCGTCCTCGCCGCATGGATGCCCGAACTGAAACTCCGTCAAACGCAGACAGTTCGCCAGTCAAAAACAGAAAGCACTTGTAGGTCGTTAGGTTCACGTATTTTCATTTATTTTGGCCGGAGTATGATGGCGGCATGTGCTTTTGTTGTTGTTGCAGGCTCTGCTGTTGCTGTTGTTGAGTTATTGTTTTTTCCCTTATCCACGGAAGCTACAAACATCCTTCATACTCTTATGCCAATTGTCCTGTACAATCATTTGAAAGTGTTTGGCCAAGAAACGCCTAAGCTGAACTAGATATGCATGTCAGATACCTTAATTTAAATCGTTGGCAGGTTTGGGCTAATGGGAATTGAACAAATGCGAATAACATTCTGCGAGATCAAAGCGCGATGAAAATGAAAATGAAAGCATCCGTTCAACCGTATCATAATATTGTTGGCTGGGAATCAACGGGGCTGACAAGGATTCCGTTTAAATTATCACCTGTATAGCCATGGCTAAAACAGACGGCAAACGAGAACGATCTGAAGTTGAGAGTGCTCCTTAGGCCTAGAATACATACCCTTCGAGCGTCGATTACTAGCTGCCGATTCGTAAGCTTCCTTGTCTGGTATTTCTTCTTTGATAATAGTTTTGCCATCCAATGCCATCTGCAACAAAAGGAATGTGTGCTATCATAAGAATATTCTTCGCCTAAAAAGTTAAAAAGAAAGTTTGCTGGTTCTACTCTTACAGCGCATACATCCCAGAATATACATGTTTTGATACAAAACACGTTTCTTTCAAGTATAATATAAAATATATGTAATTTGACTAGTGTAGTCTACCACTTAGGAGTGGCATCTTCTTTTTCCACTCGTCGACGACCATGAAAAATAGAGTTGTATGTATTCAACAGTCTCTTCTAATTACCAAGCTCACGTAGCGATAATACCTATAGATGCGCTACGAAACTTTAGAATGGATTCCGTTTTGCAGGAAAAGAATTGAATGCTTGCCAAGAACACTCTACATCCACGTCTTCAGCACTTTGCTTAACATTTCGCAACACTTCCTGCAAAACAAACATCCGCAGTAGCATCATGTTTCCCATCACTCAGCGCGGGCAGCACTCACGAGCGAGAACTTGAATTTTTACATATGCACACTTTCTAATTTCAGAGTTCAGATGGGGGCAACACGCTGAGATTGTCGGGCGGAATTCAGATTTCGATTTGATAATGCTTTTTTGAAAGGTTGCTAGCGCAGCAATAGGGAAACAGATAATGTTAACCCTTCCGCTGCTTTCATTACTGAAGGATAGTATAAGTTTGTTGGCATTTGCCCAGCAGCTGTATGTTATTAATTACAGCATCACCTTTGCTCACATATATACGTTTTCAAAATGATAGAATTTTATTGTGCATTGGAAATGAGAATTTGTTACGTGATTTCGTTTTTAATCAAAATTGATAACAATATTAGAATAGAGTAAAGGTTGGTAATGTGGTGATATTGGCGATCTTCGGCATACAAGGCTACACAGTTATAAATTTGAAACGCCATGTAATTATAATCTGGGAATTGCACGGTGGTTGTGATTGTACTTGTTTGACTTTTGGTCCCTCGCTATATTGCAATATTAGTATTACACTGAATAGAATAGGACGTGCTTCAATAGCACCGAAGCAAAAACCGACAAGAAATGGAGAAAACCGTTAATTTAATGTTGAAAACATTACACCATATTGAGCATAGCTTGAAATGAATTAAGGACCCTAACATATTTTCTATTTAATACTTTGATTTGCTAAATTTATGTAGAACTTGGTGGTGAAACACTTAAGAAAACAGGTTAATTGGGTACATAAATGGATAATTTAACAAAGTTTGGAATTTATTTGGGTGTTTTGAGCGTATTTTGGTATTGTTTTAAAATTATTGAAAAAGTCGTGTTGTTGTTTTTACCAAAAATAGCATGTATTTCCTCAAATACGTATTTCACACGACTGTCGTGTACAAAACACTGAAAAAAGTTGCAAGTAGCAACCGAAATACGTATTTGAGGAAATATATACTATTTTTGGTAAAAAGCAACAACACGACTTTTTCAATAATTTTAAGGTTTGGAAGCTAGCCCAAACAGTGTTCAGAATCCCGAAGAAAGTTCAACTTTTACCAATAAATTATAAAGGCGATAAGCCATATACCAACATATTACTTTGATTTAAATTCGATTTGATCTGTATTTTGATCATATAGCTTTTGCCGAAAAATTTCAATAGGTAATACTTGAAATTTATAGTTTTTCACTCTTTACGATTATAATATCTATTAAATAAAATTAAAATTTACATTCAATAGTACTTTTTCCTGTCTAAATGTCCAATCAAGAAAACCAACTAAGGAAGCTACTGGATTTTATTGATTTTTTTAGTCTCATAGATTATTAGAGCTTAGACTAAAGGAGTGTTAAGTTTAATTGTGATTATAATATCACATTAATGATATGCAACTATTTATGTCTGTTGAACATTGTATTAGCAGTGATAGTAATCTGTTTTATTGTAATGCTGCCTTCGAAAGGATTTAAGGGGGAAATACTAGTAACGGTCATTAAAAAAAATCGAACTAACTTTTAAGCGACATAAAGTGTTAGTTAAAAGTTAAAGTTTCAAATTGAAATTCGTAGCCATTCCGAAGTGATCGTGTCTTAGCTCACCATTTAGGCAGGGTGACCCCAGGGATTTTAATATCTTTGAAGCTGATCGTACTGAAGTTATACACGCAGCTGAACCACAACATAACCTAGAACTCATACCAAATTGTATATGAAAATAAATTATCCCTAAAAATCAATTTTTTATTGGAAAAATGCACTAAAATTTTCGAAACGTATGAAACTTTTTTTCTTCTAAATTGTGTCATTTTTTGATTGCCAAATCTTTCAATAAGTTTAGGAATAATTTCAGCATTTAGGTGTTACAAACATACTAGCCAAAATTGAGAGATCAATAATGAGGTATTTGAAAACTTCACAAAACGGACAACTGTCGCCTAACCCTTTCGTAAATATCACGGTATAACGTTGTCAATTTTCAATAATTTTTTAATGAAATGAATAACTATGACAAAGTAATTGAGTAATGATCGTAATTAAGTAATGAACGTAGTTCAGTAATGAGAGTCATTATGGTCATTACATATTCAATTGAGTATCATATTCAATTTGGTATCTAGAACTGGTGTACCTTTTGTCTGTATCTTGGGTTTTTTTTGGTAGCATGTTTATTTAAAATGCCATATTTTTTGAGTATATTTGCTGTCATGCTATGACTCCTCAAACTTGAAAAATTATACAAATCTTTAAATAAACACACAAAAATACTCTTAATTTTTCAAAAAAAACTGTTCAAAAAAGAAACTTACACTTGAAAACCCAACATACAATATATGTAACTTTTAAAGTGATATAAAATTTGGGAGATTTGAACAAACTGGTATCATTTTATTGAAAAATGAAATAAAACATTGAAATTTTTGAAATTTAAATAATACTTAAATTTTCCTGCCGGCTTCACTGAGTACCGGTATTTGAATTTTATTAAAACCATTGAAATCAGCGGCCTTGTTGTCGAAAACCTCCTTAATGTCCATAGACACTGTGAAATACTTCAGTGTTTTTTTGATGCATCAAAAAAGTGCAACTTAAAACAGGTAAACCTTTAATTAGCTATTATATACTGTTATATGCAAACCCTTTCGAAGCTATGGTTCAAATGCAATCCTTGCTTGATGGCCGGATTATCCCCTGCTCATAGAGTCAGGCATGGGTCTACTTTTTTGATTTGAAGTTGGAACATAGAAAAATAATAAGAGAGATATTTAGTAACTGTGTAAGTGACGAATTTTGTGGCAATTAAAAACTAGGAAGTTTATTAAGAATCAATCACACGTGGGTATGAAGAGGAATTGCACAACATAAGTTGTTGTTTCTTGATTCGTTTTGTCACCATGGCTCATTGATCACACCGCCACAAGTCCTCGTGGTGCCTTTCTCGTTTATTACAATTTATGCTCGTCCGATACTTATCAGACAGGAATCCCATTTGATTTGTTAAAACTAAGCGTTGAAATATGCGCAGAAAGTTTTGAATATCTATTTGATGATTTCAGCGAAAACGTTTGGAAAAACGGTCTCCTATTAGATTCAATTTTTTCGTTTCCTTGTCGCTTTTGATTTCTAAAGATGAGTCTATGGGGCTTTTTGACCCCATTATACAGTGAGCGTAACTATGGTTGAGGTATAAGCTGAAGAATAATATGAAACATTTTGTTTTCTCACAAAAAAGTAGAAATTGGCTATTTTTTCTACGTCTACATGTATTTCCGCACTTAGTAAGAGCGAACACGTGATGGGTTCCACTAAGGCCTAGCTACATCAGTGGGATTAGTCCATCCAAGTTAACGATTTATTCAGTCGTCTGATAAGCTTGTCTTGAAAAACAGGATGCTTTTCCAAAACTCTTTTTTTGGGTCAAGCCAAGATCCATTAGTATGAACGTTAGATGTCTTTTGAATATGTTTCTATTTACATAAAGCTTCCACAAATGGATTAAGCTAGCAGATATGTTACGAAGATGCTGCAGTCTTTTCGGCAATTTAAAGTGTGACAATCACTTACAACCAAACTTCTTATTTTGCAATTGAACATTTTCACTTGATTCTTGAACACATTCTATCCGAAATCATCGAGCAAGGAAAAGGGTTAACTACTCACCCCAAGGCAATCTGAATATCATCCCAATGCGTGGTATGCCGCGGATGGTTTCCATCTATCAAAAAATCAATTCTCACGTCTGGACCCTGCCCCGGCGCGGGCGGCTCGACTGCGACCCCACGGGCGGCCCTCGCAGCCAAACATTCAATTCCACTTCAGTTCGCTCTTCAAACGATAATTACGGCGTGAAGTGTTTCACCGCATGGCGCATAGCGAGGAGCAGCCGCAAATATTCAGCAAACGATGTTCAAAGCAAGCATGTTCTTCGTCAATGTCGCTGCGGCTTCGTTGAAAGCCTGCAGGTCCTTGTCGGGGAGCATTCTGGCGCGTTACTCAAGCAAGAGTGGTTGTCTGATTCCGAACCATCCGCCGCCACCAAGTCGAGCTCCCAAGGAATCCCTACCCGCAGCCAAACACATTTGGGAGGCTACGAGAAAGCTTCTCGTGAATGGGTGCTGGATACGATTTGTTTTCGAATAAATGCTGGGCGGCTGATATAAAAAAATTTGGCCGGTTTTCCACAATATACAGCATCTTTCTCTCTACGTCATGTTTTAAAGATTTTAGAACTGTCGACGACTACTTAGTCCCTTTCTCAGGCTCAGCGTCTTCATATTCTTCGTATTCAAGAGAACGGCACCAGAATATCAGTATTAGTTGAGGATACGATGATGCCATAAAAGATTCTTCAGCGGATGTTAGAATTTATTCGACCACAAACTGTATTTCGAACTGTTTCACGATTTTCAAGTATTTGTAATGGATCCCATTGGACTTGTTTGGCACGTAGATAAGGCATTCAGACCCGTCCGTCAGCAGCAAAGATGAAAAACAGGAGCAACACCAACGCCAAGTCGTACGAAGAGGTTGTTGCTGACTCTAATACGAAAAGCGGGGCATGTTCTGTCACCTACGCACCCCCGTCCTGATGCGGGCAGAAGCAACCAACACGTTGGCGCGGCCAGGACATTCAAAGTTGAACATCACTTGAACCTGTCGGAAAAACTCGTGAAAACTGAAATGAACCCAGATGCTGACACTCTGTGTCTGACATGTGACACAAATGATTTTCTTTTTAGACATACCATTTCGATTGGTCCTCGCCGATGCCGAGCCGAACTGCAAGGACGCCCGGCATTCGACACCAGCTTGGTCGACAACATTCGACATCATCATTCCGCTGCAGATGTCTCCGCAACGCTGTGGCTTATGCTAGTTACCCTCGTTTCAGGGGTTCACGAATGGGGATGGTCGCATGGATGGATGATTGCATCTCCATACCCATAAAGTCAGGAAATGTTGCATGTGCGGCATTGGAAGCGCCTGTTTACGTTTTCTTGAGCTGGAATCCTTGCAACTTGGGAAAGAGCTGCAAGCACCGGAGGAGGCAATAACTTGCAAGTGTGGCGTCAGGAACTGGCAAGCCGGCAATAAGTACGTTGAAACAGTACTCGCCCTCTGCAATGGAATTGCTGATGCCACCTCAAACATTTGTAGCATCTCTGACGCCAGCCAGCACAGATTTTTCTGGTCGCGGACTAGAACCACACAACCTACTACCAACAACTCGACACATTGCATACGAGTAGAATTTTAATCGAGACCACATGTTGTTCATCCTGCACTAAATAGATAGAACCCGAAAAACAGATACAGCCCGATGAATGCCGCGGGGCGTTGTGACGCGTTTTTATGAGCATGTAATGCTGCCCACGTTGGAGCCATCGAGGAATTTTGCCGATTCACCTGACTTAGATGTAAACAAGATGTCGTTGGCAAATTCAATTTCGGGGGACCGTTCTCAGCTAACTTGGAGATTTTTGTTGCGAGGCAATAGATTCGTGATTCACACACTTGAATCCGTTTGGAAACAGGTGAGAATTGTATAGCAATTCATAAGAACGGCTCTAAATAGGAGGCAAATGCGTCTCTTAAAGGGTGGAAGGAGATCAAAGAAGTCCTGGATTGTATTTAAACAAATCACAAACAATATGAATTTGAATGTTAAATGGGCGTACTGAGGCGTCCTTTATGCTTATATCATTGCAACCATCAAATTAAATAGAACAATTGATTACTAACAGATTTTAGTGGTCATGAATCAGTTCAAGAAAATAATATTTAATAAATAGTTTTAGCGTTTTTGGGATGAAAAAGACAATGGTCTCGAAAATTTGGATTACAAACAATTAAAGCTACATAAATAGACCAGGGCGGATCTGTTTTCAGTTGACTGTTGAGGGAGCACGCAGATTTTTGCAGAAAGAGTTGTGGAATAACTTGTATAAAAAAATTGACTTATTCTCCCTTTCAAAAAAATCGGGAACATTAATAAAAAAATCGAAATGTTTAAAAATTATAAAAAAATTATCCTACTTTTCTCACTCTAAACTTTAAAAAGGGTTATTTCAAAGCAAAGTTGTGCGTAAAGAAAAGTTGCGTAATTAAATTTTCTATAAGATATGATTAGTTGAAAATTTTAACGTAGCCGCAAAATATCAATAAATAAATTAAAAAAGGAAAAAAAGAAAAAGAATTTAATGTTTTTCCCACTTAGAATGCACTTAGGAACTTCATAAAATCTTTGTAATATAATAAGACAATATATAATATAATAAGACAACATATAAATTGCAGTGCAATGGTGCAACATATAAGTTGCAGTGAAATGTTGGCGCCAACATATAAGTTGCAGTGAAATGTTGCAACATATAAGTTGCAGTCAAATGGTGCAACATATAAGTTGCAGTGAAATGGTGCAACATATAAGTTGCAGTGAAATGGTGCAACATATAAGTTGCAGTGAAATGTTGCCGGCAACATACAAGTTGCAGTCAAATGGTGCAACATATAAGTTGCAGTGAAATGGTGCAACATATAAGTTGCAGTGAAATGGTGCAACATATAAGTTGCAGTGAAATGGTGCCGGCAACATACAAGTTGCAGTCAAATGGTGCAACATATAAGTTGCAGTGAAATGGTGCAACATATAAGTTGCAGTGAAATGGTGCAACATATAAGTTGCAGTGAAATGGTGCAACATATAAGTTGCAGTGAAATGGTGCAACATATAAGTTGCAGTGAAATGTTGCCGGCAACATACAAGTTGCAGTGAAATGTTGCAACATATAAGTTGCAGTCAAATGGTCCAACATATAAGTTGCAGTGAAATGGTGCAACATATAAGTTGCAGAGAATTGGAGCAACATATAAGTTGCAGTGAAATGGTGCAACATATAAGTTGCAGTGAAATGGTGCAACATATAAGTTGCAGTGAAATGTTGGCGCCAACATATAAGTTGCAGTGAAATGGTGCAACATATAAGTTGCAGTGAAATGGAGCGACATATAAGTTGCAGTGAAATGGTGCAACATATAAGTTGCAGTGTAATTGTGCAACATATAAGTTGCAGTGAAATGGTGCAACATATAAGTTGCAGTGAAATGGTGCAACATATAAGTTGCAGTGAAATGGTGCAACATATAAGTTGCAGTGAAATGTTGGCGCCAACATATAAGTTGCAGTGAAATGTTGCAACATATAAGTTGCAGTGAAATGGTGCAACATATAAGTTGCGGGGGAAATGATGCAACATATAAGTTGTAGTGAAATGGTGCAACATATAAGTTGCAGTGAAATGGTGCAACATATAAGTTGTAGTGAAATGTTGGCGGCAACATATAAGTTGCAGTGGAATGGTGCAACATATAAGTTGCAGTGAAATGGTGCAACATATAATTTGCAGTGAAATGGTGCAACATATAAGTTGCAGTGAAATGGTGCAACATATAAGTTGCAGTGAAATGGTGAAACATATAAGTTGCAGTGAAATGGTGCAAGATATAAGTTGCAGTGAAATGGTGCAACATATAAGTTGCAGTGAAATGGTGCAACATATAAGTTGCAGTGAAATGGTGCAACATATAAGTTGCAGTGAAATGGTGCAACATATATTTTCAGTGAAATGGTGCAACATACAAGTTGCAGTGAAATGGTGCAACATATAAGTTGCAGTGAAATGGTGCAACATATAAGTTGCAGTGAAATGGTGCAACATACAAGTTGCAGTGAAATGTTGCAACATATAAATTGCAGTCAAATGGTGCAACATATAAGTTGCAGTGAAATGGTGACACATACAAGTTGCAGTGAAATGTTGGCGGCAACATATAAGTTGCAGTGAAATGGTGCAACATATAAGTTGCAGTGAAATGGTGCAACATATAAGTTGCAGTGAAATGGTGCAACATATAAGTTGCAGTGAAATGTTGGCGGCAACATATAAGTTGCAGTGAAATGGTGCAACATATAAGTTGCAGTGAAATGGTGCAACATATAAGTTGCAGTGAAATGGTGCAACATATAAGTTGCAGTGAAATGGTGCAACATATAAGTTGCAGTGAAATGTTGGCGCCAACATATAAGTTGCAGTCAAATGGTGCAACATATAAGTTGCAGTGAAATGGTGCAACATATAAGTTGCAGTGAAATGGTGCAACATATAAGTTGCAGTGAAATGTTGCAACATATAAGTTGCAGTGAAATGGTGCAACATATGAGTTGCAGTGAAATGAAGCAACATATAAAATGCAGTGAAATGGTGCAACATATAAGCTGCAGTGAAATGGTGCAACATATAAGTTGCAGTGAAATGTTGCAACATATAAGTTGCAGTGAAATGGTGCAACATATAAGTTGCAGTGAAATGGTGCAACATATAAGTTGCAGTGAAATGGTGCAACATATAAGTTGCAGTGAAATGGTGCAACATATAAGTTGCAGTGAAATGGTGCAACATATCAGTTGCAGTGAAATGGTGCAACATATCAGTTGCAGTGAAATGTTGGCGCCAACATATAAGTTGCAGTGAAATGGTGCAACATATAAGTTGCAGTGAAATGTTGCAACATATAAGTTGCAGTGAAATGGTGCAACATATAAGTTGCAGTGAAATGGTGCAACATATAAGTTGCAGT
Organism: Oxycera nigricornis; assembly: GCA_963942545.1. Lineage (NCBI taxonomy): Eukaryota > Metazoa > Arthropoda > Insecta > Diptera > Stratiomyidae > Oxycera > Oxycera nigricornis. The sequence goes on from OZ012662.1 coordinate 14,392,510, forward strand.
GAAATGGTGCAACATATAAGTTGCAGTGAAATGTTGCAACTTATAAGTTGCAGTGAAATGGTGCAACATATAAGTTGCAGTGAAATGGTGCAACATATAAGTTGCAGTGAAATGGAGCGACATATAAGTTGCAGTAAAATGGTGCAACATATAAGTTGCAGTCAAATGGTGCAACATATAAGTTGCAGTGAAATGGTGCAACATATAAGTTGCAGTGAAATGGTGCAACATATAAGTTGCAGTGAAATGGTGCAACATATAAGTTGCAGTGAAATGTTGGCGCCAACATATAAGTTGCAGTGAAATGGTGCAACATATAAGTTGCAGTGAAATGGTGCAACATATAAGTTGCAGTGAAATCGTGCAACATATAAGTTGCAGTGAAATGGTGCAACATATAAGTTGCAGTGAAATGGTGCAACATATAAGTTGCAGTGAAATGGTGCAACATATAAGTTGCAGTGAAATGGTGCAACATATAAGTTGCAGTGAAATGTTGCAACTTATAAGTTGCAGTGAAATGGTGCAACATATAAGTTGCAGTGAAATGGTGCAACATATAAGTTGCAGTGAAATGGTGCAAAATTTAAGTTGCAGTGAAAAGGTGCAACATATAAGTTGCAGTGAAATGGTGCAACATATAAATTGCAGTGAAATGGTGCAACATATGAGTTGCAGTGAAATGGTGCAACATATAAAATGCAGTGAAATGGTGCAACATATAAATTGCAGTGAAATGTTGCAACATATAAGTTGCAGTGAAATGGTGCAACATATAAGTTGCAGTGAAATGGTGCAACATATAAGTTGCAGTGAAATGTTGCAACATATAAGTTGCAGTGAAATGGTGCAACATATAAGTTGCAGTGAAATGGTGCAACATATAAGTTGCAGTGAAATGGTGCAACAAATAAATTGCAGTGAAACGCTGCAACATATAAGTTGCAGTGAAATGGTGCAACATATAAGTTGCAGTGAAATGTTGGCGCCAACATATTAGTTGCAGTGAAATGTTGGCGCCAACATATAAGTTGCAGTGAAATGGTGCAACATATAAGTTGCAGTGAAATGTTGCAACATATAAGTTGCAGTGAAATGGTGCAACATATGAGTTGCAGTGAAATGGTGCAACATATAAGTTGCAGTGAAATGTTGCAACATATAAGTTGCAGTGAAATGGTGCAACATATAAGTTGCAGTGAAATGGTGCAACATATAAGTTGCAGTGAAATGGTGCAACAAATAAATTGCAGTGAAACGCTGCAACATATAAGTTGCAGTGAAATGGTGCAACATATAAGTTGCAGTGAAATGGTGCAACATATAAGTTGCAGTGAAATGGTGCAACATATAAGTTGCAGTGAAATGGTGCAACATATAAGTTGCAGTGAAATGGTGCAACATATAAGTTGCAGTGAAATGTTGCAACTTATAAGTTGCAGTGAAATGGTGCAACATATAAGTTGCAGTGAAATGGTGCAACATATAAGTTGCAGTGAAATCGTGCAAAATTTAAGTTGCAGTGAAATGGTGCAACATATAAGTTGCAGTGAAATGGTGCAACATATAAATTGCAGTGAAATGGTGCAACATATGAGTTGCAGTGAAATGGTGCAACATATAAAATGCAGTGAAATGGTGCAACATATAAGTTGCAGTGAAATGGTGCAACAAATAAATTGCAGTGAAATGGTGCAACATATAAGTTGCAGTGAAATGGTGCAACATATAAGTTGCAGTGAAATGGTGCAACATATAAGTTGCAGTGAAATGGTGCAACATATAAGTTGCAGTGAAATGGTGCAACATATAAGTTGCAGTGAAATGGTGCAACATATAAGTTGCAGTGAAATGGTGCAACATATAAGTTGCAGTGAAATGGTGCAACATATAAGTTGCAGTGAAATGGTGCAACATATAAGTTGCAGTGAAATGGTGCAACATATAAGTTGCAGCGAAATGGTGCAACATATAATTTGCAGTGAAATGGTGCAACATATAAGTTGCAGTGAAATGGTGCAACATATAAGTTGCAGCGAAATGGTGCAACATATAAGTTGCAGTGAAATGGTGCAACATATAATTGCAGTGAAATGGTGCAACATATAAGTTGCAGTGAAATGGTGCAACATATAAGTTGCAGTGAAATGGTGCAACATATAAGTTGCAGTGAAATGGTGCAACATATAAGTTGCAGTGAAATGGTGCAACATATAAGTTGCAGTGAAATGGTGCAACATATAAGTTGCAGTGAAATGGTGCAACATATAAGTTGCAGTGAAATGGTGCAACATATAATTTGCAGTGAAATGGTGCAACATATAAGTTGCAGTGAAATGCTGCAGCATATAAGTTGCAGTGAAATGGTGCAACATATAAGTTGCAGTGAAATGGTGCAACATATAAGTTGCAGTGAAATGGTGCAACATATAAGTTGCAGTGAAATGGTGCAACATATAAGTTGCAGTGAAATGGTGCAACATATAAGTTGCAGTGAAATGGTGCAACATATAAGTTGCAGTGAAATGGTGCAACATATAAGTTGCAGTGAAATGGTGCAACATATAAGTTGCAGTGAAATGGTGCAACATATAAGTTGCAGTGAAATGGTGCAACATCTAAGTTGCAGTGAAATGGTGCAACATATAAGTTGCAGCGAAATGGTGCACCATATAATTTGCAGTGAAATGGTGCAACATATAAGTTGCAGTGAAATGCTGCAGCATATAAGTTGCAGTGAAATGGTGCAACATATAAGTTGCAGTGAAATGGTGCAACATATAAATTGCAGTAAAATGGTGCAACATATAAATTGCAGTGAAATGGTGCAACATATGAGTTGCAGTGAAATGAAGCAACATATAAAATGCAGTGAAATGGTGCAACATATAAGCTGCAGTGAAATGGTGCAACATATAAGTTGCAGTGAAATGGTGCAACATATAAATTGCAGTGAAATGTTGCAACATATAAGTTGCAGTGAAATGGTGCAACATATAAGTTGCAGTGAAATGGTGCAACATATAAGTTGCAGTGAAATGGTGCAACATATAAGTTGCAGTGAAATGGTGCAAGATATAAGTTGCAGTGAAATGGTGCAACATATAAGTTGCAGTCAAATGGTGCAACATATAAGTTGCAGTGAAATGTTGGCGCCAAAATGTTCTCAAAATAGATTAAGTAGAATGCGCATAATAATTTTGCAATGTAAATTTATTCAAAATAAGTCCGTGGAAGCATGATTGAACCAGACTGAATCAGCAACCGCTCAGCACTGTTTTAGAGTTATTACCAAGTTTAGCAAAAAGTTAGATACAGATCCACCCTGGTCTGGTTTATTATTAATTTCTTCTTTAGGAGATTTAATCTTCATCTACTGGAAAATGATTTTCAAGCTCCTCTAAAGAATATGACAAACTTGTTTGTGGTAAAAGTTATGCAAATTAGGAGTGCGTAATGCCTGTGCATACGAAACCATTAATTTATTCAAAGAAATTCTTCAAATATTGATCGTCTCAAGAAGAAAAACTGATGTATTTATTGGTATTTGATTACAAGGAATACGGGAGCTAATATTGTGAGATTAGGGGCACACTGGTTTCATAGCTAATATGAAAGTTTCTATCAATACCTTCACAAATTATTCCAAGTGAAACATCATTGATTCTTAAATATTCACTAATTTTCCAATAGAAGGAATAAATTGTCCCGTCTAACCAGAGTTCTTAAAGCAAACATAACAGCAAAATATAACATACATCAGTTATCCTAGACGTAAATGTGTATTTTTAATGATTTGATTACACGACGCAACATTTTTCTTGCCAGGATTCACTTGTAATATTTTTTTCTTTCTTTCATTCTGTTGAAGGCTTATCTCGTATCCTTCTTCATTGGTATTATCACACGAAAACTTAAATTACTTTTTGTCACAACAGATGCTTTACTGTCTCGATGATGAATCACTTCTTATCTCCGGTAGGTGTGATACTCGTTCGCAACATATAAATATGTTGACAGCAATTCATGCGAAGGACTTCGTGAGACAAATAATTTCAATTCGTGAATCGCAAACCTTTCCCTAAAATAGATAGGGACAGTTTTCAGATCGATTTAAATACTCTTTACTATGTTGAGCAATGACGAACGTTAAACATCAACTTTTTAGCACGTTGTGTAACTCCTGCATTCCAAAATTGGCCCACTTGCTCTCAAGGATAAAAAGGATTAACAGTCTAAGGGTAACAACGGCTGGCGTCAAGTCAAATGTAGCCCCAGCTGTAAAAATATGCTCCGTCTTTAATCATCCCATCACTGTAATCGACATCACATCAAGGGCTGTCGGGAGCGAGTGTGAAGGGATGATGTTCGTGTCAAGTGCAAAATGCCAAGACGATATGTATTCCTGGAAGGATTCCTAGCATAAGCAAAAACCCGCACTATGCCATAAAACCAACTGTCGGAAATTGAATGGATTGCCACAGCTGCTTCCCAATGTTCGAAACACCTGTGACCAGGACAACGTTGATGGCACCTACACCGGCAACGAAGGACTATTATGACGCTCACTCCCAATACAGTGGGGATGTAGTCCTAGAAATTGTGTTTATGGTGTGAAGGGTTGCCACAAATTTCGAATCGCATGTATAGTCGAAATTTTATTCTGATTTAAGTATATTCCAATAAAAGTTTTAGAAAATATATATTTAATCTATTGGATTCTAATTTGGTCTTGCACTGGGCCATATCGTCATGGATAGCGCTCCCATTGTTAATGAAATCGAGTTTCGCTTAGCTAAGACGAAGCTAAGAAGTGTTGTCTATCGTTTAAAGCAGTTATGATGTTGCAAAAAATTCGCTGCAGTAAATATTGAAGCCGGAATATTTCTTACACATTTTTAAAGTGTATTGCTAACTACTAAAAATAACTTCAAAATCAAAAACTGATTTCTTTGTAATTCGTAGAATACACTCTTTTTTTATGAATAATGAAACATATGTATGTGTATTTGAATTGTTTTTATAAAAAGATCACACGGTAAATACTCACGATGGATTCCTTTCGTTCTCAAACAAGACCTGGTTCCTCTTATCAAGTTCCATTGTCCTCTTGACAATATCTCACTTGTTATTTTAGCACTGGCATCTCTATTTTGAAAGAAATGTGTTACAATGTATCAGGAGTCTCTTAGTAAAATAAGATCCTTCGAATGCACCCGTAATAAAATAGTCTATTGGATTCTAATTTGGAGATCTTGCACTGGGCCATATCGTCATGGATAGCGCTCCTGGTTTCGTAACTTCTCCAAAATTATGTAGCGGTGCTTCATCGTGTTAAAACCATTTTTTTTTCTTCTTGTAAGTAGATCGTTGCCCAATTAACTCAAAAACACATTTTACCAAAAAGATTTGTGGCCTTGGCCAGTTAAACAGTTCCGGAGAATATTGGGCCCTATAAGTTGATCGCCAATAATACCTGCCTAAATGTTGAGACTTCGTCAAATTTGGTCATGTTTTTTTCCGCACCATAATTACTTTACTAGACCAGTGATAGTTTTGGCAGTTGTCACTTCCTTCTTGTGTAAAGAGGCACTCATCCAACAATTTATTTTTTCAATGCTCAGATTTTGTACAATCCTTTGATGTAGGAATTCACGGAAACCTATTTTTTTCCACATTTGGGATTACTTGCACTTTTGATTTTGCCAACTCCAATTTTTTAGCTAATTTCTTTATACTGCAACTTGCTTTCTTAACTTAGTAGCTTCTTCTCATTTTTTTGGAGTTGTAGGTGAAACGAGCATTTGATAAATTAGGATAAAATGATGTTCTATTTAATTACTCACAAGATCACAGTATTTTTCGGAAAAATTGTACATCATGAATATAAAGTTGCGAGGCAAAGAATAGATAATGCAAAATGCACATATAGAAAAATACTATTCTTAGACTTTGGAACGCTGTATCACGTAGCACGTTTACTTATTATTTACAAGGAACATTTCAACAGTAGCATTAAATTTTACAGTATTGTATGTTACGTACATTATGTTCACGTTTTTAGTAATTTAAGAATGGCGCTCTTTTCAAAACTTTAAAATATCTCTAGCAGCTAAAGCGTTAAGAAATCGAAAAAAACATAAAATTTTTGGTATTCAAAAGTTTGGAAAATTAATTGGTGAGGAGCCGGATACAGAATTTGAAAACATCTGCACACCTTTCTACAAAATTTACTTCATGAGATGATTTTCATTTTTCGAATATTTTATCAAAATTTTCCTAAATTGTTTTTCTCACTTTTTTATAAAAAAAATTTCATAGCATTTTTTAAAAATAAAATTATAAAATTTTTCATAAAATTTTCTCAATTTTTTATAAAAAATTTTCCTAAAATTTCATAGTTTTCGAAATATTTAAATAATGCACTTCACTGAACATTTTTTAAAAGAAAAATGCCAACTATTTTCGCTCAAATTTCTGAAAGTGTTTAGTATTTTAGGCTGAATAAATTAAATGATAATTATTTCTTAAACTTTTCCGTGCCGTTGGTGGTGATATAATATGTTGTTTAAATTATTTACCGGCAAATTAATTTTTAAATAATGCCAAATATTGAATAAAGGCAGTGTCATTCTTTTTAAATGGTACGAAAATACGATTTTGATTGGCAATTCAAACGTTTTCTTTGATAAAATATCGTGCCGCCAAATTTGAAATCCTTTGTCATCATAGTGGCATTCAACAGAATAATTTAGAGACGGGCTTCAAAAATTCACTTAATCTTTAATTTTGTTTTTGTTTTAGAGATCCTTCAATGGTGATTGATTAAGTGTTGCTAAGATTGTTAAAAAATTTCCAGAAAGATCGCAATACAAATTGAAAGATGAGAAGGATAAAACAAAATCGGTTACTGACCAAAATCAAGTAATTTTCATAATTATAAACCTTGGCGGGAACTCATTTGACCTTTATTGCGAAAAAGGAGGATAAGCCAAACACAAAACGAAAAGACTGTTTTGATAATAATTAAAATTCAATAATTATTCTATCCCTTACAAAAGAATGAACTTATTCTATCTTGGTTTAAAAGGCTAAGAAAGACTAAACAAGTTATGAAAGCTCGATATTTGCATTATGTGAAATGGCTTAGTTAGATGCTAGCTTTAACTGGAATATCTATTGATAATGATAAATGATATATTTGTGTTCTGGACAGGGAAAATTGCAGAGTTTTTAAAAGCAACCCTAACTTTAAATTAGTCCTGGTAGTATTTAAACACGAGACATAGAAGTCTGCACTTGCTTTACAAGCAATTTCCTCTGACAATAAATTGAGAAAATGTGAAGCTGGTATACACTGAGGTAACCACCATACACACTTGTTATTGAACAAAAAATGCACTATTATCGGTAGCCTCAAATTCTTTTCAGATCCTCAAAAACAATCATAACGTCTCTCATGCAATGTTCAATCAATAGCCATCAACATATCCTGCACACTATGCACATTATCCCCAATGCACACATGTAAATCATGTAGGTTCGTATGACAACCCTACTACGGGATCCCACGTTGGAATCAAATCTGCTGCAAGCCGGTGTGTAAATAATTTGAGTTGCTGCAGCAGCTGCTTGAAGGATAACGATTCCAGCCATAATATTGCATTTGCCACTCAGCGCTCAGCTGTGCAACTGTTGACACTAAGCTGTGCCAGCCTCGGCCTGATTGGATTAGGGATGGAATGCGGTCGAAACCGTCGCACCACATTGCACCTGGATCCTGGCTGTAACCGAATCGAAAGAAAAAACTACACTGTCACTGGGATTGCTACTGGCATTGTCGCAAGCGCCCGCATATCCTTGCTGCTCTTAAAGCTTTGTCGAAGGACTGCCACCCGAAGCACTTTTCTCAATTAATCTCGAGTTTGGAAATTGTTGGCATGACGTTGGCGTAGTTCTCAACTTTGCTGCCATGTGCTTCTGGTATTTTGTTCCTTCAATCTTCGAAAGGATGTAAAATGCACATGACGCCAAGGGTGGCACGTGTCAAAGCCAAATTCAATTAAAAGCAGGTGTCGTTGATGGCCTTGCATAATCATCCCATTTGGAAACATTTTTGCTCTACCCTTGTGCTTGAAGGCGAGAAAATACAATGCGCCCAGGATCTGGCCAGGAGCATGGAGTGGGTAACTGGAGAGAATGTGTGGTAGTGGTTGAGCGCGATAAGTGTTCAAGGAAGGACATAAGTGGAGCTGCCACAATGAATGGTGACCGCAACATGGTAGTCAACAGCAGTTCCATTTCAGATCCCCGCGAGTCCAACGATGGGTTCTGTGTCCTTGCTCGTCCTTAGTGATGTTATTTCTTTGAAGCGAAATTTGTATTCAGGTGGATTCAAAGGAAATCCTTGATAAAAACTCAAACTGAACAAATTTTTTGAGTTTATTCTTCATGCAAATTTGCAGATTTGTCAATGGATGGATGAAATAACTAAAATTTATGCATGAGCGCAACTGTCTATTGGAATGAAATATGAATGAAAATAACTGTAGTTCAATCAGTTATATTCACCAAAAGGATTCATTTATCGCTGAAACATCTTTCAAATCAATGCAATCTTGTTAGTAGCTACAATACATGGTAATATAGTGAATAAATTGTTCATTATTTGGCTACTTTGATATTGAATCATTTACAACCAGGCTGGTTTTAAGTGTCTTCCAAATCAAATCGGTAATTTTTTAAATCAAACTAGCATTTTTTAAATCAAATTTAAATTTTGCAAATCAAATTGACACTCATCAAAATCCAATTGAAATTTTTCAATTAAAATTGGTGCTTTTCCAAATCAAACTGGCAGGCACTCTTTAAATATTAATTAGGTTGAAAAATATTTAATATGATTTGATATAACATAAATTTAAGTTTTACAAACACAAAATTGGATTCGGAAAAAGAACCGATTTGACTCGAAAAACACCAAAGATGAAAGGGCCTTTTTATATACAGAAACATGTGGACTTTTATAGACATGATTAGAAATTCTGTTAGCGCAATTCGAATTATTTTGGACCAGGCACAGAGGATGTGCCTGTTGCTTGTTTGAGGGACACTCATTTCAGGAGTTCTGTCCGTTCCTTCACGGGAATCCTTTCATCTAGGCTAACAATGAGTATTTGGAAAAGCCGATGAGATATCGTATGGAACTGAAATCATCGATTGAAAAAAGCTTCTGTACTGTGTCTAAACTGACTCTTTATACATTATAATAATAGAGTCAATTGTGTTTGTCTTGATCATATGATTATTCTTATCTTTCTCTCTTGATTTTTATATTAAGAAAACTTAATACCACCTTCAAAAATAAATTTCAATGGTCTATTCCTTGATTTTGGCCATAAGGTTATGACCAATACTCAAAAGCATGCCGCGTCTACAATTTCACTAAGCTTAAAATAATAACGTATTTTTTTTAAAATTTTAAGTGTCTGCTATTCAGATTTTTATTTGATATTCAGTCGACAGTTATATATTACTCGGAACTCTATTTTTTAATGAAGTGCATCTCCACAAGAAAATTGTGTCTGACAGAAAATTGTTCAGACTGGATTTGACTTTACCGTGAAATAAAAATTTTAATTTTCATGGCCCAAAGATCAAAGTTATTGTTTATTTAATCCACAAAGAATGAAACTTATCTTTTCATGTTGTATTTCGCCTGTTTCAAATACAATGACGAAATTCGCCGCATATCTTTGAGCCTAGGAAAATACCTGAAAATCGACATTTCCAAACTAATGGCATCAATATTTTATCAAAATAAAATTATTTCTAACATCTTCTGCAGACATTGCTGCTGCTGTTTTGGTCAGCGAACAGCCTGCAGCCGAAACGTCCCGAGTACAATCATCTTGTGTACAACATGTCCGCGTCCTTAGTATTACAAATAGCTATTCTGTCATTTCACAACATGGATACACAACAACACTCCTTTGTAGGCATTCGCCTGCAAGCTACCAAGCTGAACTATAAATGAAAAGACTGATGTTGAAAATACGAGACTTCATGTGCAGCTCACAAATAATATTCGCCATCGTGTGCCATGCCGGTCGCGTCATTTCGTACCTCCATGGCTCCGAAACAAATCCAGGAACATATTGGTGAAGGTAATAACAGAAATGTCATGTGCAGCAGATGGACTTTTTAAGAGGTACCTACAAAGCAGAGTGGAGCAAACAGGTCCCGGAGAACTTTGAATGGGGGATGTTATAAAAATGACATACTGAACAAATGTACATCCAAACATTTAGAGAACCCAGAAAGATTCACAGCCTGCGCTTAAGTTTAGCTCGACTTCCCAAAGAACGAACTATTTTTTGGAAACTCTTAGAAAGTGCAAGTCTCCGATTCGTTTGGAAGCACTTATTGAACAATTGACTGAATCAAGTTGAGAATAACATTCCTCACGAAGATGAAAAACATATTCTTATAACTTTCAATTCCTATTCAATCAACATCATCACATGCAGATCAATTTTGCATTTGCTCACGGTAGGCAAAACATTCTATAAAAGCACCGGCCCATAAATTTCCCAATTAATAATTCGGGTAGAGCATGTCGGTATGAAGACTGTTAATGGGATATACACCACCACTTTCAGTTGTCAGCTGCAGGAAAATTCTCAATGGGACACATGCTATGTTAGAAAGGAGCACGGCAAAGTTTGGCATCGCACGGACATGCCAACTGCGAATAACTTCCTTCTGATTCTGATAATGGCAAATGCCAGCAAAAACGAAGGTAAGAAAACGTCGGGATATGCTAGTAGTATACCAAAACGTACAAACTGAAATGAGAGGGAACAGCTGCAGGTTAGGCGATTTTCCGGACATATTTCTTCTTCGACTCTACAATTCAGATGCTTTGAAGGAATCGGGACGGTTTGTTGGCTGATGTAGGATCAATAAACGGATGGAATGGAGTAAACGTATGCGTTCACAATTTTCAGGTCGAAGCTTTCTTGAAGCTTAAGTTGTACCGTATTACCTAGTACTTTGGTTTTCATCCAAGATATGTTCGCATGTCCTGACCTGACGTGATAGGTAGCTGTTAACTGTTACTACACCCGACTGACTCCATTTTCAAAACATATAAAACTTTCCTCTAAACTGGATACAATACAAGATCCTTGCCTTAGAGACTAATAACTACTGTAAAAGTCAACCAATTCTAAACAATTCCAAGATTTTTCCAATCATGCACAATGCTAAATTCTCGAAAATATCTTCAAAATGTTTATAAATTGAAGAAAAAAATGTGTAATAAAATATAAAAAAAAATTTGAATAAGCTACGTATATTTGATTGGATAAGCTCAATAATCAATAAATAGGGAATTGGTAATATTCAGCTTTGTTCATTTTTAACTGAGCAAAACATCAATAAATATGTTGATCGGTTGGACGATTTGGCAACATAGATTGTAAACTTGTTAATATTCAACATGCAGTGATTTTCGAATGAAACGTAGATGCTGGACGGACTAATTAGTTGTCTATTGAACGTAAAAGACCGAAATAAATCTTAAAATATTTATTCTATCTATATCTATTTTCTGTACCAGTTTCAACAATGATATAGTTTTCTTTTATAAATTATGCTTGAAACTGCGTCGATTTAAAATGTTTTACGGCTTGCACGAATAATTTTTGGAGAAAAAACAATCCCATTTTGATGCAATATGTTTTCAATAGTTTCGCTCTTCAGACACTACTTGTGCATGTGTTTCATTGTTTTGAAGTACTTAAACCCGATAAGGTGTACATACATATGTGCCAAGGATTTTCTTCACAAGCGTCGTCATTATCCCTTTCAACCACCTCACAAATTACCGTGCATTTCTACCAATTTCACGTAATTACCATTGGAGCTAGTAAGCAGTTGTCACACGGCAGTTCACGTCTAGCAATTACCCCAACAGAAACAAACAAACAACTAACTAACACCAAACTCTTCGCTAGACCTGGTGTTGAGGTGATTTCGGAAGCAATCAGATATCGTAGTTGTTTCCCTTGTTCACTGGTTGTTATTAAGCATGGAACCCTGTTGTAAAGGAAGTAGAGGGAGCGCTCACTAAAGCAGCACAGGTATTGGTTCCCACGATTTGGATATAGCTCTAGACGAACTGCCGGGTTGCTAATGAGCGTCATAAATCAGAAAACTGTTTAGACACCTTGTCTTCAGCTTAAGAGGTGAAATTACCATCGCCCAATTAGGACAAACATAGTAGCCAGTTCAACCACTTAAAATAAAGGGCAATCTTTTCTTGATGTAAAGAAGAAGGTGATTTCCTCGCTTGCATCTGATGTACACTCACTGAATATATGCGTATCCATTTATTAAGGTGCCCCATTAATTATTGAGGCCATTTTTCGAATGAGCTTATAATTTAAAGAAAAGAAACTTCACGAACCTACTTCATCTCAAGAAATGTATTAAGTCGACATAAGTATATGTTTTGAAAAAAAATCATACTAATAATATGTAATTAATACTTCCTAATCGATGTCATTTGATCATTTATTAATTTCTTGTATACTCAGAAACATTTTTACAGGCTAAGTTAAGCTTCGAAATTTTTAAAAGACTAGTCTTCCATTTCCTACTTGAATCAAATGATCTAGTCAGTTTTTAAATGAAGAAAATGATTTATGTAGCTCCAATGGAAAGCATGGTATAAAGACGAACAGGTAGTCTCTTCCGAAGCTGCGGTGACGTCATGTGTTCAGACAATCATGACATTTTGCCCAGCAGAAATTTCAGCAACACTTTGCGGCATACAAGATGTGATTTTCCTGCTGGGTGGAGTGACACGTATTGGAAGAAAAAGATAAATAATGTGCCATTTGAATATTCTTTAGAGAATATTTGTCTGTTTCCGAAGCTATAACAAAAATTGAAGAAAAATCAATATGCTTGATTGCCATACTTTGAAGGAAGTTTATATATACCTTTTCAAAAATTTCAAGTGATTATGATGAATCTATCGTGCTAATCAGCTATGAAATTTCACATTTTCACACAATATAATATTATAGAAAATCTTCTATGTGGACTTAGTTGTATTTATGCATGAAAGATAAATTGCAAAAAAACTTAAGAAAAAAAGTCTAACTGGCAAAATAAAAGAAAATAAAGTTATAAGTGTAAATGAGAATAAAGTCATAATTTTGGATGAATGAGTTTTAGACATTATTATGTAAAACTGCATTCAATTTGTTTGAGTAAATTGGTTAAAAAAATAAATTATGTACTTTCGTGCATGAAGTATTTTGGGCACAAAATATTCAGTATTATTATATTCTAAGCTTTTAGATCAAACATGTTTCACAATCTTCGCTGCACGCTGCAGAAAATAGTTCAACAAAGAGATTTCTATTAGTTAGTGCATTGCGTCTGTCTTGCTTTTGATAAATATTTATTTGCTAAATTCTTTCCACTAAGAAATTGTTATATTTATATATTTGAAATTCATAATAAAATGCTTATCAATTATTTCATGAATATGTTTTCAAAGCAACTGTTAAGTTTGGGATTTTTTGTCACTCATCCGAAGGGTGTTTTATTTTTGCTGCCTCACGAAGACATTTGTGACACAAAGGATTATAAAAAATCAAACAAAGTGCGGACACTAACCGAAAAATATATCTGTTTGTGACTGAACGAACGAATTTATAAAAACTCAGTGTTGTATTGGTGGGTATTTGAAAGGAAAGTCTTCTTTATGCTTTAAAACCTCCATGGTATTTTGATTATAAAACATAAAGCAAAAGACGCCTAGAAAACAAAATTCTTCATTCAGCCTTTGCATGATTGATGAACTGACAAATTCAAAGTTAACCGATTCAGTAGTTTTTGGATAATCATGGCCACGAGTTTGAAAACTTTATTTTAAGAAAAACACCTTTGCATTTGTCTATTTTTGCCTATTGCAATCTGTCTATGGAAAAACATTTGTACCTAAATTTTTCTCGAATTTACATAAAAGAGTGTACACATACACAGTTTTCTACGAAAATATATCAGAAACAAACGATGAGTGATTCCTTAAAGATAAAAATTTCGTTTGTTTTTTAAATGGCTTATCATCAAATGATTTAAGTCTTTTCTGGAGATTTCCTGTTGAAAAATACATATTTTGAATACAAACAACTTAAATGGAAATATCAGTGAAACACTGAATCATAAAATAAATAGTTAACTTTTCATGCATAATGACTTGCGCGGCAGAACAATATTGCAGCAGCACATACAAATAAACACCTTAACAAATAGTAGGAGTATATTCAAGAAGTGGAGTATCCTATCCGATTTCCAGGAATTCATTATATTCAACACTTATCAAAATATTTTCTTACGCGCTTAGTAATATCTACAATTTCCAGGATTCCATTATATAATGAAGTTGTATTGGAGCCTGCCAACCAAAAAAAGTGGGATTTATAATTAGATTTACCTTGAAACGCTCCTTGAAAAATAAAAGCAGGCAACAACTTGTAAATAATATTTAAACACCCATTTATTTACCCACTTTTATTATACATGAATTAACTATGAACCGATTCAATTTACACTTGGTTACACTTGCTGAAGTGGAGCAAGTCACTAATATTTCCCAATGAAAACTGCTTGTCCCCATAACAACGTTGCTGAATTTATCAAAGATGTTGACTCTCATTAATTATATATTAGCCAAACTATGGAATGCTTACATGTATATTATGAAATTTTGCAATTTTAATATTAACCGAAGATGCATACTTTGTTACTTGCTTCTTACTCTCTTATTTAGTTCAAAATATGCCTGAATTTCAACTGATGAAAAGGCGTCTATTTAATAATACAGTAATCAGTAGAATATGTACTTACCATCATTAGATACTAGCTGATTTTTTCGTCAGTCAACGAGTGCAACTAATGTCCCTTATCCAAATTATCCCAAAATTTATCAATTCCGAAACCATCAAAACATCGCCCCGACCAATAAGCAACACTTCCTCATTTGACCCAGTTTTGACACGGTTTCATCAAAGGTCACAATCGTCACTCACCGCGATTACAGTGTCACAAGGATTCCGCCTCACAATAGTGCAACCTGTCGTCCTCTCGCGCACATGTAACCACCTTCATCCATGCAGCAGTTCGCATTCCTTCACTTATTCTGAGCTACTGAACTCGTCCATTAAGTATTTCCGTGTGTCTAGCCGAAAGCAATGGAGCAAATTATCACTGACACTGAACGAACACCTCACTCCTGTTGGGGCAAGGACAAGGATAAGGAAATGAAAACGTGGGCTCCTCGATCTGCGGAGGACTCTTAGCGCCCACAACCGAACTGCAGCAAGCCTCGACTTGGAATGAAAAGATACCGTACTCGAGTTGTGTGTCGAATGGAAGATATCAGACCCGTTCTGCGTTGCGCAGAACGCGTTTCCCATCACTTTTCCCGTTTCCCATTCAACATTCAATGTACATTCAATTGCTAAACACATGAGGTACTTGGTGGAACCATGTGATAAACAGAATGTGGATACTTCCCGCTGCAAGCCGGTTCAAGGGGTTGTCGCTTCAGGCAAAGGTGGATGAAATATCGTCGATATTTTTCTAACATATTTACTGATCGTTGTTGTCACTTAACCCTATTTTAGATTCTTCAATTTGCTGGATTTTTAAGCGTATGGACTTACCTCACCAAACGCTAGATGATTCTAAATGTTGACGCGAAAAAATTCAACATATCACAGGATTCGTTGTAAAAGAACTGTATAAAATTGGTATATCATACTTTAAAGTCTCTCTCTTTAACTCGTCAAAAATTACAGTAATTTAATTGGAGTGAACTATAATTCGTTTTATCCACGGCAAAAATTTTTTTTAGGTTCATCTATCTAAAGATCAAAAAAAAATTTAAATTCTAGCTAATTGGATTGCTAGTAAATTCAAAAGCATCGACTAAAAGTTACATATCAAGAAGTGAAAATATTGAGCTTAAGATCTTGTTTCTGTACACTCTCAATAAATAATTAAAATGAGAAAACTAGAAGAAAAAGACCATTGCCGAGGAATACTTCATAGTTCTATCTATAACATGACTGGAACTAGAATTTATAAGTTAACCTCTTCTATTATTTGCGAAATAAATACCTTAATTAGCATTGGCACAAGTAGTAAGTGACGTACCTTGAAACCAGGTTTTGTATGGGTGGGAACTTGTTTTTCAATCAGTTCCAACCAGTGCAGGTTGGTGATTGGTGTACGCCGATACAAGGGGTTTGGATGGGCAATCAGTGCGTTTTTGAGTCTGGTGTACGGGTGCCTGGTGGCGGTGATTTGTTGTTTGTAAGAGGGGTGTTGCGGTTGGTTGTTAGTATCAGGTGGTATGCGATGATTTGTTAGTTTGTAAGAGGAGTGTAGCAGTGATTTGTGCAATGGTGTGAGGGGTTGCTGAGCGTAGTTGGTAGCAGGGTGTAGAGGTTTGTTCAGGTGTGTAGCGCTTAGTTGTGTGTGGTGTGAGGGGTTGCTGAGCGTAGTTGGTAGAAGGGTGTAGAGGTTTGTTCAGGTGTGTAGCGGTGATTTGTGTTGTTAGATTTGCATGACGAACAGATCTGTAAGAGTGTGATTTGCGAGGCATTGAGCGATGGTGTCGGGCCAGTCGGTTGGTTGTTAGGGATGTAGCGTGTGTTAGAAAGGAAAATCTATTGAGTTTTTGTAAAATGAATTACCAGGGCGTCATGAAAGGCTGACGGCAAAATATTCATGAAATGCCCTGTGCGCAAATTTTTCTTACTGGCATTCATTTAAATTTATTTTCAAACGACGTTTTCTAAATTTAATTCTCGATTTGCCGTATTGGCATATGTCCTTCAGAAATTTTCAAGTTTAATTTTTTCCAAGTTTTCATCAAATTAGTCGTGATTTTGCATGGAATTTTGCAAATGGTGGAACACTATATTGCTTTCAAATATTTTTCTCGAATGATTTAAAATATGTATGTATTGTTAATGCTTTTAAATATAAACACGAATGCCACATTTAGCTGCAATGTATGTTTGGTAATTTTGAAGGAAGCAAATCTTTTTTACAGAACATTAAATTACCCTCTCGAACCCTAAATTTTGTTGTTCAGGGGAATATTTCTCGGGCTTTTTGCATGATCCTTCAAACTATAAAATGTGTAGTTTTGGTTCTTAAACAGTAAAATTTCACACCAAATTGTTTGCGAATGTCAACTAAAATACATAAAATAATTCTGGGAGGGATAGATGGGCGGGTTAGATGGGTCAGTCACATTATGTGGGGAATCGCCACTTTTAAAATGCTGTTAGTAGTGCTGTTCGATAAGAGTAATCACTTTAGTTATCAGTGAATTTAGTGGTGTTATATGCTACAGTAATTTTGCAGATTTTACCCGAGCATTTACTTAGACCAACAGGTTTGACATACTTTGATCTTATCGCATAATGTACGTGCTATTTGAAAATTTTCTACTAACAACGCATCACAATACATGCAGTATAGGTTGGATAACATTTCTGTATAATTTTTTCGAGTCTGTTTAATTTTTTGTGCGCTTTAGCAGTGATAAGTCATGATGATATGAATCATTTGTTTCATTTGCAATTATTAGTAGAGGTGTATGATTTTGGAATTTTTGCCCTGAACGTTGTGGATGGTGTTAAGGCGTTTTTAAAAAACAAAGATACTTGCATTCGATTCTAACAAAACATGACCCATCTTTTTCTGACTTACTGATAAATATTAATTATGTTTTAATTTTCGTTTTAAATTAGCTTCATTCGCAGTATGTATTTCCAAGTTTAAACGAATCTATGATTTGATAAATTCTAATATAAAATGGGTTAAGGCGGACGGTTAATTTTCAATATTTTGAACACATTTTTAAGGGCTATTTCTGAAAATATGGTAAACAAACATTCATTAATAAGTAAAGAACATAATACTGCAATATTTCAAGAGTCTTCTGTAATTTTTTTTGTGAAAAAATATTGTGAATTGAGTCACGGACAGCAAATATTCGTATACACCCAATAAAAAAGATGCTTTTTGGTGATCACCATAACTAATTAATGGATCGTCTGTTGACTGAAAACCAAAAAGATTTCGTTAGCTTATGAGTTTTTCGAGGTAACAACATCAAGCTTTTTTTCATTTTATTGATTTTTCAATTGTTGGGAGCAAAAATAGACGAATTTTTCTGTGGATTTGCTACTTTAAAATAAATCATAACTATAAAAAATACAAAATTTCGATGTTATTACCTCGTGATTTATGTATAAAGTAAGTGTACAAAATTTGCAAAGGATCGAGTAAGTAGTTTTTGAAATTCAGTGATCATCGACTTTGAAAAAACTGAATCTGAGAAAAACGCATTTAAAAATCGATAATAATTAAAATTTAAAATAAAAATAACTCCCCCCCCCCTCTAAGAGCTCCTACCTTTCGTCACGAATTGAACGTAACATAAACGCTGTTCGGCATGTCACGACCGTATTCATATTTTCAAGTTAAAATTAAAATAGAAATATGTAATATTTATTCTTCCCTACAGATATCCTCATTCATTCTAACATAAATACTTACTGCTTTTCAATCTGGAGATGTGAAAAATGAGAAAATGTAATTAGATTCTGTGTTTGAAATTCTAAGGTCTATCACGGCAGCCCTATTCTTGGCAGGGAAATGCTTCTCATTATCAACATTTCACTAATTTCCATACATGATGATGGCCAAGTGTGCTTCTCGACATGCCGGCGCGTACACATGTGCGCACTCTGCCTGCACATGTGAAATGTGTGGCGACTGACGAACACATGTTTTCATGAGTAGTGGGCGGGCGGCCAAATGAATTTCGCATCGCAGCCATCTGACAAGAAGTCGCGCAGAAAACAGGAAAAACTAGAAAAATTCCTCGGCCGGTCTGGCGATGGTCTGATCGCAGCCATCACACGACGTCCTCTCGCCCGCGCACCTCACACATTGCACCGGGCCGGTGCACATGTGGGAGTACCGCTGCACGCCAGCTGATAACAGCAGATTAGATACTTTTCCAAAGTTTTATTCGTCCCGGGCGCGAAAGAAGTAAAGAGGCATTGCAGCGCGCTGATAAGAAAGGCCACGGCGGCTGATGGGCGCGCAAGGAAGAATCGTTGACGGGCGAACCGACATTAATCTGATGATGAGAATAGTATCGTATTAGATCCTGGCTCAATGTAAGAACTGAGATAGACAGAAACATTGTGGATTTAGGAATTACGAGAACTCGAGGCTATTGAAGTTCTACGTTATGTTTTCAGGCATTACTATCTATCCAGCGCTTCTGGATGAAAGCGAATTCACTGGAGCTGTCTGATATGGACTAAGGTTTAATCCTCCGCAACAACAAAAAGGTTCAAAGTCTCCACTTCAATCAGAGCACAATAATACAGCTAGTAAAGTTTCAAATAAAATTAAAATAAATGTAGAAAGTTGCATAATTAGGCATGTTGATAAGAATAAACATCTTCAAAGTTGCTATACTATGAATGATATATGTATGTATGTATCTCAGCAATTGGTTGTAAATTTTGAGGTAGTCTTTTATATATTTTCATACATGTCCCAATTTTTAGGTCTTTTACAGCTGTTGGGTGCAGGTTTATCATTATCACACTATAGAATCATGGAAAAGTTGTTGTTTATACCAGCTCACTCACGAAAAATTATTTTTATTTTGTGCGAAAAACTGCAACTGAAGCAACTGATTAGTATTTTTATAAACTTTTATTTCAGGTAGTTGTAGAACTATTTTCCTTTGGAACTTGGCGTCGTTATAATTATTAGGAACAATGAAGTTGTTACACCTGTAATTTCTATAACGTCCGCTCCTACACCGTAGCCGATCCTGGCCACTGTTTGGGCAATCCCATCCGGCTTAAACCCGCGGAGAGGGGTGTGGGAATATATTTCAACAAAAGGGCGCCACCCGATGACCCAAAACCCGTCCGAAAAACGGAATTTGAAACAAATGCACTGCACACAAGAGCCGATAACGCGACGTCTGCTTCGCCACTTCACACAATGAGCTACAGTGTTATGTAAAATCACTCTTTTATTTTATTGTAATCCATCTGACTAATCCTATCTAAGCTTAATTCTACTCACAATTTTTCCGTCTTATTGCTAACACCGCTTGCTGGCCCTTCGTCGCTTGCCGTTCGTCGTCCTTTTCTTTCTTCTTCCCACGATGAGTAAGATGCCGCCAAGTTCCTTCGAATCTTCCTGCCAAATCCGTAATTCTCCGCGATCCGCATCCACCAGAACCCAGAACAGAACCCAAGAAGACTTTGCACCGAACAGTCCCTTATTTTGCCCTAATGGGTTCGTGGATCAACCACGCTGCGTGGCGAACGTAACAGAATCTAAATATTCGAGATAACCGAACCTTTAATTTGAAAGATGGAAGCCTTTAGTAGAATGACACCTTACTATCCGTGCAAAATTCAATGGGAATACCACTTTGATGATGAACATTCGTCATAGATGCATTATCGCAAAACCAGCCTTGGCCATTAAAGTATAATGATCACATTTTTGAAGTGGTGTCAATTGTACGGAATGGATTTGTCTGAAATTAGGTTCTATCTGCCATATACGATTTTAAATCAAATATTTTTAATTTTCATGGTTATATACATTTGATTTGTATGCCAAAAGTAGTAAAAGCATGAACATGACTCGACTTACCAGAGCAAGACCAAGACTCGTCCTGCAAAACCAAGACCTTACGATTTATAACCACATAAAAGATGAATATCTTTTTTTATATTTTCCACGGTATTTTTGAGGCGCCATCAGTTTTAGAAAAAAAGATGATATACTTAAATGTTTCTCGTTTTTTTGGGTAGCTATTTTAGTTCCTGCCGAAAGGCTGTTTTTTGAGGCATCATCGGTAGGTAGTCTTGGACTCGGTTCTTGCACACTCGGTCTTGATCTTACAAGGAGGCAGCACGACTTCGTTCTCTCAGGTCTGGATGAAATTTGGCACATAAGTAGAAAACGTTAAGGATATTTAATCCCTAGAATATTAAAAAAAGATACTAGTTCGCAAAACTCTTGCAATTCCACACTAAATTTTTTAAGATAGATTATTATTCAGCTTTTGGCTGCAATTTTTCGGCATAGATTCGGAGTTTGAAAAATGAGTGATGTTTCCCTTCTTCTAAATATAAAATATGAAGAAAAAATGTCACCGAGTAGTCTGCGCCTGGATTTGTATAAAAGAAGGAGCTGCCTTTCACAAATCCGGCATCCGACCCAATAGCAATCGAACTAATAGTTTCAGGCAGCGATTGACTAGAACGAACATATTCTTCGTTTTTAATTTTTTATCGTTCTGCTTCTTCATCAGAAAAGTGCACCATACCTCTTGCGGCAATGAGTATTAATTTCAAATCGATCCATCTACTATGCAAAGCATTTCCGAAATTTTACGATCTAAAACCAACGCTGGAAATATACTCAGATGATTTTTTGCAAAATGCCAATTACACTAGATTTGAAATTTTTATTTATGCTTTAAGGAAATAAAACCAACATGTTTGTGTATATCACGCACAACAAACTGCAACCACATGGCATAATTAAATGCCATGCCAGGGTGGAAAAAAGAAATTCCTATGGGGAAACAGAGAAGCGCTAAAATTAGATGGGCAGGAATCGAATTAGTGGCGAGGCGTTGCAATGCCTTGATCTGACGGGATCTGGTTCTTGTCTCGGAACAATCTTTGGGCAAATAGAAAAACAGACTAAGTTCTTGGCGCGTTGGCCTCACCACCAGCTTCAGCTTCCATAATCATCTCGATCTCGCCACGGCCTGCGACTCAGGTTGTTTTTGTTTGCAAACATTTGGTGTGCAGGTGTTTTCGCCCCGATCCCAAACAAAACAATTCGAATGAGCCAAACCAGCCTGCGCTGTGCGCAGTGTGTCACGCGTAAGTAAGTCGCGCATTTTCCCACCATAAGTTATGAGATGGATCGCAGCTGAACTAACACTTTTGGTCAGAAACCAACCCAAAGTGGTTTATGTTTGGCCAGAGTTCAGCTGGAATGGATTGCGTTTGAAATTAGAATAAGATATGATTATTTGTATTTTGCTCGTGACTACAAGACCATTCCACAACACTACGATCTAATTGAAATATTTCAAGAAAATGCTTGAGACTCGTCGATAGTATTTAATTTTGATAGCACATCCTAGTGTCGAATCTCAACGCAAGGATCCAAAAAAAACAGGCACGAAATCAGAAACCTAGCATAGCCTAAATAGTATTGCAGAAAATAAGCTATTTAGTATTCTGATTGACGAAAATACAGACATTAGTTCACGTGGAAATGTAATCCTACTTGGATAATATACCATATATCTTAATTAAAAGCGAAAACAGTGCTTCTTCAGCTAATAGAATTGGATGCCACCCGTTGCATACCTCAATATAGGTATGCTAAGTTTT
This sequence comes from Oxycera nigricornis, assembly GCA_963942545.1. Taxonomy (NCBI): domain Eukaryota; kingdom Metazoa; phylum Arthropoda; class Insecta; order Diptera; family Stratiomyidae; genus Oxycera; species Oxycera nigricornis. Next base: position 14,415,078 of record OZ012662.1, read on the forward strand.
TAAAATGCATACATAGATATATTCAAATTGCACGTTAAAGATATAATCGATTTGCCTCAAACAATCCCAGTCCATTGTAGGTGCACACAATTCCTTCAAAAGTAGATTACAAAAGGATACCGATACCATTGTAATAATCAACTGCATTTGTCGCGCATTAGATGCCAGCATTTCTTTGAGAGTACCATTACCTATAATACTCATTACCTATAATACTTTCTACGATCAATTTGCTCTTATACTACCGGACGCGCAAGAAGTTATGCAGAATTAGCAGAATTTCAAGCAAATTTTAATATGAAGTCACAAAATGCTAAAATTCTGCATTGCACGCTACGACGCTGTTATGTATGAAAAACTGCATTTGTAGGCTCTCGTCGACTTTTGAAGAAAATCTCTCAAGCACACTAAGAATTTCAGAAAACTGAAGCACTTACAAAGTTATAGCCTATTTTCATGCCCTAAAGTACGTACAGAATTTTTTAAATAAATTGGGATGGTTATTTTTATCAAAATTTAAATCATTTTATTTATTATATGAATCTCACCTAATTTCCTGATTATGCTTAAATTTTCAGTATTTATATGAAAATTATTGAAATTTGAATTATGTTCAGCTTGGAAGTGATTTCAGAAAATCAAACCCTGAAGAAATTTCATTCAACTTACATTAGTGAAAATAAGGGCAAACGCTTTAAAACTTTACGTAGAAAGCTGTAAAGACATTCAAATAAGGCTTGCCAGCAACAATGATATTTTCAACTCCTTGACCAAAATTTGTCTGTATAGGCTATTTACACTGCCTCGAAAATACGTATTTATGATTGGTGATGATTGGTGGTGTTTCGAATTGAATCGGACTGTTCACATAGCACTGAGATGGTTTCATTTGTCAGAAACACATGTTCAACAGTTGCGGTTTGAAGATAATGGATGGTGAAATATTTATAACAGCTTTTATGCATGAAGATAATTATGGGAATGTGTTTGTTTCTCTTGGAAACGAAGCAAAAATCCAATGAAAATATATTTGAAGGAGATATTTTCATTTGCGCCTGTTTGAAATTGATCTATTTTTCTTGTAGTAGACAAAATCTTGTTAGGAGCACTGCATTTTCTTGACATATTGTGTCAAACAGGATGGTGAATTCAACTAGTGACATCTATTGCATATTGCAACATCAATTACAACCATGTTATGATTCGTGATTTTGTCCAAATTACGTTCTGGAGGTAATTTGGAAATGCATGGAAAAATACATAGTTTTGAACCCAATAATGGTAAAAATTCACGATTGGAGCCAAAACTATGTAGTTTCGCGGTAGTGTAACTCGGCTATTAGTACAAAATAGGCCGCATCATTTATTGTCATTATCTAGTTTGTATGTACTCTTCGAAAAGTATGTTGACAAATTTAAAACTGAAAATGAGTTAAATAATTGTATGTACATTTCATTGGATGCGAAAATAAATTTCAAAGCTAATTGAGCAGTTTTGGGGTTTTATTAGATATGTGCAAAAATTTGAAGATGAAGTAATGTTCCCAAATTTATATAAACTTGCTGACATCATTCTTACACTATCTCATTCAAATGCTGAAAGTGAGAGATTATTTAGCATAATCACTGACGTTAAATCAAAAACGTAGCAAAATGTGTAACGTATCGTATTCATCCGCTTCTACTTTAATGATAAGAATGAAAACTGTACATCCTCTAAACCAAATATAGAACATTAAAAACTCATTGAAAAATAAAAGCGTCAGCCTCAATTTGAATTTTTTTCCTGAATTTGTTCACAATTAAATGATTAATTTTGATATAATATTGAAAGAAAAATATAAGTATGGTTTAGTGTTCAATTATAATTTTCAAATAAATGTATTTGTTCATACTGAACAGAATTGTTTATTACTCCAAATTGGTCCATTATTATTTGTTTAAGGTTTGTTTATCGATGAACATTATTCTACAAAATACCCATTGCAAATCTAGGAATTTTTCAAAAACATCTAAATAAAAACTAAGGATTTTTTAATGGCAGTCAGCGGAAGTACTGAAGGAGGGAGCAGTTGAAAGAGCTCTTTGACGAAGTATGCAGAGGCAAGTGAACTTAGAGATTCCTCTTGGTGTCTACTATCTACTCTTCGTCAATCTGCAAAAGAACCAACTAACAAGTAGTTGGGCTGTAAAAATCAAGCAACTATTCGCCAGATTGCTTGCTACTGGTGCTACTGGTGGGGCTAAGCTAAGCACACAGATTTGGTATTCGTAACGTACATATATTACCGAATTCTTATATTAGTTGCAGCACATACGAAATTAGTTTTTACTTGAATTTATATCACATAATTATCGTTAATAATCTTTCTCTTGGACCGCAGTGAACCCATTTACTTTACATCAACTCGTCAACTTAATCAAGATATTGAACATCGCTTCCAATATCACACAAAAGTAAATTTAAAGTATGTTTTTAAAAAGTTCAATAATATTCTCAGGATTTCATCATTTAATTATACTCATCAGTTTTTCATTTATCTCGGAATGGTTTTGCCAAAACCTTGGGTTACATTGTAAATCAAAAGCAAGCATTCATAGTTTCCAAAACAGGGTTTCCATATACTAAAGCTAAATTTATTTTACAATGTGCTGCTGATTAAATGCAAATATTTGAGTTATACTTTTGGAGTGTTGTAAATGAAAAGATGGCCATTTTACATTAAACAATACGCACTCCAGTTTGAAATCCATACAAGATTGCCAATTCTTCTTACTGTTTTCGAGTATGATATGTAGATGGGATTTTCTACTATCTGAAATACTCATAAATGTACAATATTTCATCTTTTAATTGAAATGTAGGTAAAGTTTATTCAATTCTTTGTTTACTGAGACCTTTCAAACTAAAATTTGGAAAATATTACTAATTATTACTTGAGTTAAGTGTTAAGCTTCATTTCTCATTGGGATTGTGCGACGCAACAGGGCAAGGTGCTAAGTCACGTAGCGACGTCGCAACTGTTGTGCACAAGCAAAGCAGCTGTGCAAGCTGAATCGCGCTATAACGTACAATAGAAACAACTGTTCACGCATTCGGCGCAGATGCCTTGACCTCATACTTCTTCGCTTGGCGGACTGGGCCATTTGCTACAGGTGAAACGCCAGGTACGTAGCAAATGTGACCGCCGGGTACGAGTCCTTATACAAAACACTTTTCGGGGTTTCATTAACGTGCAGATGAATTTCAAAGAAGACATGTGAAAGGCATCATAAGAAATAGGATATCAACTCGGTGCATGGACTACATGCTGCACACCGAATTGTTTCTAACTATTTAACAGTTGCGCATTTGCAGAGCTTGGCGGTAAATGATAGTGATGGAGTTCATTAAAAACTAGGTTGGAAGTGAAATATGCACTCTAGATTTTTCTTTACGAGTATGTCAGTTCAACGCAGTAAGGCTTCAATGTATGCATTCGCAGCGCTGATTCTCTCATCACACCCAATGCTTTTTATTATTATTTTCAACTCAATTCTTTTTCTTGAATTGTTACTTTAAAACTTGCAAGCTGTCTTATTTTTAAATATATTTTATATCTTTATTCCAGAGATTCCACCAAGACGAGCAAATGAAGCATTTTATCAGAAAAATAACATTTTCTGCGCTATCTTTCGGCAGTGGCCGTTTCAAAATCAATTTGCATTGTGATAAAACTGGGAATGATGAGATGTAAAATATTTTTATTCGGATAGTTAAGAATATTGGCAATATTTAAACACTATTTTCGTCTTGCAATTGATATGAGACAAAAAATCAAGCGTCTAAACAAAGTCAGAATGTTGGTTCTTCGCATATTAACAGGACGATAAACTTACCCTGCCTTGATTTTAGCTCATTACTCATTACCCTTCATTGCGACAATCTTTAAAAAGGATTGGCACACATTCAAAATGAACAAATAAATTGATTAATTGTACTCCCCCGGAGATTCCACTGCCACCTCCAAACAAGTCCTGCGTCTACGAAAGAAAACTTTCATATTGGGCATCTCATTAATAAAACTTGCATGTTACTCCTTCGTTTTCGGAAGTCGTAGGCAGATGATGAGACACAACGATGCAAAGCTGTTTGCCCGCCCCTACCATTGTGTTTCTGAAATTTTTAATTAGGTTAGCTTTGGACGTTTTGCTTCCGAACGTGGTGACACTTTAAACAAATTAACGGTGGGGGCAGAGGCAGCACCAGTATTTTCAAAATCGTAAACGAAAAGAAAAGCAAGAACAACGGAAAATACACTTAACACGCGGTGACAGGCTGAGAAGTTGTCGTTAATCAAAGTTTATCAACACATAAAACTTATTTGCACGCTCATTGAAAAGTCCTGCTAATTAAAGTTACTGCAGGGAGTGCTGCCTGGATGCGGATAGGACGCAAGGGAAACACATGGTAGATATTCGTCAGATTACAAAGTAATCGTTGATGGGAGGATTTGTCGCACAAAAAAAGGTTAAAGGTCAGCACGTTGATTGCTTGTGCTGCAGGTGGTGTGAGCAAAATGACTATAAAGCTTCGTGTAAGTTCTCTGGAATTCGCTGATAATGAAAACGAAATCACTCACACTGCTCTTTCAAGAGTAAAGTCCTTCGAAACATATTTCCAGCATCCAGTTTCCAATATCGCACCGGACTCCCTGGCTTTCTTGCAGCCTTCATCATCTCTTGAGACCGGGTCATGTGGCTGGACCATAAAAACGTCGTCGTCTGCTGTTCTTACAGCCTTTCTGGTAGCAGCTGATAACTTCAGGCTTCAGGTTATGCATACAACAGCAGTCGAGCACACCAACAGTTTCCAGTTCCAATTAGCCTCACCCTTCCAAGACCAACTTCTTGCTGAATGTGAAGGACAAGAACTGTGCCAGTTTGGATTGACAGCCACCCCACACTAAATGCTCCGTTTACGCTATGCTCGCACAACCCCGGTGTGAATGGGTACATCTGGAGGATTATTGGCAGGAATGTGGAATGGGACGGGTTGGATGGCATTTACACAGCGATGATATTTTTTTCCAGAACTATCTGTTCGTTTAGATAACATTTGAGGAAGGTTCATTGTATTCCTCTCATCGGATAGTGAATGCTTGATAGATCTGAGATGAAGAAGATTCAAAATTGAATCAAGGATTAAAAGTTCAAATGTTCACACCTTTGAAGGTAGCTCTTAAAATTTTAGCAGCAGTTCTAGTTTATTCTGCAACAGGTGTATCTCTGCTAATTTTGCAGACGATGCTTAACGTCCTGTTTACGTAGCTTACTCACCATCTTTTCACAAAAGTGATACTCCCCATGCTAAACTCTGTGAGTACTCAGATGCCATCCGCCTAAGGAGCACGAAACCTATTTCTTTAATATAGCTTGCAGATGTGACCGTAACACATGTAGACTAAAGCTTTTTTATTAGAAAAACATAAGAGAATCTAAGAAACCGTTTGGGTAGCGAGCGTTTTTGGATATTTTAAATATTTGACTTATGTGAAACTTTGGCAAAAGATATTGCATTTCTTATGTAGGAATATAACTAGTAGACTCAGAATTTAATTTTGTCATATTTATTTGAATGTTGCTAGCAAGCACCAATTATAGTAAGGATATAAAAAAGTTTACTCTATGCCTATGTATAAGTAGATCAAGTAGACTATGTATTCTACTGGATTTATGTAGGATTATCGTGAGATATGATAGAATGTTAGGAGATTGTTGCTATAAAACCCCAAATAAAAGTTCTTTCATTAAAAAACAATTTTTTTCGAGTGTTCATTATTAATGATTCATTTTAAAAACGGTTTGAGCACATTCTTTCATGATTTTGATTTGTAAAAAATGCTGGTGTTGGAAGTGCAACAAAAGATATTTTTCAGTTCAAAGATTTTCTACAATATCCACTGAATCTCATTCAACAAAATTAAAAAATTAAAAATTGAAGAAAAAATTGAAAATAGAAAATAGAATTGTCAAAAAGTATAAAAAATAAAAATGCAAGGGAAATATAACACAGTGAAAATGATACGACAATTCATTCTTATTCAAGGAGAGTTAAATCTACTGATACTAATAGATTGTCAGATAATGGAAATGTAGAAAATAATGCAAATATCCGAAAAGTTAGCAGAATATGTTGCGGGGATCGTGATTAAATGGTATTCAAACGCCAAATGGTCATGCAAAGAAATGGTTAAACTATCAACAAAACATTTGATAACAAACCTTGTTAGAGTCTCTGCATTGCAACTGCAACATAAAGATAGATAAGGTGATGAAAAATAAAACGATCACCATAGGCAAAATATTTTTAAAGTGGTAAGATTAGAGCTTATTGTGTTAAAAGACAACGATCCGAATATAGAACAAAAAGGCCGAGATCTCTCTGTTTTGAATAATTTATAAGACCTAACAGCGAAGATATTGGTGTTTGCAAAGAAACATGTTAGTGTTCGACTCTCAAACAGCTAGCGTTGCCTCGGATTTCGGGACCCTGTGTCCACCACAAACAGCAGATCTACCAGTTCTTGCAAGCGTCATTTCGGAATAAATAGAAACCGTTTTATCATTAAAGAAATTTCTACTATTCTCTGAATATATTCATTTTGTTAGTTTGATATGCCTTATCCTTTGTGCTGTATATAAAACACAAAAAATCTCGAATCAATTCTAGCCGTTCCTATTTCCACTCGTCAAATCTTTCCTCCAAACATCGGAGTCATGTTCAAACCAAACTTCCTTCCTGCTGAAACCAGTATTTCAACTAGCATTTACACATTCTACCTATCCCGTGTGCTCCCATACAATACACCACACCTGTTAGGTACAGATTCTCAAAATAAATACCACCAAATAAGGATCAAAAGGCATCAGTGTCTATCAAAGGCTGAAACATGAGATGAACGTGAAATTTCAGTGAGCGCAAGGATAAAAAGTGTTAGCCGGAATACGTCGAGTGCAGTCTGTGGATCGATTTCAGTTCCCACGCATTTTTCTGACAGCTTTGAATGATGTTCAATTTTTCTGCTTCCTACAACATAATCCTTCGGGAAATTTTATGTCCTTCGGCACTGGCACATGGGTTACGATTTCGATTTCGAATGAATTTTCGTCGAGTAGGAAAGCTCCGTGTGGCTTTCATGTTCTTTGGTTGATTAGTCCAATAAACGAAATTGAAAGGAGTGGAGCGTTCAAGCAACTTTTTGGGGAAGGAGTCTTTTTTTATTTTTTCAAAAATTGGGCGTAGTTTTTCCTCCACGACAAGGTTTTTAAGACACAGCAAAAATGATTCAATAGTGGATTATTGGCTATGGGATCTAATATCCCGGTCAAGAGGTAGTCTTTGTTAACCGAAGCGTCTCTTCAACCATCACACTGACTTATGAAATCAATGATGGTTTAAAGAGAATTAAAGTAAGCCCTAAAAATTGGGCTATACATATAATGAAAAGCATTGCGTTACGAACGATGAGTGTCAGCGACTTATTATTCCCAAACAATCGTTGAAATGAGAGATGGTAAGGGTAGATATTTATTTAGTGGTATATATTGTCGTATAAATACCAACTTTTGTTTAACTTGTGGCAAAATACTGAAAGTTAATCAAGAAACCGTATTTTTGGAGTGTGTCTATTAGTTTTGAAGATGTTTGTAGCCATATATTGAAGTTCAGTCCCGAATCAGAAAACTGGAATCTTCTCAATCAAGAATAACTTAAAATTATTAAGTTTACATCCTTCATGTTTCCTGGCTAGCCGAGAAATAATATTCCAATCGGATGCACTTTTTACTTTAGACAAAGCTGTTATGTGGATGGGACCATAGTCGGGGTAGCCAGATTTTTATGGTTTGGGGCTACTTTTCTTCAAATCTAACTACAGGTAGCGGCAATATTGGTTTTCATAGAGTAAGTTCCTGAATATACCAGAAATAACTTCGAAGAAATCAACAGCTAACAGCTTCTTTCCCAATTGTGTAGTTGAAGTTCACGCTGCTACCCTTTATAATGCCTTCAGATATTGGGTCCGATGGGGATGCAAATCTACAGCAATTTCTTACACTGTGAGTTTGAAATAAGCACACGGAATGGCTCGAAACACATCCTTTCGTGTGCACTCCATCATATTAGAACTCTCCGAAGCCTTGAATACCTAATTATGAAGCTGTCAGACGCAAGACTTTTTGGCATGATTAAGTAAACTCTATTTTAGGCATTGAATGGCGATGCGAAATTAATTGCTGCCTGGGTGCACCTATTCCAGGGGTGCCTCCAGTCGGTGGCCACAATCACGCCCGTTCGGCATTTGGCTCGTGCATGTGACATGTGTTATGGAAATCGCGTGGCTGGCAAACTCATCGCCACTCATTCAGGGTTCGATTCCTTCAAACTGATCCTGATTGTGATGGTTATCTGTATTTTGAAAAAGAATTAACGAATCAGCTCGTCCATTAGTGATACGAATGGAGATATTTCCCATAAAAATATAACAAATGGTAATTTATGGGGACACGTTAAAATAATATATTGAATTTGGACGTTGGACTCAATCGAAGTTTATTAAATTATTCGATTGTCGTGCTTCTGAATGAAAAATGGACCGAGAGAAATCTGTGAAATTTATTTGTTCTCCGAAACGTAGCGCTCAATTTTTTTGGGTGGTTAAGACATAAACGAATGTATATGTATAGTGCAGAATTAAATCAAAAGAATTAAGCCATGGTTTAACTATGTCTGATAAAATTAAGTTAAATTTTCACACCATTGAACTCAATTATGGCTGGATTACGCGAGCTTATCGAAATTCGATGGCGGACTGGATAATCATTAATAAATCTATTACTATTACTCTTTGCCCGTGCACATAATATTTAATGGCACTGCACATTTGCTGTTTATTTTGCCGCCTCAGCTGCAAATCGAAGGACTGATGCCAAAAATTATGCCATGCCAACGAGGTCCTGCGTGCTGGAAGCGAAGATGGCTCAGAGCGGACCATGTTGTGTGAAGGCGACAACTCCGCGAGGCTGCAATTAATCTCCATAAACGATTACCGCGAATACGTTTTGTGGTCAGAATCAATTCATGTTGCAACCTAACCCCGGGTAGAATAACGAGCTTGTCGCATCCCTAGGAACATGTTGCGCTAATTAGTTGTAGACTAGGGCAGAAAAAACAACAGCCGGCCATTAGAACATGCAAGATATTTTGAGGACAATGGAACGCTTCGTACCATAGAATTTTTATGTAAATTTATAGAAAGCGTTGCTGCTCGTGGTCAATGAAAACAGCGTAGACTCTATGCCATTTGTGGTTTTATTGAATGAATATGGTTACAATGTTTTAAAGGAGCTCGTAAGGAGCCCAAACAGTTCCAAAAATTTTTCAAATTTAAACTCGATCCTATTGAACTTTCATTGAAAAATACGAAATCTAATTTTTAATATCCCCACTATATTGGCGAAAAGAAATTTTTATAAACAATTTTTACTAGTTACCTTCGTCAGTAGAAACATGCATATTTCTCTATTTCTCCACCAAATTTTTAGCATATTCTCCCTCTGGTCAGAAAAGTTTCAGTCAAAAAAAGAAAATTCTTTGTCTGTCTGGCGATTGCTCCAGCTGTACCAAAATTTCTGTTTTTTTAGGCACAACGAAAAGAAATTTTGAATTTCATTTTAGAAACTGAACATGTTTCTTGTGTAGAATTATTTTCAATACGGCGGAGCATATTTAGCATCGGTAAATGCTTATACCTGCCAAATTTGAGAAGTGTTGGTTCATATAAATTCTGTTTTTCAGCATTCAGCATTTATTGTCCTTATTCTCGTCTTACTTTCCAAATTTTTAACTTCTCTGTAGCTCTTGAAATCGCTCCGAACATTCAAATCAATTTGTTCAACACATCTTTACGTTTTAAGGTCTTTAGAGTTAAATAAAGTTTTTGGAAAGAAGTCTGTTGATGCGTGGTAATTTTTTTTGCACGATGATAGCTTTCGAACGAAAAACTGTATCCTCTTAAATGAGGTGTCCATCGAAGCCTATTTGCAATGTCACAAACTGGGTAGATTTTAGTAACATTTGATTAAGCAGTTTTTGTTTTGTTTTGACATACCACGTTCATTTCTGTCATGCACCATATCTAGCGAACAAAAAGTTGTACTGACATCGTTAAGGTTTCAATCGAAGCATTGTAGCATTTGTATGATTTGAATCTCTACCGCTGAATAAATTGAGTGCAATCGATTTTTAATTTAATTAATTAATGTGTAAACACTGACGGTTTTTCCTGAAAAATTGCAGCTGTTTTGCACTTTAAGCAATCAATGCTAAAAATCGGATGTCCCTTCCACTTCTTATCCAAAAATATTTAGATTTTGTTTCATGATTGCAAAAACAAATGAATAAAAATTCAATAAAGCATTTATTAATGTTACTAAGAATAGACGGTTGATACGAATAATATTACCTAATTGCCCTTATTCTAAAGGCATTGTTATCATGTCAATCAAGGCGTATTAAAAGTTGTATGATTTTAGCAGATTTTCAATAATTTTAGAATTGCCGTTTTTTTTACTTTTATAATTCTAAGCGGAATCAAACAGCAGTTTTTTTATTTTGATAATTTTTCACTTATGAACCATCAACTTTTTGGAATTTTTTTTAAAGATTTCTTGTTAAACAAAAAATCGCAGTTTCTCATAATTGCCAAACATATTCAGATCAAATGCAATCTTAGAAATGATTATTATTCTTTTTAATGTAAAATGTTGTACCATTAACAAATACAATGTCTATGTAGTAGTTATGGAAATTTTAGACGAAACTAACCTAAAATGGTCACAATGCAACAAAATTTAGTTCAGTCGACGTAGAAACAAAAACTGCATTCAATAATCCTTAAATCTTGATTTCGCCCTTTTGTCTTTCAAGCGTCAAGATGAAAATAGTCACGTACATAAACACAAGCTTTGTTACGCCCTCAGAACGCTTCGCAGAAAGATTCAATCGCAGGCCCATTCCTACCAAAAGCCTTACGTAATCAATTGACGCTATTTAAAATGATACGATTAATATTTACATATCTTTCTTATCTTATTATGTTATACATTTTTAGTATTTGTTCTGATATTACTGGGTAGTTGTTCGTTGTTTTGTATTAAGCGGTCTACCCACTTTGTCATTTTCAAAAAAAAAATTATTGCATTTTGGAAAGTATACATATATAAAAAATTTTATAAAGTTCGGAGCAGTCTAACTATATCTTTGCGCAAGTTTAACTTTGTTACCCGGGCGGGATTGTTCATTAAAATAAACTTTAACCGCGTTTTTCTTGAAACAAAGTTTTTCGGCGCCGCGTTGATGAAATCTCGGGAACTACTAAACCGCTTTTCACCAAATGTTTACCAGACATTCTTTATGACTACGGCTATAGCGCGAATGGGGGATTTTTCGAAATTCTGATTTGAAGTATTTTTTGGTCAAAAACTGTGAAAAAACAGTATTTTTTTCGTAATTTTCCGAAAAACGTCCGCTTTTTGTCAATTTTGCAAAAATCAACCGCGCTATAGCTATTAGTGAAGCTAAAACTATTTGATTTTTTTGTTTCAGACCAACCATCTCGAAAATTTCATCATCCTATCTAAGAAATTATTGAAAATGACCCGTTTTTACACTGCTTAAAGAGGGTAGACCCTTTAAATCTACCAGCCCGAATAAAAGTTTTCTTCAGACGACAATTTGAAGCTATTGAGGAATACACTACATATTTTTAAAAAAATATCAAGTTTTTCACTTCTACGAAAGTATCAAAAGCTGAAATTGAAATTCGCAAATAAAATTAAATATTTTTAAAAAAATTGACACACATTCCTTTAAGTTTAATTGACTTACTCGATTAATTCAAATTAGTGAAAATTCAATATTAGTGTTCAAGCCAATTTCATTATAAATCTTTTCAAACTAATAATCTGTTATAGTTTTGCAATAGATTTCATGAAATACCACCTACTTTCCGGAATATATTCACGTAAAAAGCTACGTGTTTCATTCCTACGACTCATAACAATATAAAAAGATGATATTTACAAAGCATTTTGCCGAATATCCCTGAAAATATATATCGGCCTAAATCAGTTGTTCACACAGGTCGTAAAAGTGTGGATACATTCTATGTCAATATCAGTTCTCCTAATTCCCACGCCCACCCCAATCTAGTTCCCATCATGCCCGTTCTTATCGAACGCTAAACAGCGAGGAGCGTCGAACGTTCGTACGAAATTCTTATCGGCAACTTCAGCCGCGCTCACGAAGGACATGTCAGATTGTTTTCATTGAACATTAAGGGCTCCACGTCCTCGCCAGTCCATCATCAGACAAACATTCAAGCAAGCGGCAGTGCTGTCGTTTTTAAACAATGCGCTACAGGTACAGCGAATTGTAGAGGACATTTGAGGATTTGGGGCCGAATTTAAAGATGGAATCAGTTAGCAGTAGGCACAGCGCTTAATTATATGGAACCATATTAGAAAGATCCAAAGCTACCTAGTTTCAAGCTTAGTCTAGATTATGTTCGAACACTCAATGTCTTCCGGTAAAATACAAATCGACAACCCCTGCAGGACATGCGGGAGTGAATTAAATAGCTTTCATCCTACTTGCTACCCGGACTGTATCTGTAATGGGAAATCAAAACAGAAAAGTTATTTGGTGTGCACGTTACGTCCCGGGTTTGGGATCGGGAGTTTCGAGTTCCAACTCCATTCAGTCGGCATCACATTGAGCACACACTCCGCCTCGTTTTCGGTTGATGGAAGTGGGAATGGATAACTCCGGGCTTGGGAATGACTGGGCCTGCATAAATAGATAAGCCACGTCCTTGGATTAGCCACAGCAAACACGCGAATAATGCGAACTAATAAAAACCATGAATCAGACAGACTCGTTGGCGACTTGAAATCAACCTCACATTGCGGCGAACGTACGAGGACATATATGAGCATGCAAATGGGGTTGTTGTACCACGTTCCGAACATGTTACCTACGTACCAGGGTGTAAGGGTAGTGAAAATATTTGTGGCGCTCAAATTGGAGAGAAACAAACATCGTTAGCCGGAGGTCTTTCTAGGAAACTTTATTGTTCTGATCAATGTTCGAAATCTAAGATGCGTAAGGTGTAATCGTGATGTTAAATGGTAAAACTCTATTGTTCGCTAATGCCGTTGGCACTTCACTGCAGCTTTCACGGTAAATTTTTTTTCGGGATGAAAATCGCTCAAACACAATTTTCATTCGTGTACGTAATACCGATGCGATTTTCGCCATTATATAAAAACGATAATATATGTACATATATGAACTTAAATTAATTTTAAATTAGAAAGATCTACTATCTGTGACGGTTAAGTATCACCTCATATCCTTTCTATTTGAAGATTTTGATGCTTCTTATATTATGTACATTCAGAGAAAAGTATAATTGTAACTTTGCTTTAAGAACGAAATAATGCTAATAATCGTAGTGACAATTTTCACACTCACTACACCTTTTTATGGCAGCTAATAATTTGATGTAAATAAATTGTTTGTTCATATGTGTTTTTAGGTTTTTCTGATACAATCGAATTTTTTGTTTACGCCTTTTATCAATTGATTAATTTTTCAAATACAGTCTGATATGGACTATCAGGTCAAATTAATTAAAAATTCATGTCCGTAATGCAAATATTTTACACTCAATTTTACATGTGGAATCAGTAGAAGGGTGTACGACAGGTCAACGCTGGCCACCCGTCTTGGATTGAAGTTTTTTGTTCCTATCTGAGGAGCCGTTGATTTTAAGAAAAATATATTTATGACGTATATATTTGACACAAAATTTTCTATCTCTTCAATCTTATATTTTTCTTTGTACAATTTTTAGTTTTTGATCTACGAGGCTTTAAAAAAAATAAAATTAGTTTTCTCATTATTACAAATATTAACTTTTTTGGAAAAACTTTGAGTCAAAGTTATAGAGCATTAAATTATCTATTACTACTTACTAGCAATGTTTTGAAGCATGATTAAGGAGGCAGTACTCGCTTAAAAATAAATTCATTTTTTTTATTTGGGACATTTCGTTAGAAAAGTACCTTGAAAATACCTGTACAAAGTTTTATTACGATATCTAAACTGGTTTTCATTCTACAGCGCGCGTAGTCCCCCCCGTCCTTCTATACTTTTTGGAGCGCAAGCGGCCTTCAAGCGCCCGAACATATGCCGCTATGTAACTATTCGACTATTATACTCTCTAATACACTACATACAAATTATATTACATAGTCTAAGTTAGTACATATTCGAATTTCACGGGTCTAAGGTTAGAGCAAAAAAAATTGGACGATTCTAGAATATTTTTATTAATCGAAAAAAGTCAAAAATCGTTACACGTATATTCAAACGTGCAATAAATCGCGAAAAACTTGCAGTTTATACTCAAGACTAATAAATTGTTTTTAGTGTATGATTATTCATGGATATTTTTCTCAGAATTTTACGAGGCGCAATCCGCTTTTTTTGTTTGGCACTGCTCAAGCGCTTGGTCGAAATGGCCGCCATTTTTTTATTTTTTTAATATTGTGAATATGTAATTTTAATCTCAATATATATATCATTTCCAATTTCACGTCGATATTTTGAATAGCTTATTTTTTATATACATTTGAGAAAATCCATTTTCGCCCTTTTAACAGAGTACTGCCTCTTTAATAGTTTCCGATTTACAGCGCCCAAAAGAACGACAATCGGTGCTTGTACCATATTATAATGTTTTAATTACGAAATTGAGCGTTTAGACAATGGTTCACTAGAAATGGACATGATGTAGATACATTTCTCATCCACAGATAATTTTATTTTCATTTTTTATGTCAATGCTTATCGTTGATAACTAAGAATGAATTGCCTTAAAATATTTTTTTACATTTTAGCTAATATAAAGTAAAAATCTTCAAAGTCGTCAGCGTTAAACGTGTTAAAAGTGCTAGGATATCAACTGGATTATTTCAATAAAACATTCATATTCTATACTATCTGAAATTGTTCTATTAAAGCCAATCGAGACTTTTCTACATTACGTGAGTATTTTTTTTTAAAAACTTGTCGAAAACTTCCCCATTAACTATAAAACAAGATGCATTGAGACACAATCAATCAATCCACGAGATATTGTGAATTGAATACGTGCGTGCGACTTGAGCCTCGACTAGACTACAAGAAAAGTAATTCGAGTATAAACTGGATAATCGACGCGTGCATCGGTAAATGGTAGTAAATAATTAAGTACGATTAAACTAGTGACAGTCTCATAAAAAAAAGAAATAAAGTCTCTGATTAGTTTGTAGTTATTTATAGTTTCGTTATTTCAAATTCCAGAAAAAAACCTCCAACGAACCCATAACGGCTTGTGAATTTACAACAATAAATAAGTTTGAGTATTTGTTGTTTAGGTACTGAGTACGAGTAGTATTGTTCGTAATTTGGTGCTTCTCGCGTGAATTGTTTTTTGTGCTAAACCTCTAACAAAATTTGGCCAAAAATCATGCTCTGCTGATAAAGCTCATTCCAATGATACTTGACAAGCATATGTATGTAGAATTTAAATAGTCTTCCATAGTATTTTTCATCTTTAGTCTAAGGGTCTACATATTATCTGTGAATTTCAAGTCGATATCTCATTTGGTTTAGTAGCTAGAAGCTGTAACACAGTATCGCACAAAGCTACCACAACAATAGGATTCCTTCCGACTACGATACGAAACCCAAAAAAAACATGTTAGCGATTCCCAATAGTCTAAGTTTTATATTGATTGGCTGGTAAACTCTCATTGAATTAAGTACTTAATTACCATATGTGGGAGCTATCTTATCAAACTCACTCGCGGCTTTTTACTTAGCAATTTTGGCGAATATAGAAGTAACTTTTGCGATCCTGTGATTTTCAACACTTTTGCTCGTGGTCACTCAGAATTTTGCTTGCAAAGTGTTCAGAACCAACTAAACTTCCAAAGTAACTTTATATTAGGTGCACGTGCGTTCAAAAATAATAGTTCGCAGATGCTTTGTTCCGTCGCTATTGTTTGTCAGTTAATCCCTGCAGGCATTCGGCGTAGAATAACGCAAAAAATGTGGAACGCTTCACGATTTTGCGTGTCATCCTTGCGCAGGGGCCATGCTAATCTTCTCTGTATCGTTCCAATTTTAGTATATGTTCTGCCGAAGCAAGAACAAAGTAGTGCTGGTAAAACTTGTATATATATCGTCAAAATAAATTTGTATATCTGCGAATTAAGTTTACCGAAAATGATTATGAACTTCACATTTCATGCTCAACCCATTTTATTGCGTACATCCACCTATTTTATCGTTATCACATTCGCCACTTTCCCGAGACGCAGTTGTTCAGTTTAGGCAACAACACACCGGCAGCACTTCACAAGAGCAGCATGCCTTTCCCTAGCGGCAATTTCATGAATGAAGTTCTAGTCGCTTATCTCATGTAGCTTTTCGTTTTCAAGTAGCTAAAGACTTTTTTTAACTACAGCAAAGCAAGGTAAAAGACGAATAAAGAGATGGATTCGAAACAATAATGTATGATTTCTGAATTTATTATTTTCCATTCCTGCTTTTTCGTTTCTAAGTCCTGCCTCAGTAGCGTTCCTATTTAGTTGGTTTCTGTCGTTTCGATGTAATTATTTTCAACCGTTGAAAGAAAAGAAAAACAAATTTGTCAATTTGAATTACGAAAATAAACTCCAAACAATCTAACATTAGAGTTGTACCAATATATGTTGTTCAAGTTTCGATTATTTTTGTAAGACTTTCAATGAAACGCATTCAAATTATTTGAAGTTATTCTTTATTGAGATTTCATGACAAAATTTGAAGCTGTTTCATGATTTTTTCCCAAATTTTTCTCAACCGTCGAAGCTATAATTTATTTTAAAGCAATATTTTATTGTAAGTTATCTGACGATTTGAATTTCGCCCGTTCCGAGATCGTACTATTTAAGTAAGAATATGAAATAAAGTTTAGAAACCACGAAATTGGAAATGTGAATGGCTATTATAAATGTTAATCAAAGAAGAGTAAAATGTCTAGTAAGAAAAAAAACCCGGTAATTCGAAAAAGTCCGGTGACCGGTGATACGTGCAAATATTGAAAACTATTAGCTGAAGTGCATCAATAGCTGTAAATGTATATTGACGTACAACAGGACACAGAAAATGATGGCTTCACAAACCAGCAAAAAAGTAGAAATTGGAAAATGTTCAAGAAAAAATTGCATCGGAAAAAATTTGTTCTTTTTGAATGTAAATAGTTTGAAATAGTTTTTCGAGCTGCTCATCTGCTGTTATCCATTTTGAAAAACATATGCATTTCTAAAATAGCATAATTCGCCAAACACCTCACATTTTTAGCAAAAACGGACAATTAAATCTGATTAAGCCATTTGTTTTTCAGTTGTCGAAACACCAACGTAAAATCCGCAGTAGCAATGATACATACAGTAGAAACCCGAACTAAAGAGGCCAGTGGCATTTCAGGTAACGAAAATTTCGGATAATCCCTATTTACTGAGCAGCACTTTTATTTGCATCACTGAAAAAATGAAACGTTTAGTAAACGTAGTACGCCACGTAACAATATTAATGCACTGCCCTCCACATACAAATTGAAAGGATGGCCACCACTTTGTATCCAGCTTTGAGCAGGCAAGCTATTTTTTTAGCTTGAGTTAATAAAAATCTGCATGTCAAATGTTTGTATATTTCTATCTCGGTTGAACCGGGTTTCAGTTAAACGAAGTTGAGTTAAACGCGGATATACTGTGTAATTAAAGTATAAAATTAAGAATATACCCCTTGGATTTCAACTGTCGCCTCGTATTCGAATTGGAATATATCTTTAACACAAATAAATGAAATTAACACTCAAGTAAATCATTTCCTTAATATTTACAATCTCCACTTCCTATGAATGTGTGCTTCATTTATTCAGTGTCATAATTTCGCTTGAAACCTGTGACTTCGAAGTGAAAGTATATCCACAACATTAAAAAAGCATTCAATATTGATAAGACAAGTAGCTCAGGTAGAGCTAAGTTCCGGAAACATTTATTTATGTGCATTAATTTTATTTGTAAGCGTGGCTCCGAAGGTCTAAAATCGGGAGTGAATCATTTATTTTCTGAAATTTTCAACGATATGCCTCTTTTCAATTTTAATTGCATTTTTTCAGTCTTTAAATTCAATCAAATGGATTTTCTTGTAAAATATTTTCCGAAAATAATACTGCACTTAAAAACTTTTCCCATTTATTCATTTAGTAACAATATAAAATCACATAACAGTCTATCAACCACATTAAACTTGCATTCGATCATATATTAATTAAATTTACATTATCTAGAAAATTCTATCTACCACTACAAACCTGCTGTTCCATTTAAAATATCATCATAATCTTCTTGGGTGAATGGTCGATACACTCCTCTACTCAAATAATAGAGTGGATTCTTAATTTTATAGATATCATATCCTTCTGCATGCAATTCCTTTTTCATCAACTTAAATGTTCCAGTCATGGGTACTTCGGGTATCAACCGAATGAATAATGGTCGTGAATATGGTGGCAAACTGCCTCGGATCCCCGCCGAAAAACTCTCCATGTCAATTGTGTTTTCCGGGTCTACGATAGCCACCATTCCAGCACGTCCTTCAACATGTGGAATCTGAAAGGATTTTGGTAAGTTCAAGTTTATGAGAACATTTTTTAGTAGGAAACTAATTACTTGAACACCATACACTACGCAATCCTTTAAGCCCAGAATATTACTGACGACCGCTTCAACTTCCGAAGTTGAAACATTTTCTCCTCTCCATCGGAACGTGTCGCCAGTTCGATCCTTGAAGTAATAGTATCCCAAGATGTCGCGTACTAGTATATCACTGGAGTTGAAATACATATCACCTTCTTTGAATACGTTTCGCAAGATTTTCTTCTCGGTAGATTCCTGAAAGTTAGTGTTATAGAGATTGATAAGTGCAGGAAGGGAAATGAAAACAAAAGCTTTAAATAATTTCAACCTAATTTCAATTTAATTTTATTACTCCCCGCGCAATATTAAACTAGAATCATTAAAACAAAAATTGAGTTCATGCGTTTAAATTTTTCTCTTCTTATATGAGAAAAGAATAGTTTCAGAAAAATATCAAAACAATTTTATTTACATAATGCAAAAGAGGAATCTGTTCTACTCTCTGTTGAGTGTAACTCATGAGCTTTTGCATTTCCACCTCACTAATTTTCGGGACAAATAAATAATTTTCCGAACCGAATAAAGCAACGGTTGGATCGAATCAATTTCGGAATTAAGTTCCGAATCAAATGGATAAATTTCCCAACTCAATTACTTCCGAAATATTGTTTATTTGATCCGAAACTAGTGAACTCAATGCAGAAATGCTATGTTTATAGCTGGGACTGTAATTGCAGTTAATTTAGTCATTCAAACATAAAAGTTCAAGACAGCGAGTAGCTACTGCTAACAAAAACAAACGAACAAAGTCCGATTAGGCTCAAATTTCATAAATTTATTTTATATACTCAATTACCTTATCTGCGTAACCGCTAAAAGCGCTAGACACAATTTTTTGTCGAATTTTTCCTATGAATACGCCTGCCTCGCCAGTCTTGCACAGAATACATCTTCCATCCGGGCCGCGAATAGGTTCACCAGTATCTTCTTCACATTTGATCAATTTCACTGGATATAACGCTCCAAAAAATAAAGGAATAAAGCCTACGGCTCCGATTTGATTGTCGAAATTAACTGAAAATATTTTACGATGATTTTCAATCTAAGGTTTGGATCCATTTCGAACAACTGACTAATTAAATTCAAAATGTTTTTGTGAATGACCTCATTTCAGGGCTGCTTGAAAACAACAATTAGTTTAGCTTCCTTTAAGGAGATTCTAACGAAAATTGAGCGAGAGGAGTGATCCCAAAAAAAGCGTACCGAACGAAATAGCGAACGCAAAGAAGAAAGGAGAAGTACGTATCGGTCATCATGCGCCGCGTTATATATACGTTTACACGTATATAGTGCACTATATAAACGTATTGTATTTATGCGTGCACGCTTCTCCTTTCCCCTCTTGTGGGCCTATTATTGTTAAGAAAAAGTAAAGTAGATGGGAATAATAGAACTTAAATTTATGTGTACTCACTTCCAGATACCCAAACTATGGCTTCCGCAACGTCTCAATTGATTTGACGAGGTAATGGAAGAAGAAGAATATAAGTCTCAAAACTCACCCTGAGTAATACAATATATTATTGTCTAAACGTTTGCATATAACAAAATGGGCGATTGTATGCAAAGTAAATTTGAGAAATTGGGCTATTCGGTTAAGAAGAGTCGCAAACTATAACGGTGATCAAATTTTTACATCCATAAATAATTAGTTACGAAAAAGAGCTGACTTTTCTTCTTCTTAATATGTATATGCAAATTTGCTACTGTTTTTCACCCACTAGTTTCAAATACTATACGTTCACTGGAGCGACATTGTAAAAATGACTTGCAGGCAAATGAATACGGTAATGGGTAAATTATCACGGAATATTTAAAAATCCTTGAAACACGCTTTAGTAATTGAATAACTTTCCTTTGATGCATGCCGTGTTGAATTAACATTTTAGAAAATATAATGATATTTTTCGACATCATTAATGGAGGAGTTTCTCTAAATGAGGTCGTATTAGGTAGTATTGCATATTTATTTAATTCACTTTTAAATAAACGTTTGGCATAGTTGCTGATATTTTGATTATCTATCTACAGGTCTATTAACTTGCTTTAATATGGGCGGCGACTCGAATATTGGAATATAAACGCAATATTTTTGAAAGGAGATCTTAACAATTACGCAAGAATATCCAACTTCTTCTCTGGTTAAAATTTTACAGGGCTCTGTTTCTTTTTTTCATTTTGAGTGTCCACTGCAAAATTATCAAAAGTTTCAACCATATTTACCTAAATTTGAATTTCCTTCAGTTGCTCCATAAAATTCGACAATATTTGGGATATTAAATCTCGACACGAATGTTTTCCAGATTTGCGGTTTAAGGCCATTTCCAAACATTATTCGGATTTTATGTTGAGTGTCGACTGGCTTTTGCGGGACCGCCAATAAATATCGACACAGTTCGCCGATATATTGTGCAGTCGTACATTCGTATTTGATACAATCCAACCAAAAATTTGAAGCTGAAAATTTTTTCCGCATGGCCATAGTTAGCCCGTTTAGGAGTACACATCCCAGTCCCATCATGCCACCCGCAATATGGTAAATTGGCAATGGGTTATAAATTACATCGTCAGGATACAAGCTCATTGATTCATACGCGGCCAAACTGATGAACATGGATCTGAAAGATATTTAGTATGTTAACAAGTTTTCAGTTGTCAGTACCAAATTTTCATGACATAAAAATAATATGAAGAAAATAGAAATTAGGATGTAAACTTAAGATGAATTTCTCATCATATTTTTATTCTTTTGAATAATGCTATATTTGAGTTTGATCGAGTTACTGTCTAACTATTACTTGATTCACCGCAATGCAAAGTCTGGCTGAAGATATTCTCTGACCATAAACTGTTTTGCATAGAAGAGGGCGAAAAGTTTGTTAGTATTATCGTTGCCCATATTTTCTAGCTGCAGTAAAATAATATCTAGGAGCTCCACGAATAGTACTTTAAAGAATCTAAAAATTTGCGTAAGGTTATAAGAACTCAATCAATTAACCATGACTAACAATGATTCTAAAAGAAATCTCTACATACACAACAAATATATCGAAATTGAAGAAAGTATTGCAGCTTTTTATATATCTAACAACACATATTGCAAGGGTTTCATTGGGAGATTTATGAGTTTCTAACAGAGAAGTGAAGTTCGTACACTATCTTATATTTTGCTGTTTCTGTACTGGAATATAAAATAAGCTGAAACGAAATTTTTGCAACAATTCAATGGAAATCTGCGCGAATTCACAGCTTTTTGAAATCAATTCAAAGATTAAAATTCATCGCGTTCCAAAACAAAGCTCTCGCGAACCAGGTGTGAATGTCAAACCGAAAAATAAAGGATACTTTTTAGGCACTTTTAAAGTGATCTTACCGCAAGTGCGTTATTACTGCAGCTTTCGGCAAGCCTGTAGTTCCTGATGTGTATATGTACAGCATATGCTCGTTCAGTTTCCCTTCAAGCATATCGTTTGTAATATCCGTTGTTTGATGCGATTCCAGCTCTGCTGTTAGATCGACGAAATCTAAAAAATATAGATGGATAATTAACTGGCTGTAAAACGCTATCACAAATTGTAACAAAAATATACTGTATAGTAACTACTATTAGCAACATCAACACATTTACCTGCATAATGTTCAAGGGTAGTCGCACGAAGATTAGTCGGATCTTTAAATTGATAAACAGGAATATTTTTGATTTCCTCTCTGTTTCGAACTTCATCTAACGCTGTAAGAAAACATTATGACAACAGCTTTGTAGATCAAAAGCTTGCTATAAAACGGTTGGATTTCCATCATCAAGGCGTTAAGGAAATACTTACCACCACTCAACTCAGTACTAACAATAATAGCTTTCGACTTAGCCACATTGATCGAATGCGCAAGTTGATCTTTGACTAGATTTGTGTTGATCAATGCCGTGGTCACTCCAATTTTCGACAACCCTATCCAAATTGCAGGATATTCTAGGCGTGTTTCCATCATAAGGGAAATAGTATCACCACGCTTCAAACCTTTCGACTTAAAATATGATCCTAGCCGATTGCTGAAGTTTTCGATATTTTGGAATGTCCATTTGCGATCCTCCAGCATAAGTGCAACTTTATTCGGATTTCTTTGGACTACTTCACGGAAGAGAATAGGAAATGTTTTGCCACGCCATGTGTGCTTCAGAAGTCTAGCGTAGATTAAGAAGAATCTTACAATTATGCTGAAAAGATTTGTTTTGTTACCAAATCGAATGCATTTTATATTTGGATTGATGTACCATATGTCTCTGCGCATTGTAACAACAACTGCATACACTGTAGTCGGTCTGTTCCCCGTTAACAAAAATACTAAGGTACATATGAATAAAGCTAGTGCTAAGGGATGGCTCCACAACAATATGGCAAGAATGAAACCAACGATTGATGTTCCCATCAACGTTAAGTTTCGTTTTTTGAAATCCAGCTCGAGAAGCATGTTTCCGTTTTGGTATGTCCGTTTTACGCTCGAATCATTTGATATCTGAAAAATTGAAAATTGAGTTTAATAAAGGGCGGAATTCTTTTTATACGGGGACTAGTTTATGAGTTTTCATTGCATTTTGCAAAAAGGGAGCATGAAACTGGCAAGAAAAGTGTGTGACTTAATTTGAAACCATTGGAAAAAATCTTTTGAAATGTTTTACGGACTACTTTTCGGTCATAAGCTGTGATCTTTCGAAAAATCTTTTATTTTTAAATGTTTTTTTGCTCCATAACCGGATGTTTCCTGATGAGTAACGTTTTTTTACTAACATCTTTGACCTTTTGTCACGTACGATGCGAAAACAGCCATAGATGCAAAAAAACTATTTGGAACTCCTTGTTTTATAAAAAAAACCTGCGGGAACATCGATTTATTTAGCATCCGTTTAGAATCTATAAGCATCCCTGTGAAAACTTCAAAAAGTAATTCGTGATTTTTGAAATGACCCACGCCAAAGTTGCTAATAATTCAAAACAATGTAAAATGGAAGCTTCCGAAATTTGTCAAAAAAAATTAGAAGTTCTTCTACTGTAGTAAATACATTTCTGCCAAATTGCAAAAGTTTTGAAATAGTTTTTAAATTTTAAAAGTAAAGTTTGTGAACTACTTTTTCGTATTTTTCTCTGTAAACTTTGGCATTGAATATTTTCTGGCATATGACAGTGTAAAATATGCCACTTCTGGTAGTTTTAGAAATACAATTAGAAATACAAATTAATAATAATAATACTATACTATATTATAAATAAAATTTATATATATTATATGACATCACGATAAGTAGTTGATGGTATTTTTCGTTTTATTTTTTTAATGAGCATAGTGAATTTTGTGTTGTTTCGAGCTGTATTGTTGTCACTAGTGACAATAGTTTCCTAATATTAAATATAATTTTGTTCTAAAAATGCTATATTTGCAACGAAATATGAAATAATAGTGACATAAACACAATGACTAAAAAAGGCGAAAGTTGCGAAAATTTCTTTTGTTTTTCAAACAAAAAAAATGAATCTAAATGATTTATCAAAAAAAAAACGAGGAAAGTTTTTGAGACAACGTTCATCGATTAAAACCCAAATCAAATTTTTTCGGCAACTAAGACAGAAATAAATTTCATAAAATTTTTACGGGTTTCTTACTTCTCAATAGGTTTTCTTTTGAAAAGTGTGTTGAACTTTAGTGTTATGGTGTAGTACGTGGAGCGACATGACTGTCGACCAAGAGTTCAAGAAGTACGTGAAAACTGATAGTGGATTAACCTGAGGTCAAGATTTCAGTGGATAACTTCACCACATGACGTTTTCGAAGGAATGGATTGTTTCTGCGGTGTAAATTTCAATGAAAAGTACGGGTATTGCGAAGACTAGAAAATCCGAAGATGTAAACAATTTTGGATTGGGTTAACAAGCATACATCTTCCTCAAAAACTGCAGAACTGATTTCCATAAGTCAGGAATCGTGGGTGAAAAAAGTATATGGTTTTCTAATTACATATTAGCGAAACACTGAAAACGAACATTTTTGGAGGTTTTTCGCAATTTTCTCAAAACGCATTACTTTTCCGAAATAGAAAAGTTGAAATCTGGATTTGGCATCTCAAAAAATGTCAGGAAAGATATCAAAACCGATTTCTATATTTTAGTCTACACAACAAACATTCGACTGGACGACTAGTTTAACTATCAAAATCAGAGACGGATTATATCTTTATGCGTACATAGTCGAAAGCGTGTAGACGTTCTCAATAGATACCAAAGTGAAACTATTTTTGCATTTAAGCAAAATATTTTGTATGAAAAAATCCCAAAAATAGAATTAGATCCTTATTTGTGAAGTCTTCTTAACAAAAATTGTTATAGACTGACTGAAGAAGAATGAAAACATTGATATGATAACATTGAATTTGTTGCGCGGATATTTCTAACGAATAAATATAACAAACGCTACAGGCCATTTTATTCTATTTAGAGCAAAGCCAAAACTTTCTTGCAAAATTTCATGGAGTTTCGTAAAAATGTCTTTGTTTTAATTAAATAAATAATGTTTGCGCGGAAGCATTCGTTATTATTATTCGTTAGAATTATCCCTTCAACAAATTCAATGTTATGGACATCTTTAATTTTTTTCTCTCTGTTGAAAATCAATATTTTTTTGATACATTGAATGCTTTCAAGATTCTCTTCGCATTGCACCTCTTTTATACGTTTGCGATATAAAATTATTTATGTCACTGACTGTCATTTCGTAAGAAAATATCAAAAATTTAGATAATTATTTTGGAATACATTTTTTTGTTTAAATTTTTTAAGGGGAGGGGGTAAGGTTTCAGCGTAAAAAAACACTTTTTTGTGATTTTTTTAAAGTACGGATTGAGCAAACTTATCCTATCCTTTTGCATATTATTAAGTACACTTTTAACAATATTTTATAATTTTTTTATGCGGAAATATTGAAAAACAAGTCGGTGACAGAGCCCCAGAACGTCTTAGAAAAATTGAACTTATCATTGGGTATTTCATATGTAGAAAATGTGTACCAAGTTTGAAATAAATCGGTCAAGTAGTTTTTAAATGGCAGTGAACACGGACTTTGAAAAAGTATTTTTGAGAAAAGCGCGTTTAAAAGTTTAAAAAGAGCTACAGTGTTAAAGAGCAGGAGACTAACTAGACAATAACTTCAAAAGTTTTTCTCAGATCGACTTAAAATTTGGGGATCATATTCTTGAAGTGTTTAGCAATAAGATAAGACAAAAACAAAAAATTCGATTTTTCGAAAGTGGAAACCCTTACCCCCCCTTAAATAAAAACGTTGGCGCCCTTTGATACGTTGACGCCTTCAAACAATCGTCGAGATTGCCCTATGGATCCTGATCAAACCGGGCTTTTTTCCTCTCAATTTCAACTCTCATCAAATCTATAACTGAATACTAAACAAATAAATAAGTGATTATCTCGCTTATGTGCTAAAAATATTTTTCAGTATGAATTCACATTTGCAATTTCTTCTGATAATAGGGTGCAATGTCCCACCATGAAAAGAATTAAATGTAAATAAAACGTTTTCGTTAACTTCAAAATTGTTTACGTTCTAAAGTCGAACGAACATACGAAGATTGTGATTGGAATGGTTGAGTACGCATCTATCGACAACAAGAAAAACAAGTTCTAGTACTCTTCTTGCTCTTATAAATGTTAATGTATGCTCGATCGCACACAGCGGTAACTTTCATTCACAATTCGCGTCGTGTGGCACATCACGAAGTACGCAAAGTCAGTTCCACAGATTGAGCTTGCAAAAATAAATTAGCTACAATTTTCATGTTAACTCAATGTGTGCAGAATTTATTGCACTCGTAACACATTGCATGATTGTTATTATGCATTTGAAAATAAGTTGTAGGAGTTCTCGACGATGCAAAAGAAAATAAGGAAGTGGCATGCTGAAGGTCATTTTGTCAGCTTAGATCAAATTTATAAGCTAGCTGGATGGAATTGAGGGTACTCTAAGAATCATATTTTCATGCTTAAAATCGGTTGTGGGAATAGTGCTTAAAGATTGAGTAAGGTTAGGGAATGAGGTATAGAAATGTTTTGTTACATATAATTACTATGTTTGAGAACTTGGCATGAACAAGTTGTAGCTGATTGCATAGAATTGAGTAAATTTGAGGTAGAAACATTTGCTCATTATTTAATCAGCTTACTTTGTTCAAAACGAAGCCAATAGAAGTTATTCGAATTTTTAAATATTTTTCATACTTTGAAAGTCATTTGATGTTATCAGAATTTTCCAGAACAAATATAATTTATATACTTAAATGCTTTTCAAGCAAAATTTTAGAGCTAATATTTCTTGTTCCCGAAGACATACGGTTTCCCATTTGTTTTTAGTTCAAACTTTTCATATTTTCTTGTTTTATTATATGCTAACAAATTCTTCTCAATTCATATCGGCACGATAACAAGCCTCATTCTTGAAGCAAGGCAATTTAGCAGCTATTATTCATGGTGATTGAGTCAGTGGACTCAGTTTTCTGCTTTTACAAGTTTTCGGAGTACATAAAACTTTGCCAGCTCAACAAACTTCTTTGATAAGAACACACAGTTTCTTGAAAAGTTTACCTCGTATGTGCACAAAGTAAATTTATTTAGTTAAATTTTGTCAACGAACAATTTTCCTTGAAACGGTTAAATCAATTTCAATGCAGGTCAGATTTTTCTGAACCATGGTTTCTAAAGTTTTCGATAAAAAAGAGGATTTGTTTGAGTGTTACTTCTTTTTCTTGACCTTTCAAACCAAAAATTTATTATACCCTATTGTAGAAGCGTTTGGACCACATTTAATTAGAATGAAGAGTTACGCTGCTAGTGATTCTGATTATTTTGTGATAATAACTGTCCTTCCGTTTTGTTGTTTCACAGCTTAAAAATGTATCACTTATAATTTGGGCTGCCATCCGTTCGGGTTTCCCCGGATTTGTCCTAGTTTGGAACACGTCCGGGGAGCGTCCGGGCGGGGTTTAAATTGTATTCCGGGTACAACCCGGAGTTAAACAAGCTTTCATTTAATTTTATTAACTGAGTAACTAATATTGGGTTTGTTTATCTTTTATTTAATACCTAAGAAGGTTAAAAAATAAAGCAAAATTACTCACTTGTCGTCACAACAACGACTAAAGACACTACTTCATGCAACAAAAGAGACTTAAAATTAAAGTTTTCTTCTATCAAGTACGGAGTAAAATATATTTTAATCAAGATGTAAGTGAATGAAAAAAGTATTGAAATGTCCGGGGTGAAAGCTCCAAAATCCGGGGAACTTACGCTTCCGATCCTGGGGGGCAAGTTTTAGAGATCGCAGCACTACTTATAATAGACCATGTTGGGTTTTTTTGCAGTTGGCTGTTGGAGGGGGACTTACTGATTCTTACAGAAAAAGTTGTGAAAAAACTCGTATAACAATAAGTGACTTATCCTCCCTCTCAAAAAAGTCGGGAACATTAATAAAAAAATCGAAATGTTTAAAAATTATTAAATAAATCGATTTTTTCCTACCTTTCTCACTCCTAACTTCAAAACGGTTCATTTGAGAGCAAAGTTGTGTGGAAATAAAAGTTGCGGAATTAAATTTTCTATGAGATATCATTGACTAGAAAAATAAAAAAAAATTACGCTTGCCTCAAAATAGTAATAAATATAGAAAAAAGGTGAAAAAAGACTTTTTTACTTGATTTTTTACCACTGAGAATAAATTTAGGACCTACATTGTTCGTCTAGAAAATTTTTATTATATAATGAAACAGCATGCAAATTCTCATCAAAATCGATTCAGTGCAACATTATTATGTGCAATCTGCGCATAATAATGTTGCAATCTAAATTTATTTTAAAAAATTCAACATTTTTGAAGTTTTTCAAATTATAAACTAAAGCATATAGAAGTTTGATTTTTTCACATATAAAAGAGCACTTCAACTATCCAATGCACTTAAGAGGGTAGTACCGGTTAGAATGCTAAAAAACAGCCTAATTTTCAATATTTTTTTCAGCTCCTTTATTGTATATAAATTTTTAAATTTACATGGGTAAAACACACATTTTGAAGATTAAAAAATATTTTTTATTTTATAGAGGACGCCAAAGTTGACGTCGATTATTCAAACAACCGGTACTACCCCCTTAACAAAATTAAAATCGGATTATTAGGGCGGCCTCAGGAATTTTCGCTAAGCTTGGTAATAAACTGTAAATCAGTGCTGCGGCTGCGGGTTCAGAGGATGGAAGCATGGCTTGAAAAACTATTTCCAACGGTTTTGATCGCGGAATAATTTTTTCGAACGAAACTGATTTTCACCTTAGAACTGTTGGATTTGGGTTTTCAGGAATCCACGCGTAGTCATAGAACAATTAATGTGAATACTTCCAGTGGATGTCAATGTGGTGACATCATTGATTCCTTATACTTTCAAAATGAATATAGCGTAACGGTGCTACGCTAAAGAGGCATGCCAGCTAGAAGGTGTAGCACTTCGAATAAATTAACAACTATGCAAAAATATTGAACGGTGTATTTATTACTTGCAATAAAATTTACTATTATTGGCATTTCACTGCTAGTAATAGCAAATTAAATTTGCTATATTTTATTTTTTGTGTTTTTTATGTTTAAATCAACAACAGAGGGCATTAAATATAAAAGGAGCGGCAGTTTTTTTATTCTAGTGAAACATATATGACGTTTTGCAATCATCAATTCGTCAGTGCAAATCGTTTCGTTTTTGAAATTATATAAACATGCATCTACTGGCCCTACCCATGATTTCATATCAACCAAAAAATATCTAATGCACGTGTATATCTTTCCTATAGTCTAACGTAAATTTTTCCAGTTTATTTCGAATTTCGCCGCTAATATAATTAGAATCATGAAATCCAACAACTTCCTGTAAATAAAATTTTGACAAAACAGCAGTATACGTCGGGTCACCCAAAGCGAATTCACCCAAACTACTGAGTTTTAAATGAAAATGTTTTAATTTAAATACAGCATAAACACCACAAACCAGATAAAATAACACAATAAAATCAATAATTTGATGAAAATTTGGTTCTACATCTAAACAGATATCTACTCCTTGCCACTGGAACTAAAATAGTGGCTGACAGAGTTAATTTGATCAAGTAATTAGGTATATTAAGCACTAGCTGATTTTTATGCTAATTAGCACAGTTCCACGTTTGATAGAGTACACCTCCTTTCAATGATCGATTTTCATCGATAAAGTTAAGCGGGAATCAATGAAAG
Organism: Oxycera nigricornis; assembly: GCA_963942545.1. Lineage (NCBI taxonomy): Eukaryota > Metazoa > Arthropoda > Insecta > Diptera > Stratiomyidae > Oxycera > Oxycera nigricornis. The sequence goes on from OZ012662.1 coordinate 14,445,294, forward strand.
GTCATAAACAAAATCCATTATTTCTCTTAGTTCATTTTTCTATAATTATAATAAATACATAGGTATTCAACAATTTTCCTCACTTTGGGTTAGTGACAATTAGCAGTCAATAAGTGAGCAGCATGATTGCATGGATGAATAAGTAAAGTGGTCATTTGTACACAGTTTTCTATTCACTAATTACAGAGTCGCGTGATTATACATACACTTTAATTTTGTACACATATTTTAAGATCTAAATTTTGGACTTTCTCTGATTTAAGTCACTGTGTCTTTGGTCGGTTTATAGTTAATATGTGCGATAATATGCTAGCAAATATTCACGTTATTTCAATTTTTTTTTTTGAAAACTGCATTAATTTTGAAGAAATAGTAGAATAGGTATCACTAATTTTGTTGTTTCAAGTAGCTGAATCTATTCATTAACTCCATCTTAATTATCAGTCCATTGAATCTTCAATACCACTCGCGACTCTAAACTGGACTACCAATTATTTGGGAGCTAATATATTTGAACGCGGAATAGGGTAATTACTTCCGCAACTAGCTAATTACCATAAAGTCTGGAATATCTTTCGCTAAAACACACGAGCACATATGTACTTCTCAGGCCTACAAAGATACTTTTCGGATTACAGTACCTGCTCGATGTACTCTCGGGCTCTGGGAAGAACGACTAATGCATGCACTTAACTTTTCACCAACGATAAAAACGTTATCAAGATCACATATAAATTGACCTAGCGAATGTGCTCACTCACTCTGACGACTTTTCGAAGTCCACTTGATAAAGAACCAACAGAATATTTAGAAGTCTAGCAGTGTACGAAATTAGCCGAGCGAGTGTGGGGCGTGACTTTTGGCCATCACTCGAGCAACGAGAACTGAACATTCAAGATTCAAAAGTCAACCAGGCGACATACAACGCAACCAGCGAATAGATAAATGTTCAATACTCTTATTGTTAGTCACGATTTGCGCAGATTGCGCGTACTAAGAAGTATGGCGAGTAGGCAGGCAGAGGCACAACACTTGTTGGACGACACTCAGCCAGCGGACTGGTTGGATCGATCAGATGAACCTTTGGACGCCGCCGATCGTCCGTTTCGGCTTATCAAAAAAACTAGCCGTTTGCTTGGCAACCTAGCCCAGGAATCTAGCAAATCAATAATGCAAGAAGCAAATTCGATGGGCACATATCGGGAACATGAGTACCAAATTCAAATTATCTACTCACAACTTTTGAGTTTATGCTGCTCTAGCGCAGCAGCTCCGGAAGCGCCAGATCAGCCGGAAATTTCCGCGGAGCTAACTTTGCAGAGTCCAGAACTCTTCCAGCAACTTGGACGTCCGACCGTCTTCTTCCTTAGCACTTAGAGTAATTGCAGGCAAACAGGTGTCACACAACCACTAAAAACACTTCTCCTCAACTTGGCGGGACTACTTCTAACACGGATTGGAGGCACTTTGTTAGTCTCCCCCGTCGCGAGGTATGCCGCCAACGCCGTAAACACTAGCCGCACAGTGCTCCTGCACACTAAATAAAGCTAGAACGAGATTTCACACAACGCTCTCGCTAGCTAACTTGAAAGCTTTTTCAAAGATTACACAGTGGGCTTATCTGTGGCACTTCCATTTTATCTAATTGCCAACCCCCTTTCAGGCCCGACCGATCCATACTTTCAAGCAATGAGAGTTATTGGGACATATGTATGTACGTATCATGACTATTATCTGTTTTAACTCAAGCCGGCCGCCATAAGGAATTCTAGCAGTCAGTCACAAAGTAAACAATTGTCCACACATCCAGCATTAGATGCATATGAAGCCTTTCGAACTTATCTGCACAGAAATAGAAACAATCAGCTCCACAAAAATTAAAGCCAAACAAAGCGTCGCGTCGCGGGAACAGAAACAATCTGGTTGCCCATAAAGTATTGCATTATCATCATAAAACTCTCCAAAATGAAAACAAATTATCACAGAATAAACAATAACCAAAACGTTCGAAGAAACTCTAATTTAAAATCTAGTTTTTCGCTGGGATATCGCGCTTTTGGTTCTTGAGCTGCCTATGATAATAAAAGAAGCATAAATATGTTAAATTCTCTAGACGATAATATACAATAGGAAATAGGAATATGAGGACTGATTTTCCACTTACAGTTTAGCCATTTGTTTTCATTTTGGAGAGTGTTATGTTGATGGGCACACAAGTCACCCCCTTGCATTCAGATTGTTTCTGTTCCCGCGACGCGACGCACGAGACGAGAATCGGGATAAGGGATAGTCAGATTGTAGAGCTATTGAAGTTTTGTTCAAAAGTTAGTCCTACAGGAGGTATTTTTTTTAGTATTGGTTTACAGGAATTTGTGTTCGTGATGTTTTTTATTTTGTCCGGTAGTGTGGTGAAAAAGTTAGCTGCTCATTCATGTTTCTCATGTTGTAAGTATTTCTTTCCGCAATTCTATCTAATTCCACAGTGCTGTATTCATTACGATGTAAATCTTTTGTATGAATTTAGCTCCTCCGTAGAAATCATGCCTTGCCAATTTAATGTTTGGACTATTTTCTTGGATAAGAACTCATTACGGAAAGTAGAGGTAGTTTTGTTTTACCAATGCTATTGCATATTTGTTCAGGTTAGTTTCCTTGCAGATTGGAATGGCACAGCGCAGGAGGGAGAAGGATCTCCTCGTCTCCAGGTTGGATGGAAGAGAAGAAAAAAACGAGCGAGCACAAACAGTCCAGCTTAACCACCATGGATGTTAGAACAACAACCTCAACAGTGGCTTCAACGTCGATCCGGCGGTCCAACAGTTTAGTAACTAAGATAGCTTTAGAGTAGGCTAGGGTAGGATAGATAGCATGTAGGAATTGCTTTAAGCTCAGCCAAGGCGAGTGCTCTGTCGTCGATTCTGCGAGGCAAGCCGCGCCGTCCCGACCGCCAAGGTGATTTCATATGTGCCCCCATTGTCTTTGGTTTGGCGTCGGGACATCAGCGCGACACACAACATCCCTCGTGGAGACCCTTCGCGGCTCAGCTGCACCCGCCTTCGCACCCAGACTGCGGCTGCTAGCTTGCGAGGGATGCGGCCGCAGTGGCACACTGTAGTGCCAGTAATCCGGCGCCCCTGCTATCAAGTCAAGGACCTTCTGTCGCGGCTTGATTGCAGGTGGCTATGTTAAGTGGTTATTCTAGCACGTTCAAAATGTAAAAAAACACTGGCAAGCACCAACTGATATTTAAAAAGAATACAAAACATTTAAAGTATCTTTTAGTTACACCAACAGTAACACCTATCCAACAGTGGCGAGGCGTTCATATAAGCCGACACTTCAGTTTTATAAGGGAATAAAGTGTTTATTTACTTGCATGCATCACTGTAAACATGCACAATCGTTCCACTTGATCTCAGTGTTTATTCCATCATACTCCATTCTCTTCATTCTACACATCCTCATATGTACTTAGTTTCATAATAGCCAGCAAAGCGATCAACATCTGTAAGAGTTGCATCAAAGCTTTCCGAGTCTCGAACTCATCAATAATTTAAGGTGCCGTGGGCATTCAACTCGCGGTTGTTGGAATGGCAGCTCGGTTTTCCTCAATAGGATATGGAAACAAATCAAAAAGCCGGTAGCGTTCCCGGCTTGCGAATCAGCTGTGAAAATTGATGCTAGAAAATCATCGGCTTACCCACAGTAATTTTTCACCCCTCGCCACTGCTATCCAATGATTTTTTAACATAGAATGAAATATGTAGTATGATTTGTTTTAAATTTCTCTCTTCGATGTGTTCAATGTCTGTTAAATGGTCTCGCCTTAAAACATCCTAGCTATTGAAATTTGTTAAATAATAATCATTCGTACAAATTTTCTCAGTTTTTATGCAATCATTATAATCATGACCGTTTTATAATTTTCATATTTTCATACATGATTTTATCATATATGAATATAATAAACATGGAAGATAACTCCACCACTAGATTTCAGGCTATTTTTTTGGTAATTCCAAATTCATGATTTATATGGCATATCTTGTACCAACATTTCAAACTTTATCTGAGCATTGTAGTTCAGCTCTTACGTGCGGTTTATTGGCGATTAGATTACAGTACATACATTGCTACAATACAATCTCTTTAATGTTACTTGTTCGTGAACATATAGAGAGTAGACTTCATGATATCATCATCATGCGAAGGCGAGATGCAAGAATTTATCGAAACGGGCATTTTTCATAGATAAACGAAATTTCGAAACAGTGCCGGTTTTAAAAAATATAACATGTTCAACGAAATAAAATAAATTACTATTAACAAGCTAAAAAAAATTTTTTTTGTGTACAACATCAAAAATTCAAACTCGTCTTGCTTGAAAATACCTGATTATGCGAGCCTGCCCGCAATCATTTGTCGCGGAGTGTATAAGCAAGGGAAGAAAAATTACTGAGATAACAATTCATAGCTTTTTAGTGTTTATTATTCTTATACGCTAACACTAACATACATCTTTCAATTTAGTTTTTTTTCGAATCTCAATCATAAATTTAAAACGAGTAAAACATGTTAACCCTTCTACGCCACTGCTTTGCAATTGCACTCAAAAGCTCTTAAGATTCCACTCAATCTTATTGCGTGCTTGTGGAAAATGAGTAGTGTTTTTATCTTTTCTTGCAACTTGGACTTTTATATCGGAGCTTTCGGTATTGTTTTTACAAATGGGGTAGCAATGGTTTCCATACAAATTTCAGCCCCCAAAGAGGCAGTGATGATAGTCTATTTTCATTTATATTGAACATCATCGAATTGAGTTGCATTGCGGTTGTTGCTAAGGGAAAACATAAATGATTTACAGATATTTTGGATAATTATTTTTTGGTAGCTTTCACTCACTACCTGTTGTCCTTTTGGGGGCCAGCTTTGGGTCGTAGTGGCGAATTCATTCAAAACATTCGTTTATTTTGCAACACAACAGCATGAGCTCCAGTTCCCACCATATCTCATAACAGAAGCTCTTTCAAATGCAGATGAGCCACTTGCGTTTCACACAGCCAACTCATTGGAACCATTGTCGTGTGCAATTATTTCGATGGCCTAATTTAGATGTTTCGACCGCTCGTCAACTTTTGCACCGAAATCGCCGACTTCGCAAAACAATCAATTTGATCCAATACATTCCGTGTCACCTGTCACGTCGCCCGAAAATCGAAAGCCGTTCCGAAGCACGTTAATGGACACGCTTGTTGTTTGTTTGCTTCCCATCGTACTTGAACACAGCCACTACCTCCAATACGAATGGCAATTTCATTCAGTCACAGAAGTGGACATTCTCGCTGGCAAAAGTGCATTCTAATCTGTTTCCCCTGTTATCATTTAAATTCCTCTTCCTCGTGCACCAAGTCGTTAAGCTAATGGACACAAGCTATTTGAAAATTGATGGTGACAAACGACCTTTTTTAAAAGGGTGGAGATGTGCCTATAACGGGTTAATTTGACTCCCTGAAGGATTCTTGAGTCATTTATAAGATTGCCAGATATTTAATGCATTATTTTTTTCTGGCAATACTTTTCTGTTGGTTGCTTATTCGAATAGCATTAGTTTTCAAGTCCACGAAAAACCAAAAAAGTTTGCAATTCCATCCAAAAAATATATAAATAGTAATATAATAGCCAAAATGAGTCACGATGCATTTTCTCGCTGATTGCCTAAATGTAAAGCATTAACAACAAATATTTGGGCAACATAACATGAAAGCAGTCAACGTGGAAGTACAAATTGTATGTTTTTTTAAAATACAAAATCCACTCCGCACGAATGTGCATTACAACCATTCTTCGATTGATATTTTGGCCAAGTTATTGTTCATTTTATTATATATAGCATTTTCCAGATGATTTAAACATGTCCCAAATGATTTAAACCGTTTTCCAAATCTTTTAGATTTTTTCATAAATCATTTAAACATTCTCGCCAATCCTTTGCACTTTTCTCCAAGAAATGTGAACCTTTTACCAACACACTTCGCTTTTTCTCAGAAAAATTGAAGCTTGTGAATTTACCTGTTCTATAATTTAAAATTAGATGATTCGTTGAAGTTTCAACCCACAAATCAACATTTATTAAGCAGTCAAAAAGGCTTCCAGTGCTCGAATCCATAAAACCGAAAAAGTAGGTCGGGCGTGAATTGTCGTTTTTCTAGGCGTTAAATTTTACGCACTCTACTCTACCCAGATGAACCTTGCGGAGCAAGCAATTTCTAAAATTCTAAATTCAATTTGCAAAATCCTTCAGTCTAAATGCACCAATTTTATATAAGAGTTTTTCTTAAAATTACCGTTAATTCGGTATTGCATATATGGACACATTAAAACAGTTTTTTTACTATTTTTCTGCAGTTTTTCGCAGCTTCTTTGTTTATACTGCGTCCTTGCATCTTTCATCAAATTATTAAGTTCCGTAATATTTGAAAACCAAACCTAATAATCCTCAATTATTTTGAGGAGAAGTTTAAATTATTTGGATAAAGGTTTAATTTTTTTTAGAAAAAGGCTTAAAACTATGGGGAAAAGTTCAAACCATTTGTGAAATGGTTGAAAATTTTTGGAAAAATGTCTAAATCATTTCGGAGAAGGTCGAAATCATTCAAGGAATGCTTTATATAGTAAGTGTTTTCATCCTCTATGTACTTTCGTGCTGTTTTATGGTGACCAAAAAACAATATTGGATAGTTGGAAATATGTCACAGTTTCACAACCGTACATACCAAGAAGACTGAAAAGTTTAAATGTTTATATCTTATTCAACTTAAGAAATTCGCTGAAAAATAGTGAACTGTAATGAAATAAATTTAAACAGCTAACAGTGGGTGCTTGATAGAAAAGTTTTCACGTGTTGATGGATACCATTTATTTTCGAATGATAAATATTATAAGATGCTTATATCCAGAAATCAACCATATTTTTTGGATTTTTAAGCTGCTTATATCTAATAATTAACCATGTACCTCTTTTTGAATAATGAAAATTGCTTTAAATCACACGATATATTCGAAAAAATCTTTTTATGATACCGAACCACCTATGAATGGCAACGAAAATACTATTTCAGATAAAACCCGTCAGTGTTTATCTTTTCCAATGAAATTGTTAAAATTATTCTTGAAATATCGAAATAGTTCCTTAAACTAAATCGTTTCGGCGGAAAACAAATCTGTTCATCCAAAGAATGCCCTACTTTTAATTGAAGTAAATTTCACTCGGGTGCTACTGGATTCATTGCGAAAATCGCGATTTCCTTACATTGAAGTATTTTAAGACAATACCACGGATTTCATCTAATAGATATTTGTGGAATGATACACATTAAAAATATATGAGAAACAATTAAATTAATGGCAAAAAGAGTGAATTGTCCTGCATACACATCAAATTTTTGTTTTATCGCAATTAATCTGATAGAAACTAAAAATAGTATTCCAAAACTCCTTTAAAAATAAATACTTAAAATAAATTCGAATATTTTTAAAAATAATTTCAAAAGCGCAGATGGCTCTTCAAGCATGTCTATGCTCTTTTATGCATGTGAACAAATTTCGATAAAATAAATCATGTTTGTTCTAAGTAATAACCAAATTTCTATGTTTTCAAAGAATCCTAAAATATTTCCGAATTAAGTTTTGAACATAAATATCCTACCAGAGCGAGTAATCATTTGAATGATCTTAAACCAACATTAAATCGTTGTTGTTAAATCATCGAAAATAAAACCTAACTGAATGTTTAGATTTAAATATTAAAATTAAGACTTTTTTATTTTTCATCAATTATTTTCAGATAACCAACAAATACAAATACTTTCCTGGCATCGTATCAATTTCTACTCGCTGCGATGAAAAATATGCTAAATATTTACTTTAAAATGCTTAAACATTTAACAATGGAAAATCAGATAGTTCTTTATAGAAAAATATTTAAGATTCCATGCTGGGCATTTTATAGCTACTTAGATTGAAGGACTTCTGTGTAGATTGATTGGTAATAAAAATTATTGTATTGATGAGAATATCGGTATTATTTTATTGATAGTGGTCGTGAGTTCAAGCTAACATAAATTCAACATTAAACTATGAAGGAGGTCAATAAATTGAGGTTTTGGTTTTAAAATCATATTGTCTGCTCCAGATCATTGGCTGGTTATATGTACGTTAACTATTTGCGAGAATAGTTTTTGATGTTATTTATAATTAAGTACTTTTTGGTGATGAAGAACCTATGCAGCATATGCAAAATTAGAGACTTGCAAATTTGTATGTAACTTATCGCCAACAAGAAGAAGAACCTAATGAATGAATTTCCCAAATATTATTTGAAGGATGTTCACTTTTATTAGAGTTGGGTAAAAGTTTGAGCAAAGAGTTGCCAGCTCCTCGTTGATTATTCTTCCAAAGCCTACACAGAGGGTACTTATCTTTGATTATATAAAATGCAGTAACTTCTTAGTCATAAACAGAGCTCTCCGTAGTAGCAAGAAGTAAAAACTTGCACAGTAATGCAAAAGTTGATTGAAGAAATAAAAACTAACAGACTAAGCCATAAAAAACTGCATCTACGAGTGTACAGTACTTGTAATTAAGCCGACAACACCAGTTATTGTCTTGCACGGTGTACCACCATGTCTTGCACGGCAACATTATTCTTCGCGGTCTTTAGCATCGTTGTCTCGATGGAACTGGAGGAGGTGACTAATGTTGCCGACAGCTTAGCACAATGGACAAAATCGCAAGTTGCAATCAGGCGGTCGGATCTGACCCAATTTCTTAGCCTCTTGCAAATCTTGTCTAGGTGCTCAACGACGTGGTGAACATTGTTGTCGGAAGCGTGCAGCCACGACACCTCCTTCTTTGTCGAACGATCGTTGATCAGCGTCTTATCAGCGATCCGATAAAATCCCTTTGTTTGGGGAAAAGTTCTACCCAATCGCTGATAATTGTCATTGTTCTAAGAATGTGGGCTTGGACGGCGAAGTGCAAAGATCACCACACCTTAAAGGGGATTGGTCTCGTATCGATGACCTCATTTTCCTCTAGACAACAATTATCAATTTTAATGTCTTAATCTTTATGAGAAATACCTTTGCAAGTGAATAGGTTGCACACCAACGCGGTTGTGAAAAAGAATGAGTCGTGCCCTATTTAGAACCTGCATCAAGGTGTAAATATTCAATTTGCGCTTAATTTAGCAAAATATATGAGTAATCCTTTTAACAACCATATTTTCAGCAGTTTCCATATTTCGCAATATTAAGTAATGTATTTCAAAAATAAGTGGGTGTTATTTCTAGTGAATTAATCATAAATAAAAAAATCATTTTTTTGCTATTTTGAAAAAGTTTCAGTAATGAAGAAAAGATTAAATATCAATTTCAATGTTCCTTCTGTCGTTTCGAAAATCTTAAAAAGATTATAAAATCTAAGTTAAACAATTCATTTCATTTATTTTTTTATTTATGGACAAAGGATATTTTTCCAGGCTTTGCTTTTGAGATGACGAAGGTCGAGTCAAAGCCGTCAACAGATCAGCGTCAAAAAATCGAAATCACGCTCGCTCAGAAATGAGGATGAAGAACTTAATTCTAACTTGGCATGGGTGTCCTCTGGTCCTGAAATAACAAAATAAAGGTGAAAAATTTTTTTACATTTATTTTGAAAATTTCATGTAGTAAAGACGATTGGAAAGTTTAAACCATGTTTTTCAAACTGATGCGCGGAACAACTCAAACAATTTTCATCGGATTGACTTAAATTTGGACTGTAACTTTTCAAATATATAATTTAGAGCGGCACTACATGATTTTTACAATTATTAACAATTATAAACAAAAAATTATGTATGAACTATCATCGAAATGTTTCTTTTTCTTTTTTCAAAGTGGCGTTATTGAGCAAAATGCATTATTTCATAATGATCTTATGTTCCACGTCAAAAAATAAAATAAAGAAGATAGCGAAAAAAAGTTTTGTCCAAGATACTGTTTAAAAAATGTTTTGTTGCTCATCATGAACCTCCTCGATAAAAAATTCCGCGTTCTTTCCGTTGCAACGCCGCCCTGAAAGTGGCATTTTTTACACTGCCGTAGGTCCAAAAATATTCTTTGTCAAAATTGAAAATTATTTTTTCAAAAAAATTTAAAATTTGAATTTTTGAATTTTTTTTGAATCGAAGGCTTCAAATATATTTAATAATCGTTAACTTTTTCGGCGTGGATTATATCAAAAAACATAAATAAACCTACTTTTTGACCTTTTTAAGGGGGTGCTCATAGCTTTCGAAACATGCTAGATAAATCTATGCTCGTACAGTTTTTGTTATAGAACAGGTGATTTCCTACAACATCTGCCCAAATAATTTTGTGTGTGTCTGTTATGATTTTTGTAGCACACGCCATAAAGCGTGAAAAAATGACTGCTCGAAATTTCAAAACTTTTTGAAAAGAGTTTAAACAATTCTTAAAAAAGTGCGGATAGTTTTTTTCTTTGAGATACGTTTTATCCATCAAAACCAAAACCAAACTTTCCCGATCACCAAAACTTTATTTCGAACGGTTTTGAGGTAAGCAATGGCCTCTATATGATATATATTCTACGTTGCTTCTAAAGCAACTAGAATTTAATTTTTTTTTGCTTCGTCCTTCTTGTATAAGAATAAATTTATTTGGTTTAGATTTTTTCCAAGTTTTCGTGATCTGTGTTTTCTGTACTACCTTGAAAACGTCATTGTTATACGTTTGTTTTAACGCATGAGATTTGAAATGTTAATGTACCAGTTTTTTCGTATTCATGCTCGCTGAGCTATAGATATGTATATATATATATACTTATTACTCAGCTTTAATGGACTTGTTTGCAAACATTTAATTGTTGAACAATCTATAAAGCTATTTCCGTTATCAAACAATTATCAAACCATTCAGTTTCAAATGCTTTCGTTTCATTCTAGGGTAATTGTATTGATATAAAATCGAAGTAAGTTGCGAACTAATTTTTCTAGTGCATATACACAATTTAACGTTAGTTTTCAATACATTTCCTTCCTTCTCTAACAATCTACTTTAAAGTTGCATTTGATAACCGCGATCGTCATGATTATTTACTTCATAACAAAGAATTTCTTAAATTATCGCACATATTATGTTATCCCCCTATGAATACTGTGCTATTCATTTAGAAGTAACATTAATCAAGGTCATTCTAATCAACAGCAAAAAACAACAAAGTTTTTCCTACTGATTATCAAATCAAGAAACAACGCTAGATACTACGTTCTGTGTTTTGTTCCAACCTAGCCTAACATTGGACGAAAATAAATTGTTTTGTGCGGAAAATGCCCATGAACTCCACATTATCAGCTAACCGATCAAATTGTAAAGCGTCGCAAAAAATAAAAAGCGCCAAATTTATCAAGAACATCAGACATTGAACGATAACAACACCAATGCACTTTTTTGTCTATGGTAAAGATAAGCAAAAACGACTGTCTGGAACTGAGTGCATTTTCAGGTCGATCAATGGTAGATTACAAGCACAAATTTAATGGTAGTTAAAAAATAAATTTTAAAGTTAAAAATAAATAACGTAATAAAGACATTCGCTTCAAGACGATAGACAAAAGAGGCCAAATTCAATATATTCGCGATGACTGAATAACATCGATCAGCAAAATAAATACATAGAAGATACTTTCCTCAAAGTCTTGCAGCGATGAAGGAAATTATCTGGGCCATCAAATATGTTTTCTTTTCTTCAGGGCAAACATTTCGAGCAATTGAAAGGACTACGTGGAGGTCAGTTTAAGGGGTTTCATAGGTCTTGAAGGGGATAAACCAACTTTTTTTTAAAATTACAAAAAACTAAAAGTCTCTTTTATCTAAAATTTACACACTTAAAAGGCATTTCAAGAAGTTGTAAAAAAAATCAGCTAAAAATATTAAAAATTGTCAATTTTCCTGCAGTTTTCCACGTTCAACCTATTTTTGCAGTAGGCAGAATATTTCAGTGCAAGTTCATCTCAAACCAAAAATTCAAAAAAATTCTTATAGTTTATGCCCTTGGCTCGTGCTTGAACGAAGGAATTGGGAAAAAATGAAATTTAAAGTTTTGAAATGGGTTTGAATGAATTTTCGTCTCATATTTTTTTAGCATTTTTCCGATTCTCAACGTTTTTAAAATATTTTTTTCGTATAAAACAAAAATGAGTCGACCGACTGCAAATCCCTTCGTTATAGTACGAGTCAATACTCTAAAGAGGAACTGTGCAAAGTCCCAGCAAAATCAGTCGATTCGTTCTCGAGAAATCGTGCCTACCGCACGGAAAAACAAAGTTTCGAGAAAAACGCGTTCAAAGTTTTTTTACCGCGATTTAATGAATTAAAGTACTTTTGAGCGACTTACATCGAGTCGTTGATTCCAGGTCCATACAGTAATTCGTTCGCCTCATTCGCGATGTACAGAGCATCCTTTTGATGTTATGATGTTTGATGAAAAAGAAAGGAGCTGATTTTACGCGGTAGAATCGCGCTGCATGCGTATAATACGCTAAGTAAGACAGAGCGCACATACCGACCGCGCGGTATTCAAATCTCTATAACTCCAGTAATATTGCTCGAATTTACTTCATATTTGATGTGAATACTTTTGAAGTACTATACTTTTGTATGAAATAAAAAAAATTCGATCGATTTTTTGAAAATACAAGACCTATGTAACCCCTTAAGTCGCCTCTCCTGGAGATCAATTTGCCAGGGAAAATTTTATGTACTCTAGGCAGACACGTATTGCACGTGTGTGAGGTTCCTTCTTCCTGCTGAAACCATGTTCTTTGGTTATAGCCACAGAAATTTTGCAGTTCTGGCGCCAAAAAATTGTCTAACGTTTCCACATACAGCTCTGAAATGAAATGTAAACTTTCTTTTGAGAAGAAGATTGAATATTGGGTGTAGTAGAACCAAATCTTCATTCATTTCATATTGAGCTGAGTTTGATTTAGCCTCATCTTGGCGGGTTGGCTATTCAAAAAACTCCAAGAACTTTATGAGTTTTTTTTTGCAAAAAGCATAACTTCGCCAACTCTTCAAACCGCTTGGCGCAATTTTTGGTGATTTAACAAATAAAGTAATTTTCGCGAGATATGAAAGTAGTTGTCTATATTATTTAATCATTGAAATACGTATCTTTTTCTAAACACTGAGCGAGAATTTACCAGGTTCTCACAAGCTAAAACTCCCACACCAATTAGTGTCGCGCATTCTTCATTATTGATTTCTGAGGGCAAAGCTTCGCTATCTCACCTGCGGCGGAGTTGTTGGCTGGAGCCTCCGCAAATGAATTTCTTGTTGCGTCCAGGTGACGAATCGACTGCGCGAACACCACAAAGGCGCTGGATGACCTAGTAAAATCGCTGTTTCTGCAGTTTCCGGCCTAGCGACTAGCGATGGCGATCGTGCCGCAGCACATGAAACCGAAAGTGGCACGATCCATCGGCCACGCTTTTGGCGCGAAATCCCAAAGACGAGGTCTAGCGCGGCTAGCACTCACCTGGTTGTGAATGGGAGGTGGGGAAGTCTGGTTTCGTCAGGCGCGCATTTGTTTACATCAGCGTACTGCATACTCTTCATAGTATCTAAATAGCTGTTCGGTGGGGGGGGGGGAGTGAGATACATTGCAACGGAACTGATAAGAAAGCCCCACTGGCTGGAGGCAGGGAGCCAAAAAGCTTGAGAGTTGGGGGAACATTTTAGGGAGTGCGTCTACGTCACTGGGCTCCATGGTGTGGAAGCGCGAGTGAAGTCATCCATCAGTGCAAGTGCCTGCCTGCCTGTGGAGTCAAAGCTCCCATAGTGGGTTTGGGGTCTGTCAACTCACTTTCGATGGATGCAGCTCTTGTGGCCGATGTAGCTGGTATTCTGGTATTTGTGGGCAGAGTCATCGTGGTGTGCGTCCCGGGCTAAAGGTACCTGAGTATCGCAGCACATCTTGCAGCCAATTTTTGAGCTTCCGTACACAATAGCGCGGGACGGCGACGCTGTTTTGTTGTCGCTTTAGTGCAAGCGAAAGTATCTAGATACTTTTTGGCAGAGTTGTCTGCGCACTTGGCGTGCATTCCCCTCACTCTTGGTTCAGCTCGCTATCGGATGGCGTCGTGAAATTTTCTTTTTGGATAATTTGCCTTGTGCTTCAAGACACTCGTTACAGAGGTAAGATGGGGTTTGGCGCAATCCAGAGGAGCTTAAGTTAATGCAAGTATTTCTTGTAGTTACCAACGTGCGGTCAACGGGTTAAGACGCATCCGCCGGGCGTTCGTTCACGGTTTGAATAGGACCGAATTTTGGATTTTCCTCTTTTACAAACTTTTCAGTACTCTGCCGCGCTGTTTGACTGTGTGGACTATCGCTATTTATAACAGCACATCGACATAGTGCTTCTTCTTGTCAAATATATAATCAGTTGCATCACTGTCTTGAGACTTCAGTCGTTTGGAAGTTGCACGGTAGACGAGGTCTGGAAAGCTTTCGTCCTGTTTCCGGTTTGTGTCCTTAGTGTAGACTCCCGAAAAGGATAATGGTTTTTTGGTGAAATTGGATTTTGGAATTTAGTGATTGCAGCCAAATTTAACAAAGAATACAAATTTCGTGTGCATTGATTTAAAGTTTCGAGATTTAAGAGTGTTCCACTTCAGCGAATGAATATTGTGTAGCGCAGTGATATTTAAAGGACCTAGTACGGGAGAGAGATGTAATTCGTAACTTTTATGGTGGATATTATTGAAAGCAGCTAGTGCGTGAACCACCAAAAGAATATTCTCGATAACAGTCGTTCTCTTAAGTGAAATTTAGTGATAACTATTGTGTTACGTAGGGTATCCTCTGCTTACAAGGAATTATGTTTTTTTCCGATCAGTTGAGCTACTCATGACATTATTCTTGTCGCTATGGAATCCCCTCAAATGTATGATACTGTACAAACATTGTCACAATTGGACCTTAAAAAAGAATTGGCCGCACAACAAAATAATTTGGCAATGGCTAACAATAATAATAACAATGTAACGGCCAATAACAACAATCCATCAGCTGTTAATAATAATAATAATTCTGCGGCTGCTGCCCTGCATCACAATCCACTGGTGGTGAAGCAACAACAGACAACGCATCATATGCAACAAGCAGCTGCTGTGAACAATAATAACAACAATAATACAGCGAACAACAATAGCATATTGCAGAAACACATGCTCCAGCAATACACACAAAATGATCTTGACGAGCTGACCGCCCAGGAGATCACGCTTGATCTCCAACATTTGATCGATGATCAGTTCAGGGACCAGGAGGCCCTTGGGATCTTCGCGGATATGGTCCCTAGTCAGTCTACTAACAGTACTTTGCAGACCAATGGAGCTATCAGCGCTGCTGCGAAGGTGCTACAACTTCAGCAGCATCAACATCAGCAGAACCTACGATCACAGCAAAACCAAGGCTACAACCGTAATGCTCTTGCTTACATGCCGCAGGCAGTCCATTCCGGAGCTACATACGCAAACAACTCTAGCGACGAAAACAGCTCAGTGAACTCGGAATCGTCCACCATAAAAGAAGAACCCATTGATCCTCAAGAATATCGAAGACAGTTGGCTGCCTCAGCGGCCGGAGCACAATTTCTAACCGGCGCAACCACCAATGGAAATACCTCAAATGGCCTTTACTCCTTGAACTCAGGATCTTATGCTCCCAATGGAAATGGAAACACATTTACCACCCTGACTCCAGCTGGTGTCCTGCATCATCAAGCTCTTCCACATCTCACGGGGGCGCATCTGGCCTCCCTCAAACATCACCAAAAGCCGATGCTGCAAAATCGCAAGAACTCGAACAAGTCAGTCGACAAGGGTACGGAGGAATATAGGCGGCGTCGCGAACGCAACAACATAGCGGTGCGCAAATCTCGAGAAAAGGCCAAGGTTCGATCTCGCGAGGTTGAAGAAAAAGTGAAGACACTCCTGAAAGAAAAGGACGTCCTCTTGCGGCGCCTCGAAGAAATGACCAACGAAATCCAGCTTCACAAGCAGATCTACATGCAGTTGATGAATCACAGTAACCCAGAAATCACACGGATATGTCGCAGTTTCCTAAACATGAGTGAACACGGAATTTGAGGCCCTCCCCATCTTTCTTTCCCCCCGTCGTGTAAGGTACATACCATTAGTGCGAAGATTGTGAGTCCGCCGATCGCAATCGGACGAGGTAAGACCCTCCCAAGAAAACTTTCACCTTCCGCAAAGCGAGCCGATTGTATAACAGTGTACACACGTGTAAATAGTAGACAATTTTTCACATGACTTATTTCGGCCCTCCTCCCCCTCCTCCAAGACTTCTCATCGCTGTTATGTATATATTACTTCTTAAGCAATACCTTCAGCAGATACTAAGGTGTAGTCCCACGCATACAAATAGGCATTGCAGAATGTATCTAATATTTGTATCTGCGAGGCTCCTCATAACTAACGTGCATCGAAGACACATACCATATGGCAGTTACCATTCGCTTTATTTACTGAGTTACCTAAGCAACCGCTGAAACTGAGCGGAACTGTAGAAAGTGCCGAAGGAACGTGCGAAATTTCAACGAGATTCTAATTAAGTCCGCATTAAGAAAGGTGTTTCCTGATGCGTATGAAAGTACCTCTTGTGATGATCGTCACATACATACGTCCAGGTGAATCTGTGCGCGATTACACTATTTTGTACGCCCTTTGTCAGCACTCGGACGCGTCTATCTGTGTAGTATGTACATACAAATTAATCGGTAACACATTCTAGAATTAAGTGATGCTAGCGAGGTTCAGTTTTAAGATAAAGTTAATGAGGAGTTATTATGCAAACATCGAAAACCACAAAAAAATTGGATGAAGAGAAAAATAATGACGAACTGAATATATTTTTAATGTGTATGACTATTTTTATTTCATGCAATTTAGATTTCATATCACATACATTTTAGATAGCCAAAGAAAACAATTTTAGTTTCGTTTTTATTTCTCACCCTTTTTTCTGCTCATTTCAACAAACTTATGCCTGAAAGCAATTTTTTTTTAAAAATATCGTCTCGCCAAGTCGAAAATAACAAAATCTAATGGTTTGGCCCGTTGCAGAATAAGAAGCTACAATCTATGATTAAAAATCGAAAGACTTATTTTACATTATTTTAACTTGTTATATTTTGATTGTTTTTAAGTTCGCACGCTTTGTTAGCCTTGTTTTTCATTATAATTTTCACAAGGATAAAAAACTTCCTGATTCATTTTCATACATTAAACTAATTTTGAAAATTTTACCGCCATCCTTACAGTCGACATTACGTTGATGATTGATACTACCTAATTTAGATGATATAGATTCCGATTCACAATCGACAGATACATTCTGTCATGTTTAGATAATAGAAAACAATTGTCCGGGTGCAAGTGGAATATAACATTTAAGCTTTTTTCAATGTTACATGTAAATTCATTCGAAAAGTTTATATGCATGAAATGCATTTGACTGTAGGTATTGTTACATATGTTTCATATATAATACAGTTATATTTTTATGATAGCGAAATAAATGTGTTTCAGATCATTCAAAAATTTTAAGCAAACAGGTCTTACTTTAAATCTGTGTTGAATTGCTGTCGAAAGTCCGCTGGATATATTGTAAGCAAAAATGAAAATTTGTAAAAATGTTGAAATAAATATATTTTTTTTTGTAAAAAAAAAGAGAATTGTTTTGTTGGTATTTTCAGGAATGCAAAAGGGATGTTTCTTGAATAGAACGCTTTTGTAGGATTTATTCGCGGCTAAGGAGGTATTGTTTCATATTCTAACAAAAACAGATGATTCCAAGGGTTTGTTAAGAATGGGATTGAAGTTGAAGATCACTAGCAATGTGTGTTTTGTTCTAAGAGAGTGTTAGTTTTTCATGGTTATTTAGAGGCAGCCAAGAAGAAAGTTGTGCTGGAGAAGTTTCCTGGAGATGAATAGTCAAGATACAATACAGATGTAACATGAAACAAAATATTTCAACTTGGCATTACATTTGCCACTTTTTGTTATATTACAAATTTTTAAAGAACAACAATTATTGAAGGATTATATTTCAGAGAAAAATTGGGTCATATTTATTGAAGAATATCTGTCATTCTAAGCTGAGCTTTAGTAATCAAACTTAAAAGTTGAATTTGCATATTAATAGATGATCAAAAAAATTGACGCCAAAGCAAGCTAATTGTCGTAACAAGAAGGTACTTTCAAATATCAACAAAATGATGAGAGGCCGCCCACAAACTTGATTTTTTCAATTTTCATATATTTATCTAACATATATTTCATCGGCGTGATAAATAATTGCGAAAAAGGATTTTTGGTTAATTATTTTAAGGTACTAGTCCACTTTATAAATTTCAAAAAATGGATTTTTTGTATATCTCGAATTTTTAGAACTTAAAAAATGACCTCCAGAAAAATCTTTTCGAAATTCGAAAGTTTAATATATAAATGGCGACTTTGAGCGTGTGCGCGTTTTCGGCTCTTTTCAGGTGTTCGATCAGCTGTCGGTCGCGTAGCGTCTTTTTCATTACCCTTCTCTAAAATAACGGTTTCTACTTTATACATTATATTTATGATTTTATTACCTGTGCTCAGTGCTAACTTAGACTTTTACATATCAATTGCGTGTTTTTGAAAAATGTCTAATTTTTCACAAAATCAGTGAAATGGAAGAAAAACTTTAAACACGTTTTTCGCAAAACAACGTTTTTTAGCATGGCAGAGAGATAATCTCCAAATCTACCGAACCGATTTTTTAAAACTTTGATGTGTTTTATTTGTTAGAGTATATTAAACCGTAATTCACCAGAATATGAGCAAAACTCTGTTAAAAAAAATTTGGTGTTAAAAAAACTGTCGATTTTTGACATTTTTTTACAAGTCCGCCATTTTGTTTTTCAACTGAATTTTTTTTGAAAACGGTGGTGGATTACGGCGTCGATTTTTGACATTTTTTTTACAAAACCGCCATTTTGTTGTTTAACTGATTTTTTCTTGAAAACGTTGGTAAACAAAAAATAAAAAATATTTTGTTTTGTATTACTCAAATATGAAATAATACTATCAAAGATATGTTACGTCAAAATATAATATAGTATCTGAGAAACAAATGCTTGAAAAATGGTCGTTTTTCACCATCTAAAGTGGACTGGTACCTTAAGCGAAAAAAGTAAGTTACATATTTTCTTCAGCTATAATGAAAATTCTACTGTTTTAGTAAGTAATTATGTTTCCTCGAAAAAAGAAAAGTTAGTCGTGCTCTACAAATATTCGCTACAAAGTGAAAAATAGAGAATCCTGTCCAAAATACAAGTAGATTTGATTTTCTAATTTTCTGATATTAATTTTTTCGCTGTTTTATCGATAACGGTCTTATAAGTGAAGCGCTTGCAGCAACAGGGAGGCAGCTTCCTTTTCACAATTTAAGGGAACTTCAAATTTCCTTTCCACATTTAAATTTCAAATGATCGTTAGAATTATTTTTTCACTTCCATTCCATGCTAATATGCATGGTCTGCCACCAATAATTTTCAACAATACTAACACTATGAAAGAAGGTGGGTAATTGTCACGAAAGTAAGCTTAACACAAAAATGGGGCTGCATCCTTCAAGCGCTTCGGATGTTCTTCAGACAAAATTTTATTTTCATTTCATCTAATTTTAACCTAATAACTTTTAGGAATTCATTGAGAGTTTTGACAGTATCACTGTGCAGAATTATTAAAAGAAGGACTAATATTTGATCCACAAACAACAAAATCTTAAAACTGCATTTACTTTAACCCTGTCTGATTCGGAGGCCCCATGGAGTACTTCAATTTATTTGACATGCAAAATTATACCATTAACCAATAATTTATCATTCTGAGATTGACCAAGTTAGCATCAGACCATCAATCTTCAGTTTCGCAATGTCTGTGCCGAAGAATATTGAGTAACTTTAGTCCACACAATTGCAATTATAAACCAATGGCAACCTAGCGCCTTCATACGAGTGGGCACACCGCAGCAAAACAGAAAATCCAACATACAATCTAAGAAAAAATATAGCTTGACTTGAGGTCCTCGATTCCGCCATTGCAGTGCAAATTTGTACAATTGCTATCGAGAATTATCACACCTCCAAGGAGCGTGCAGATCTAAGCAGGGGTCCAAAGCACCTGCATATTGTCGTTAATCCAATTGGGCACTACACGACAATCACGGCTTTGGCCGACTCTCCACCCTCTTGGCTGTCCAGACTGTCCAACTGACCACTACCAATTAGGCGGTTGGTATGCTTGAATAAAAGATAATTACGATTATAGATAGTCCAATCTCAGTGCACTGTCATGCATAATACAACCCTCGACTGTTATCACTGACCAGTCTTACCGAAGTGGATATCATGGATTGGTAATCTTCATTTGAACGTTTTATCGAGCTTCTTAAATTTTGTGTATGTGGTTTAATCATAACTGGATAGTTTACAAAGAAACGAAAGACGAATTCAATTTGAACTTATTTTGGAAGCTTAAATTGTGCTGATTATTATTCCGCACAGGATTATGGTAACCCTTCAACAAGCACCTCATTTTATTTTGAACCCCGCAAAGTAATTGTATGATATCTGAAAACCGTGCACAAAATAAAATTACCAAGACTATTAGTTCCCGTCCATGCACGATAGATTTCAGGTTAGAGAGTGAAAGGAAGTGAATAAAGTCACTGAATGGCCTACTAAGTGATCAAAAAACAACCAAAATCATTCTTAATTCCAATAATACGGAAATTGGACACTTACATAAGATGATTGCGAATTTCTAGCAAATTAGCATAGAAAATTAACAGGTTATATTGTTTGAACAAATTACAAAACGATGCTTGATGGCGTTGGAAAACTTAAAAGTAAAATTCACGCCAATTTCATGTTTGAATGCGGCTACAGGTGCGTGAAGGGTGATGCTCTCTTCCCATTAATTTTTCTAATGACATATTTGATTTTTTGCAGTTTGAGGTTTGATTATATTGTTTTTCCATTTAAAAAACTTTTATGAATGAGAGAACAAAGTTTCTCAGAGAAGTATAACCAAAAAGTAGAACAGCTATTAGGTTCGCCACGCAGCGGGGGCGGTCCCGTTAAAAAAAGGCTTGAATAATGTTCACTTGAGGTGAAAATTACTCAAGTCTAAGAGAAACTACCCATTAGTGACTATCGGTGATAACATGAAACCACTACACTGAGGTCGTAGAGTAGATGTTGAAATTTTATCATTAAATTTGTAAATATTATCGTTTTTTTTAATTGATTACGAAGTGAGATTTAGTACGATTTGTTAGAAATAAAAGTAAGATAACAACCGCGCCAACACCGGGAGTAACAGCGACTCCGAAATCAAGAATGTGCGGCGAAAAGACTATTGGACAAAACAGTAGAGTCGAAAGTGAACGATGAAGTCGAAATGATTAACAAAATTCCGATACAGCAAGGCATCGGTGTGGTGGAATGAAAATGAACGAAAAGCCTGGAGAGGCTGTAAAATTAGCACAGTACAGGTGAATAAAGATATCTCTGGGAATATTATTTGGGCAAAGCCGAAAAATGAAGTGCACGGCTCTCTTTCGTTTCGAGCTCCTTGATCAAATATTGTGTTCAGAGTGGTGGCAGAGTCCCTCGGGGAAGTTTTTAGACGGTTCCGAAACATTTCTAACAACATTACCCCGCACCTCTTCGAAGCCGAGTGACGACGGGATTGATGAGTAGGAGAAAGCAATGATTAGAAATATGAGATTCTCCAGAAAAAAAATTAAAATTTATTGTAACCGTCTTTGCCGAAATGGTAGAACTTACTGATCAGGACTCAAAATACGGCTTGATGAGAACATTTATATCTGAAATCATGATCGATTACGTGATCAGAACAAAATATAAATTTTGTATTTTTTAAGAATTAGGCTTGTTACAATTAGAGTTTTTATTTGAGTTTCATGAATTTAAAAGCTAGATAAAAAATTTATACAATAAAATTCATAAAAAAGTGATTTAACTTGTACGTGGATTATTCGGAAACTCGGGAGGCAATCTATTACTTACTTCAATTAAAAGTTTCAAAAAAAAAAAAATTCGAAAAATCCTGTAAATTTTTTCTGGCAAGTGCTGGAAAAATCCAACATATTACACCAGTAGTATTTTAAAAGAGCAAGCTTTTGCCAAAAACATTTGCTGAAAACCCTTTTTGAAACAAAAATGTAAATAATTTCAATCCATGAAAAATGTTTTAATAAAAGTGTTAATATAATATAAAAACAAATAAAATTTATAACATTAGCTTTGAAAACATTTCCACTGCATAAAAATTCTTCATTTTCATTATGAGTGAATTTAAGAAAAAGAATTCATTACTAAACCGAAAGGGCTCAACTGTGATGAAAATTAAAAAGTTGCTCGAAGCGGTTGCTTAAACCCGACTATTCCTCTTTAAGGTACTAGTTCCACTTTATAAAATTCAAAAAAAATGGATTTTTTTTTGCATTTTTTGACTACTTAGAACTTCAAAAATGACCTCCATAAATATCTTTTCAAAATTCGAAAATTCAATATATAAATAGCGACTTTGAGTGTGTGCTCATTTCGGCTTTTTCCTTGTGCTAATTTAGACTTCTACATATCAATTGTGTGTTTTTGAAAAATGTCTATTTTTACATTTTTCAAACAATATTTATCAGCAAAATGGAACAAAAACTTTAACCCCTTTTTTCGCAAAACAACGTTTTTAAACATTGCATAGAGATAATCTTCGGATCTACCGAACCGACTTTCGAAAACTTTGATGCGTTCCATTTGTTAGAGTATCTCAGACCGTAATCCACCAGAATATGACCAAAAAATTGAAAGAAAAAATTTGGCGTTAAAAAAACTACGAAAAAGGTCGATTTTTGACATTTTTTCACAAGTCCGCCATTTTTTAGCTGATTTTTCAAAAACGTTGGTGGACTACGGTGTAAGAGACTTGTCTTTTTAAAGTGCCGTTAAAAACTGTTGTTTCAGGTTTATCAATCCATAGATTATCTCCCTGCCGTGGAGTAACGATTTTTTCAGAGCTTAATTTCAGCGCCCTCTATAAAAGAGAATAACAAAATAAAAAATAAAAGAAATATTTTTTTTTCGTATTACTCGAATATGAAATAATACTATTAAAAAAGATTCATGCCAATATATAATAAAATTTCTAAAAAACAAATATTTGAAAAATGGTCTTTTTTCGCCTTCCAAAGTGGACTGGTACCTTAACGATTGAATTATTTTCTGTACTCGTAGGTTCTGCTGAACTGTTCTACAATTTAAATTGTGAAAAAGCCGTATCCGGATTCTATCAAAATATCGAATATAATCTGCCTTTCTCCCCGCTTTGTCATTCGTGCTAGAATACTGAGCCCCGTTGGTTCTAGATGCTAATAAATTGAAAGACAGGACTCCGGCTCGTCAACAGATGAAGACGTCTGATTCACTTGAAGCTCAATTTGAGTTTCTGAAATTTAGGTTTGTTTGTAAACAGGAACTTCGTCAAGCCATTTGGTTTTACCACGGTTCCATTGAAGACTCATTCCTTCCTAATCATCCTTAAGCGTCCTGGTCGCATATGAGATACTTAAGGGTCTCAATTTCTATTCATTTACGAATCGAATTTGTGAAATTTCAAGGAAAAAAGTTAGTTATAACTATAATTTATTATTACATGGCTATTTGTCATCCTCTCATGCCTAATTTATGTCACATTGTGATACACTAACACCTATAATTTAAGAATCAAAGTAGTTTTCACGTTCCGAAAATTCATCAATTCTGAAAGAGAAAGTTTCAAGTGAACGGCCTCCCTAAGCAATACCTTAGTGCTAAATAAATTTATAGCTAATAAAATGCGTGAATTAGCTACAGAAATAAACAGAATATACATGCATATGTATGTAACTTTTCTCATTATCTTAGCGTCGCCATGAGCTCCTAGCTACACTTGAATTGTTTTATTCGGCAAAAACTGCATGTACACGATTTCAGCCATTGAAATAGTTTCAAATGCAACAATAAAATGCAAATTAAACGAAAATTAATTGTTTTTTTAAATAAACGCATTGACCTCATAAGCAAATTCATGAAATAAATCATTCAATTGTTTCAGCTTTTAATTAGATACTGCAAATCTTACTTAAATATTTTTGAAACAAGGTTTCATTTGTTTGAAAGATATTTAAATAAGAAATGCATTTTTCAGACAATTTGATGCCCACTTTGATGTCAACGTAGAGAAGAAGATTTTTTTACTACTACAAATTTTGTCTGATTATTCGAATGGAGCATTCTAGTGGTGATTGGAATCTAAATTTAGTGAAAAAGTATCTTGCTTCTTTATCTATTGATGTTTTATCTTAATTATAAGAGCATTGCCATTTTGGAAGCTGATTCGATCCGGGACCCACGTGCGTAAAATATTTCTGCAGAGTTGGCTCGTTGAGCATTCTAAGTGTGCTATGTATCAATTTTAATCTTAATAATCTGTTGATTCGCACTGTCGTTTGATTCGTGTTGAAGGGAACTAATGACGTCTTCAGACCTAAATGTCGGACGATATTACCTGTCGCCTTGTGCATCCACATACTCATATGTGTCCTGTTTGAATTTCGAATCGGACTCGAGTGCCAAATCATGGGCACGTCCACTAAATTCTCGTCATATGCCTGCTCGTCTATTAGATGCGACATTTTTATTGTTGCTTGGCTAATTATCCTCAATTATGCATTTAGAAGTAGCCAAAGTGCTGAATTTATTATCACGGCATCTATTTTGAGGGTTTCCAATGTCCAATCTTCGCGCGAGATGTCGTGGCCCCGGCGGTAGTCCGCATTGCTTGCTCCTGCCAATGGTGCATCGACAGGTTGTTGCGCCTTATAAATTGCCTACATTTCATTGGGATATCTTAGATATGAATTATTGTCGCCTGTTTTGGTCAAGTGCCCAGAAATTGTTGGCACGGTGGATAATTGATTGTTCTAAATGTGAGCAGCGCCAAGAACTCACTTACGGAAAATTCAGCGCAACGGTAGAAGGATCAATGGAGGCCGAAAATTGCTAACAAATCATTTTTCAGTGGCTAATCTCAACGTACACACGTAATCCGACTCAAAATAATACTGCATGAGTGTTTCGTCCTGGGTTCAGTTTAGTAGATCATGATGTTTTTTGAAATTGATTCTTTACACATTGGCTGATTTAGTCTGGAGCTAAATTTGAGTAAATCTGCAGCAGCGTAGTCAACGTTAACATATAAATTTAATAAAATAGAACTAATGACGCTCCCCAAACCCTGCCGTTCTTCGAACAAACCAAGCTAGGGTCTCTAGGTTTGTCTTACAGCTTATAACATTAAAAACCAAAAAGCCAAATTAGTTTTATTCAAAATTTAATTTATTTAGTACATAGCACTAACACCATGAAATTTACCTGAATTTGTTTTTCAACCCATATCATTCTGAACTTTGAGCTAACAAAAAAAGCAACCCAGAAAGATTATTAATTTTGCTAACTATATGTTTACCGCTCAGCTAGCCATATAGAGCAAAAACTGAGTGAAAGTAATGCCCTTTATAGACAGGAACGTGAGGTGAAAGACCTGCAATTTGCCTAAGGATCAAGCATTAAAAATGTTTGTTTCTGTGTCACTTTTTAGAGACTATTGCACTCCAATCTCACGTCTTTGTAATTTAGGTTGTATATAAGCATTCATATCCTTCACTCATTTGGTGAACCTGTTCAGCACTATTTGTAGATAGATCGGACGAATATTCGTTGACGCCAACCGTACATGATATTAGTAAATATTCAACTAAATAACAATTTCACTATTACAACAGAATTTTGAGCAGCTGAGTTACAGTGGATAGGGTCGACCGCTCAAATACGTGATAGGTAACATACATGACAAAGACATACATATATTGGCTCCAGATGTTGAATCTCATTGTAGTCGCTATTAAACACTCATTGTAAATATTTCGAATGTACAGCATGATTTGAATCCACCAGAAAATTACTTGCATTTATTCAGCTATGATCAGTTGAAATATTATTACAAACAAAGCAGTAGCAATCGAAATTCAACTTTTTTTGTTCCAATTAAAACTTAAGCTTGCCTCTTCTTCTTCTACTATAGTTCAGACAGCGCGGTTCTACCGCGTAAAATCAGCTCCTTTCTTTTTCATCAAACATCACAACATCAAATGGATGCTCTGAACATCGCGAATGAGACGAACAAATCACTGTATGGACCTGAAATCGACGGCTCGTTGTAAGTCGCTAAAAAATAACGTTAATTCATCAAATCGCGGTAAAAACAACTGGACAAGGAAAACTGCAGGAAAACTGGCAACTTTCAATGTTTTTAGTTGAAATTTTTGTTTACAACTTCTTGCTTAACTTGTGTGTGTGTGTTAATTTTAAATAAAATAAATTTTTGTATTTCAAAATGCAATTTTTTGAAAAAGTTGTGTTTTTTTGCTTCGAGACCTACATATGTAACCCCTTAAGGGGATGGTGTGAGATGGTTCAGAAATTTTTTTATAGCAAAAATTAAGAGTTTATCTATTCTAAAGTATGCTCAAAAAGTTTGAGACCGATATTCGAAGTCCTTTTTATAATTTTGGGACAAAAAATGAAGGGCGCTCGAGTATACCGCTCAACCATTTGAATGAAGCGATCGCAGCCAAGCTGGACGGGACCACGATGCTGTCTTGTTATGAATACATACATTAATCTTACTTTATATATATTGGGGCAGGTATTACAAACAAGAAGATGTATTTTTCCTGGTATCCCTGTGTATATAGGATTAATACACATGTCACTTCAAAACTCAGTTTTTGGTAATTTGTTTTTAAATGCGTTTTTCTCGAAACGCGTTTTCCGGCTTACATGTATTGTATCTCAGCGTATTTTTGTCCGATTTTCAAAAACCAAAGACTTTTTAAATTCTTACTAAATTTGCGTCTAACTGAACTTGAATAATATAATAAGAATAAAAAAATCGATTTAGAGTTTTTTTTTGACAAAAGCACGAGAAATATTTCAATTTTTTTTAAACGCGTCACAAATTTTCAATCTTCCAAATTTTCAAAATCTGGTTCATCGAGGAATTATACATATAGGTAATATAAAAAATTAGCTTGGATTGCTTTCACATTGTGGACTCCAGCATGCACGACAATGAGAGACTCGGACGGCGGATCTCCATGAAGAATAGCTTCTAACTTTGCGAATTTTGATGATAATCACTTGAAAAAACTATGAGATGTTGGTAAAAATATGAGTAAAATAACCTATCAATTTCAATTGGTTCTAATCATTTCTTCCACTTAAAAAATCACGAAAAAAGCGTAAAAATAGGCCTCCTAATGTGATTTCCTTCCTTAAGTGATTTATTATAAAATGCTAGCCTTAGGAGGCAAACACATTAGTCATACTGGGTAAACCAAAATGCATCCTTCACTAAAACATGGAGACAAATCGAACGATGGAAGAATTGAAGAACAGTCATAATTATTTCACCGTAGTCTAAGCAAAAGAAAAGCCCAAAATAAATTTTGTTTTACACTCGAAATGCCATGCACATTATTATTTCATTGTATCTCGATGCTTCACATTTTCAACTGCTACTTCTAGTGCAGAGTTAAGCTTTTTTAATGGAACCTAACATTATTATGTATATAGTTTACCATCTATCGGTTCTCATCAACGCTTCAATACCATTTTCCCTCATTATCGTACAAAAAGGCGGATTAAGAATGCAAAAATATTGTATAAGAATGCAAAACATTCCTAAATGAGTTGTATTTTTTATTTAATAAAATCGCAGGTTTTCGATGCAATAAATGTGTACGTGGTCATATAAAGTTGAGAAGGAACAGCTAAGCTAGAACAAATTAAAATATATTTGACGCGGAACTCTGTATTGTAAAAGTATGAAACTAATTAAGGACATTTATTCAATAACCTCGAATCGCTCAGGAAAATATTCTCTACAAATACATTTTATTTCTTCAATTTGTGCTTTGTAATATTTGAACGGTCACTGTCTACAGAAAATGTTCGAATACCTATTGAATAAAAAATCAAATCTCCTGGAAAAAATCTGTTTTATAGGCTTAGCATTTCTTAGATACAACCGATGCTAAGAGAAGTTTGTTTCTCCTGGTAGAAAATGATGCTCGGTCAACGAAAAGGGAAAGGCTGAAACTTAGAAAGCTATGCGCATCCTAGCCCAAACATGAAGGATGCAGTATTTTATGGAGAATTTCCTGGTGTACTTGTTTGAAAAGTATTCCTGAAGTTACATATTTGGCATATGCATTCAAAGTCGCGAGACAGCTTCCCGTTATTTAGATAAGACGAGCTTGGAACATTGCCGATATCGCATCAGCAATGTAAGTTATAATTCGTTAGGATTAATAGCTACTCAAGATAATTCGATTTTTACTTGACATTACCTGTAAATCAAATGCAATTTAGCCGAGCACACATTTCAGGACAATTAACAAGACAAGGGAGCGACACTCTACATTATCGAAAACATGCGTTCACCTCCCAGAGTGGTACCTTGGTAACAACGGAGCATGCAGAGTGCTTATTCATTTGTTAGCCACCAACCAAATTCGTTACTGTCGAATTGTCGACTTGGCCTAATACTTCCGCACTGCTGGCGACGAATATGGAAGCCGCGGTGGTTCCATTTGCATTGATCACACCGTGGATCGAATGTACCACCAGTACCACACCTTTGTCAGATAATCGTATATACATATGTATGCTTCCAATGAAAGTGAAAGGTAGTTAGCGAGATAGGGTCGCATTGAAGGTTCAGCTAGGCGAACAACAGTTCAAAGACTCTAAGGCTTTTGAGTGAGCCTGATTGCGCTGTCCATTTCCTATAGATCTTGTATAACGGCGCCAAATATTTGAGAGTCCTTTCGACAAGGTTAATAATTTATCTAATCTACGTTCTAGCGGCCATCGATTCATCGTCAGAATTGTAGGTTTTAAGCAGCGAGCAGCGTACAATTGTTTCCTAAGGACAATTGATCATGACTGAACATTTATCAAAGTAAACCATCAAGAAAACCTCGAAAGCACCTGCCAAACAATCAAATTTCCAAATGTTGAATCACAGCAGTGTACCTCACCAATGCGACTTAACAATTCCCTCAGGGTGGAGTTTCTTCAGCGCAAGAAGTCTCCTCATCCTATTCCTATATTATTGTCCCGACAGTCAGATCTTATCCACCAGTGGAACAGCGCGAACCAATAAATGGCTGATGCCATTTAACAGATATTCTTTCGGCTCACTTCTTCAATATTCGCGTTCATCAGCATCAGATTCGCAAGCTAGATTTCAATTTCGCATTCACGAATTCTAGACAAATAGCAGTCTAAGATAAGTATTTTGTAATCTTGGCAGGTTAAATGCCACTTAATTGATTTGAAAATAATCGTTTGTTCTAGATCAAGATAACAGCAGAAGGTTAAACTGTTCTCAAACCTAAAACTATCCGGCGTGGGTGAAAGGAACGAAAAATCTAAAGGAAATCTCGAATTAAGGCGAAAAAACGAACAGATAGTAAATCTGTTGGTTTATGGAAGTGCAACGAAGGGCATACAAGTTGCGCGAGCGGTTAGGTGAATTTCGAAACACGAAAGGGCATCAAATGTCGTCAGGATTGGGTAGTATATTAGGCTACTGAAACGAAGGTGCAAATAGACGATCTATTAGGAAAGATGTAGAGGACTTGCAGCTTCGAAAATGCTAGGTTTTCACAGCTTTTGTGATAAAATTTTTAAGGATTTATTTTTAAGTGTGAGCTTCCATCATGGGCTTCAAACAAGTATTTCTACTGATCATATTGCTTTGTTGCAATAGGTATTTTTTGCAATTGTAGCCTTTTGACGCAGATTTGGATGTATGAAGATGTGCTTTGAAATTTTGTGTTTCGAACAAGATCTTCAACTTAGCTTTTACTTCGACGTTCCTTTAAACTCTCCACTCTTATATTTATATTTTCTGGAACATGTTTGCGATTTCTTATTGATTTATTAATTTTTCTTATATCACATATTAACCTTTGGAGCGTATTTTCATATTTCAGTTAAATCTGTTTTATCAACAGTGTTTCAAGGATGAGATAAGGTAAAATAGTCGAGATTAAGAGGTTCAAATATTTAGTGTTTGTGTAGATTGTAGTAGAATTACTAAACTAATTTGACTTAAAACTTCAACTAAAGATTTAGTCACCCTTCTGAAAGCAAATTAAGGTATGATGCATTCTTAAGATCGTTGTCATGAAAGTGTTAATACGCAACGTTTACTTATAATAACTTATTTAATGGAAATTTGAGTGAATATAGTATATACACTACACAGGTATATTATTATCAGAATTTTGTGCTACCTACTTATATATGTATGAATTCTGGAAGCTTCTTTCGTTTTGAATGATTAGAACTGTTCAGTGCGTACAGAAGAGTTTGAAAGTTTTAGGCATGCTATGAAGGAAACTGAACACCCTAATCAGTAGCGAATAAACTTGTTCATAAATCTAAAAATTATGAAAAAAGATTATTTGATGGCCATTAATACTGATTGATAGCTGGGAAAGATTTCAATAGAGCTTATATCTGCGATTTTTATTATCGAACTTACGACTTTTTATCGAACATTCAATTTTCGGCATATCCGAAATTTTTCTAAACAATAATCATTGTTGATGTATGAATGAAAAAATATCATTGCCCGTATGAATGACTAACAGATCAACGTGAACAATTTTGTTTACGACTTTTTATCTACATCCCCACATTCGGCAGAAAAAGTCTGTATTCACTTATGAAAAACATTTAAATCGAAAATAAAACACAAAATGAAAAACGATTTTTATAATTCTGTTGTCTTTTGACGATGCATTATTCAAACACTGTTTCTAGAGAAATTTTAAGGCATTGCTTTGGAAATAGCTGAGCTTGTTGAACAACCAAAATATGTGTAGAAGAACTGGACGTTCAGTTTAAGTTTCAAAGGATTCCTGAAAATGCAACGTAGATCATACAGTCTTTCGGTATGCAGTTTAGCTCATATTTAGTTTTAGATTTTAGTTTTTAATTGAAACTAAAAATATATCTATGATATAGCTTAATTTCTGCCTAGACTTGCATTGTAATGTTTATCGTTAATCTTAATTGCCTTTTCTATACAAGGGACAAATCTTGCCTAATGATAACGTTTCCACGCTAATCTCAATGGCCCGCATAATATCGACATTTCTTAATTGTCAATTGGGCAAGCGGAATCAAAAATGAAACTATCTGCCGAGTGGAGAAGTAATGGCTTTGAAATTGATTCTATTCTTTCTGCATCGTTCGTTCCTACTTTTATTAAGCTTATTATGTACAAAGACTTTTGTTCACTCCATTCTATTAAAAAAAGGCCCATTGCCCGTTATGTTTACGCATAAGACTCACACGAACCGGCAATACTCGATGTGGGTGACCCACAAAACTATAATCAATATCGTGACCCGATTAGTTTTGTCTTGACACTCAAGCAAATAGTTAACAAATAGTCACTATGTTTCACCTTACAGTTGTAGAATGATTTGTTAATGAATAAAAATGCAATTAACAAACCCGTAGTTTTAAGTATAGCTAAACCAGTTGACAAACCCGTAAATCTACGAGTTGGTTAACTTAAATGCGTCGTTTTAGGCGACCATCGAAGCCATCACCTAAATAAAGACGATTGATTGATTGTGAGGGTCTAGCACGCAGGAAATCTTTCATTTCGCGTATCAACCGATTAAAATATGTACCTATATACCTCTTGCTAAAAAGCATCTCGGTAACTTGCCAGATCTTTTCAAAGAGTATAACTTTCTCGGAAAATCAAATTTTCCATATTGGGCATAGAATTAGGAATTAAAACAATTAATTTGGTACCGACTGTGATGCATAGGGTTGGTGCCATTATGGTGATGGAGTGTATGTCTTCCAATGGTGTTGACAAAATGGAGTTTTTTGAATGTACTATGATAAAATATAGTTATTTTGATAGTCTCGGAAAGAATTCGAATCGAAGTGCTGCGAAGTTGATTTAAGAATCTAACTTTATTTTTCAGCAATATAGGGATCCCAAGTACATTGCCGAAATTTTTCAAGCTTCGAATGCTAATGTGTCTTATCTACTTCTTTCACCGCCACAATCACCAGATCTAAGCCCTATTGAGAATTTTTTGAGATCGCATGAACAGTGGATTCGTTTTTGGTACAATTAATACCAGAGAAATATTTAAAAATATGCTTGAAGAAGTGTGAGAGAAATTAAGCCACGATAAGACAAAAATCTTTCAACACTATGCAAAAAATGATTGCAGAAGGTTTCAAAGAGACGAGACGATACTCAAAAAACAATTCATTATTTCTTTTTTTTTACCAAATTTTCGGAGCTGGATTAATTTTTTAATGGAGACCTTAGACTTTTTTGCCTGGGTTTTCGATTTTCTCCCAACACAGAGACGCAAACAGTAATAATATTATATAGTTGAATTTCATAACCTTGTGTTTTAATAACTCGTGAAGAACATAAATTGAAAACATTAAAAATATTTTTAAAAAAAGTTAATGGTTTCCTCGATTTTTTCGTTTCTAAATACTTCAAAATTAGACTTTTTCTGCTGAGTGTACATGCATAGGCGAAAAAAATCTTCATAAGCAAGACAAGGCCGTCAGGGCAATGCACTACGGAAAATTGAGCAAAAGTTAAGTCACCCACATATCTCAGTCCTTATCTTCTGCATAAATTCCATACGGCACTAAAAACTTTGTTGTTCAAATAGCTAACATGAAGAAACTGTTCGGCTAAAAATTCCAGGATGCCACATTATTAGCTCCTTCAGATTTTCGTCGACGAGTTCGTGTAGTATTAAAGCGCACCACATTTTCTTGAAACTAAAAAGAAAACAGACAGAACAAATAAAAAAGCCAAGCAAACATTTGAATGTGACCTACATTTAGGGCCATGATCTACGTGTACGATGCTGCGGGCATATGTGGAAGTGTTCTGTGTACGTTTTATTTGCTTGGGTCTGTATCTGGGTCTCTCAAGCTATAAACATGTATTCTATTGTTTTTTCTTACTTCGAGCTAAACGATTCGCTCGACAAGCCAACATTCTCAAGCTTCCAAGCCCGTAGAAGCAAGCACTTGCGCCTGCGACAGCCGCAAACACTGAAGTTCGTTCCGTAGGGCCGCCACACATGCAAACCAATGCCTCACACATGATAGAAACTTGGAGGTTCTTGATAAAATCGAACCATCGAAAATGAACCTTATCGTCAAAATTGAAGGGAAGGAAAATGATAAGCCTGCAACTTTTTACATAGTGATTCTTTTCAACCTGATCTGATAATATTGGTCTAGGAGCCCTGCAAATCTTCATCCTTTGGGGTTTCTTCTTGAGATAACTTAAGCATTACCTTTTGCTAAAGGGTGAACACGTCTCACTAGAAAAACTGAAAACTGCGAGCAGCTATAAAAAGCCCACCGCACTCCACACATGCATATGTACATATGAGTTTTTCCAATTGTCGTCGTCACGATCTCGATCTGCAGAAGGAAGGGTCTCTCCACTCCAAGTCTAGAGGGTCCGCTCCACTGCCAGGCTTGGGAAGTGTGTCACGTCTTCGTCCGCTACTTCGTTGGCGCTGGGCTGCGGAGCACATCACACATGACTCGAAATTTAATTCAAAACTTTTATCGCACATTCATCTTATCAATTGCGATTGCTGACGGACTGTTGCACTACGAGTGAGTGAATGTTTTTGCGGCTTACGAGGCGGGCCAGGGGACCACGCTCCTTCGCCATCCGAAAAGCTTGTCGTCGAAGCAAAGCTGAAACGAAGATCTAAATCAAACAAGAGATCGCACGACGGATGGCGGCATTGTTTAGATTGTCTGGATCGCAGCATGTACATATGTAGGTACTCATGAATGTAGGTGAAAGGTACACATATGTTACATCAGACTAGTTTGCTTCCAAGAACAATGAGATGCTTGTGAATGCAGCATTAATTATGAGCGTTTGTGTTCTCCTGAGTGCAACTTTGCTTCCCTTAAATTTGGCTAACTTGAACGGGCGAAATGTCCAGTCTAATTTTTTGTAATATCTTGAACAATACACATCAACATTAAACAAAATTCAACTATCTACTTTGAACTCAGATTAAGCAACCAACCATCTTGCATCCTTTGAAACAGATACCAGGCTCAGTAATCTTTCCATAGTAGTGCCTCATCCTGCTAAATGTGAGCCGGTACCCCGCTTATTATTCAAGAAATGCGGCTCCCTTGCTACCGATTTAAATTCAATAAAAAAAACTCGCTTTATGCAAAAGCGAAAAAGGCTCATAAAAATAAAAGTTCCTTTCTTATCTTTGGACATAATCTGACTGTCTAGTTCGTACAAACACTTCTGAATCATGAGCACTACCCGAAAAATTGGCAAGGATGTTTTTAGTTTCTTCCAAAATTTGGCCGACATGCAACAATTTGTTGAACTACTGTTGGGATCTTCACTAATGAAGGTCGATCAAAATAAAAAAGAAGTTTTAGAATAGTTTTTACTCAGGACAAAAGCTATTTAATGTTAAGACTTTGTGTCTATAGTTCAAAATATGAGAGCACTCCATTGACAGTCCTAGAGTAGAGAAGTTTAAAATTATTTTATAGGATTATGTACTTACCATTATATATTTAAAGAAAGAATATAGCATACAATTTTTTTTAGAGATATAATATATCGTCTGCACCAATACCGGGAGCAACAGTGACTCTAAAATCAAGAGACGTGGTAGATGTCGTAAGCACTATTGCATTCATTTATACAAGCTCGCGATCAAGGGCGGATACAAGGGGGGTCATGACACCCCCTCGAGCCTAGGTAAACTAGTGATTTTTACGGTTTTTTTGCAATTTTGTCTTTTTTTATTGTGATTTTCGAGGCAGTGACCCCCTCCCCCTGAGGCAAATGCTAGATCCGCCCTTGCTTGCGATCCAGAATGGATAAACAAAATCGTCCAAGACCACTACGGAAAATGAATTCGAAAAAATTGATTCCCGAAGTTGAATTTTAAAAGGAAAGTAAGACAGACAGCCCACCGAGACGAACCGACGGTTACCTGTGGAGTAGCAGCATCAGAAGAAACTAGTGAACATGTCCATGAATGATCATATTTATTTATATTCATAAAGTCTAACAATACCGACTGGAAAAATAAGTGTAAGAAATTTTGTTTTAACCTGGAAAATTTCATTATAGGAAAATTGTAGTGAGTTGTTGATCAGACAGAAGAACTTCGAGTTTTGAACCGGAATCAACTGAAAAATGTGTGGACTATTGTAGTTCCATCTTAATTGGATGCTAAATTCAAACCAATTTTTCCTTTGACCAAATACGTTGGAGCTCATCGATGGTCTTGTTAAAAATCTACTACCAAGAAATTGGACACAACCCAAATGAACAGCCTTCGCAACAACCAGACATTTTATCACAGCAGAGTTAAAGACATGCTTGCGAGCGAAACGATCACTTTCACGCAAACCAATCGCGACATCCAAACTTGACAATCCTGACAACTCTTCAAGTGTATTGTCAAATGAACGCCGAAAGGATCCACATAGAAAAAAGATGCAGACAGGACAAGAAAATGCATTTCAGGAAACTCATCTGTAATCAAGTTTCAAGTTTAGTCGCATCTACGACACGCGGCTTTTATCTAAAAGCCGCGTGAAGACCGATGAGGATTCAGCAGTGGAGGCAGGTTGTAGCGGCAGCAGCGATGAGTGCTCCGTTGTTGGGCAGATAGTTGTGCGAGGAGTAGAACTTAGATTGTTTTTCCTTCTTCTTTTGAATAATAGTGTAAAGCCTTTCAGTAATTTCTTTATATTTTTACTCGTTTCCCATTTTCTTTCAGACATTGCTCCATATTGGTACCGGTTGATTGTGGAGCTCCTCGGGGGAGTTACCTTCAAGTGTTAGCCCTTTTTTTACTTAAGATTCGGGCTAACATTGGTGCCCAAGGTGGGTAGCACACAAAACTGAATTACCATGCCACTATTCGCCGACGACACACCTTGGTCAGTTACGGCTCTGGGACAAAAATATCTTCTGGGCCAAGAATGACGCTTCGTCCACATCCGTTGATGAGTTTCGTAAATTTTGTAGTTATCAAATATAGTATAGAATGAAATGGAATGAAAAAAGAAAAAAAAAATGGTACAAGATGAACTCAAATTAATCGTTTGCAAATAAGTAAAAGTAAACAATAAAGGCTATCTTCCGAAAATGCATAATAAATGTTTCTATTAGTAAGAAAATCAACATAATCTGTTCACTTAGTATATAAAGCATCGCTTAACATTCGGCGTCAAAAAAACTATCTTTTATGAATCGAATATACATATAAAGCAAATATGTATTTACATCAACGTGAGCCTCGCTAGGTATGTAGCCAACGTAAAGATAGCGCAAAAATACTTCCAATTATGGTCAAATTTAAGGGTACGCCGAATAAGTGAACCTGGAGCCAAAAATCATAAAAAGGTATCATAGTTCGCAATAACTTTTTGAAGTTTGATTGAATTGATACATTTAAAGTTAATGGTGTGGAGTTTATTTTGAAAATTTTGTCTGTTCTCAAAACCTCATCGAAAATAAATAAAATTTTGTAAGTCTTAACAAAACTATTGGAAAGTAGGAGTTAACTTTTATTAGCTGATGTATAAGTAACATAATAAAAGAATTGTGCAATGCAAGGTTTTTATCCAAAATGCATGGGTACTATAAATTATTAAATTGTGTTATCAAAATTTCAATCGTTTGAACCGAAATCTTATCTCAAACCAATCTTTATCTCACATTACCAAGAAAACATAAGTAAAAGTTCATTACTATTGATAACGTCTGGAAATATGAAGAATTACTTATTGAAAGACTCAACTTTGCACAAATTGAACGTCATTTTTTCGCGTAAAAATGGGATGGGATGGTATTTATTGCAACTATGTTTTTACTATTGCAATTTCAAATCCAATTCTACCTTCCTATGTGCTTTAAATGGGCTTGGCTATGTACCTTAAAATATGAATTCAAAAGCCTGAAGTGGCCACAAAATTGCTAATGTTTGGAAAATGATGTTCGACGCTATATAAATACATATATGTATTCCGACCCGGAATCTGGCCTCACCAGTTTCTTCAAGGTCGCCCTAGGCAAAGAAACCTATCGGCTTCCCTCAAAATCAATTTCGTGCATTCATTACCCTTTTTCAATGAAATCATTTCTAAAACTTCCGATAAATGAATATAATTTTGAATATCTTAGCATGAAGTACGAGTAGCCACACTAATCTGCATCTTAAGCGTGAAATCTTAGCTCTGAGGCTCCAGTACAGCATCTTTGGCTTTCTTATCGTTTCTTGCTAATATCAAACGTTCAAATGACTGGTTTGAGATGTCTGCTATTGTGAAGATAGTTTTGAGTGTGACCTACGCAAAGCTGCGGGTCGACATTACAAGGTACATTTGATAATTCTGAAGGGCTCGCACTGGATTTGAGCTTGGTCTCCCGAAAGCATCGAAATGCGGAACTTGAAATCGTCATTAAGTGTTAAAGATCCGTTTTAATTTAAAGCGTAGGTTGAAGTGGATTGGACATACAACCCACATGTAAGTACGTAATGTTCATATGTTTACATGTGATACGCTTCAAATCATAGCTGATGTTTTATTTAGAGTGACAAAGGGTTTTCGACAAGCTCAAAATATTCTGCGGGCTTAATGGAAACTATACACTTACATACTTCGGAGACAAGAATAAAAATAAAAAGGCTTTATTAAAGGAAGTGATGAAAGGGGATATTTTACAAAAAAAATCTGTCAAAGTATCTTTTTTGAAGTTTCATCTCGTGGCAGCTAGCGGTTTATAGCTTAAATTGTCTTCTAAGTACTCGTAACAAAAGATAATTAGCTTTACAGAAGCCATGCATTTTTGGACTAAGAATAAGAATCAAGAAAAAACGAGAAAATGAGTTCAAGCTATTAGATCAGCTTATAAAAGCACTTATGTTAGGTGAAGTAAAAGCGCTATTTGCCTCTCTGGCATCCTTTCTCAATTTGCGGAATGTTTGCAAAGATACGACAAAAAGATATAGAACTTCCTACAATCAAACGCCTACGCCTTCATTTATAGAATTTCCCAATTGATTTAGACCTTCTCCAAAATAGTTAAGCCTTTTGCCGAAGGATTTGTATTCTTTCACACAACTTAGTTTTTTTTCAAAATATCTAAGCTTACGGTTTACTTGTGTTTTAAAATTGGATGATTTCGTCAAATTTTCTCCTAGAAATCAACATAGTGTTTTCGGATAAGTACAAACCGTTTGATAAAAGATTTAAATTAATTCCTATGTATTTTGAGGTCTTTAGGTAGATCAGATGAAATCAAATAATACTACAAGAAAACCAATTTGTATATTGGAAAAAATTAGAATACATAAAAAAAGATGTAACATGTATAGACTTTGGTGACTTCATTAATGATATTTAAGCGTTCTTCTAGTAATCTGCCTCGCATTTATGAACCGCAGAATCGGCTTGTTTTATTTTTCAGCTTCTGTTTTTCGTGAAAACATATACATACATAATACAATCAACTAATCAACATGTTTCGTCCGCTGTAAACAATTTTTTAAAAATCTCATCAAAACAGCGCTAAAATTGCGTTTTTAAGTAACTACTTATTCCCTTCGAAAACACGTATCGCTGCTGAACTTAGCAATATTAAATGTATGTACGTGTAACTGACTGCCACAATAACTCACTAGGCGATTAATCTAGGTATGTTCGGATGCATACATATGTACATTTGGGTATCTGTTACAACAAATCCAATGTATAATACCTACCCATGTACTTCTAGTGCGTACCCTTACTGCTTTTTAAAGCAGCGTATGTAAGTATCTACATGTGTAAGTTTGTACGTATGTAGCTAAATTGTCTGAGTGCTTAATACTGATTAATGCGAGCTCCGAATTTTGGACACACGTACTTTCGCCGCAGGTCCTCCTTAATAAAGTACGCACTTTGAATGGGAAGGTAACGACTGTTAACACGCCTCTATGCGTGGAACTCTTTTCAATAGCAATTACACTTAATTCACTTTCGATTTTGTCTGCTGGGACTGGATCCGAATGGAAACTTTCGATTTCGTTGAGTTCTTCACGCAGCGAATTATAATGTTTGTTATTCAATTCGATATGGGATTTGTCATATGCTTATTGAGTTTTATTGGGAAATTATTCTTATTTTTGATAGACACACATCTCACGTGTAAACCTATGCATGATGATTTAAGTATGCAATGTGGGATAGAATAATCTAGCTCGATTTTCTTGCAATACGAAAGTGAAATCGATGTAATAGGAATACAATAGGCAACATCAATTTTGAGTGACAATGGCACGAAAAAGGAAGTGCTCGAAATCATGGTTGTTTTTCAACGAATTTGACTGTTAGATGAATTTACTAAATGAAGTTTACAAATTTTCGTAAGCTGAAAATATACTATACATGATTTGCTACAAATATTAACTAAAGTAGGGAAAATACTCTATTTTTATTTGAACTATTGCTTGTAGCCCTCATTTCAGATGATACTTATACAAGACTTCGAGATTCGTCCCAATAAAAAAGATAATTGGATTCAAGATTCGATTAATTTAAATTGCTCCAAGGGCCACAACTTCCAAATTGGAATTCGGTCCCGCAACAACAACTTCCATTGCAATCACAGCTCCTCAGAAGCAATCTCGTATGCTCTATAATTTCGGTTATCTACTGACCTAAAAATCAAACACCAATAAATCTTTAAAAAAGCGCACCCTGTAGTTTTTCAGCTTTAATCGATCA
Source organism: Oxycera nigricornis (assembly GCA_963942545.1). NCBI lineage: Eukaryota > Metazoa > Arthropoda > Insecta > Diptera > Stratiomyidae > Oxycera > Oxycera nigricornis. The sequence goes on from OZ012662.1 coordinate 14,485,476, forward strand.
CTCTGCACTGGGATGCTCTGTTTCCAACTTCCCAAATTCCGCATTCGAAAATTTATAATTAGAAGCTTGCATGTGTGTATTCTGTGCATGTACACCACCCGATGCCACCCGCCCTTGCCGGCGTGGCCCTTTTTCTTCGATGGCCTCTTAAAGCAAACAGGTCCGCTAAAAGACAGACCTACTTTCCAGCTTTCAGACTTCAGTCGAATGTGCCATATCATAGTAGCACTTCAATTCAAAAGGGCTAAGTCCAAGTTCTTGGTGGTAGTAGAACGCATTATAAAAAGCACAGTGCTTAGGTTTTTTTTAGAGAATCATATGTGGAGGCATGTGTGTCAAATTTGGTATGATCGCACTTAATTTAATGGGTGACTGGCGTTGCGCATAGTGAAATATGCTTTATGAAATGAATGTGGTATATGACCCAGCTGGGAAAAAATTCAAACAAAAATTGAATAGAACTATAAGACAAAACTACAACTGTTATCTAACCCCAACCATCATCCCTGAAAGTTGACGATATTTTGTATGGAAAAATTGTGGCTCATGGTGGTAAACTGAGAGACTTCACGTTTGGTAATCGATCACAATCATTAGTAATATTCTTAATGGTTTACCTAAAATATGCACAAAATAACTGGCATCGTAACAAACAAAGACTATAAATGCCATGCAACACTCACTGCAATGTACTATGAATAACTAATTGCCAAAAAGTATGAAATCTTTAATTAACATCAACGCAAATCAGCAAAAAATTTCGCCTGATGGAACTGTAAAGGTAACCATAATAATTCCTATAGAACATGTGGTGCATCTAGAGTACCATCGTCACTTCTTAGCAAAAAGTCAACTCAAATTGTTTGTTTATTTATTTTACTTTTAACTTTTTAGTCTGATTCATTTCTTTGTAATTCAACCATTAGAATAAACCGCATATGGTATGTAAATTTATTTTTCCGTACGCAACATAATACTCGTCACAAAAAAAAACATTGATTTGAATACGATAATTAAAGGATTTTATTTTGAACTATTAGCGCAAATTCATTGACTGCAATTGTTTCTATAGGTCCATTTTACCGATTTGAAACCACAAGAGCGTCCTACGGTTTAGATAGGCAGTACCCTTTCCAGCATCAGGATTTGAAGATAGAAGGTTGAAATGCTAATCATAATGCTACCTTTCATGAGTAGTTTAAAAACTGATCGTAAGATTTGAAGCATATAATAACTGATATAATAACTGAAGGAAGATTAATTCACCCTACGAATCCATGGATAAACATATTCTGAAGGTTATGATACTGAAGAAGCTTTGCCCTTGTTTAATAAAAAGTTTGCAATCTGATCGGTATCGAGGCTAATACATTCGTAAGATGCTTATAACTTGCCTTTGCTGTAATTCATTTATAATTGAAGGGTGCTCTCTAAAAACTTCATATATAACATTTCGGCAACATGTCTGGAGCAAGAAAAAAAGTTGTATAAATTCACTAAATTAACTCTTTTCAAGTTTGCATCGTAAGAGGATTTGATCAAACCATTCTGAAAATCGAACAAAAGAGAATACCACCGAACAGGCTGAATCAGCAAGATTCTATCAACAAAGAAGAGTTGCTGTAATTTTTTCGTTCAATTGTTACTTATCGGTGGAAAAATTAAAACATATATTTTACCTGTAGTACAATTATTTATCTAGTGCTTCTTCTTCGATAAAAAGTAGTTTTCACTTTGTATGACTGCTGATTTCACCTGCTGAAGGTAACTAAAGTAGCTATGAAGTTAAATTTCATATGAGGATGATTTCTTCCTACTCTTTTTTTCTGTAATTGGTTTCGAATCCAAATTCATCCGTGATAGTCCAGAAATATTACATCCATATGACGATGTGGTATGAGAAAATTATGGTTAGTTTATTGTTTATTAACGGCAAAGGCTTGTAGAATTTTTGGCAGAATAATACAAATCCATTTATTCCTACATGCGCGTGAAAAAACAATTTGCTGTTATTCGATTTTTCTTTTCTAAAAAAATGCAATTTGATATCGAATTTCCCGCTCGGCACCCTTAAGCCCTCGATTGCAATCAAATGTGAGCATGGGCACACACACTTGCAATCGTACATTTGGTGGCGTAGGGCTCTTATGTGATAAATTTGTTATCACTGACGTTTTCATTACACACATTACATACATAGTCCAGCACAGCGCAGCCCGCTGTGAACAACGTGGCCTAGTTTCAATTGAGCTGGGTCTGATCCCTTCGCGCCCCCATTTCAAGACGTTGCGGCCATTTGAAAATGAACAAGTCCAAGATTTGACGGCACGAAAGTGAAAAGCCCAAAACTAGGTCACAAGATCTTCGCAGGGCCCAAACCGAGAAAATAAATTTATTGGATGCATGTGTAGTTGTGGGTGGATGAGTTGATAGCGCCGCCAGAGAATAAAAATTCTGGAGTCTTGATCTTTTTATTGCCCTTTTGGGCGTGCATTGAAGTACGCCGGACGATATGTAGAAATGCGTGTATAGGTCGTAAAAATTCCATTGCACGTAGATGAGTCACCACGAGTGTATACGCTAATGGAAAAATGATTTTCACTGGTCTTTAGCTTGGGGTATCCCCAACTGTAGCAGAATCACGTACCTAGATACATACATACATATGTGCATATCTGGATGGATCTTTGTGATTGGTTGAAGAATTGCTATCAGACTTTATCACTGTTTGGTCGAAAATGATAAGGATGCAAGCCATCAGATTACTCTACATAATCAAGGAGCAAGAAAAACATTCCCGCTGAATATAACGTTTGATTCAATTTTCAGTGAAATCCATTTTCATTCCAATCGAGAACATAACTTGAACAAGATACTGACTATAAACTTCCTAGTTCCTAAAAATGTTTACAGGCAGTTAATCACACTCTTGTATTCAGGTCAGCAAATAAAAGTTAAGATGATATCCTTAACAAATTTCTATTGAGTAGTCGTTCAGCTTGCACCAGCAAATGTTAGTTTTTAGTGATTTGCACACATTTAATTATATTCCAAAGCTGATATACATATGTACATATCTATCATTATGATAAAGTGGCGCTCTTTGTTGAGAAAATCAAGCATAGTTTGGTGACTTATCCATGTATCTAAGTCTGCGAACCCTTGCATACTAACCATTAAATCCATTCCTTTGAAGAGCAGTTTAGAGTTAGAACCGAATCGCATTATTCTATACACCTAAATACTGAAGACCAAAAGTCTATTGCGCAACTCGATTAGGTACAACACCGCCTCAAGTAAATCTCGCAAAATGTTCGAAAGATGCGTTCGAATGCAAAGTTTAGATACTCAGCCATAAGTAGCCTGGCTCGCACCAAGATGCAATTCTGATCGATTAGCCAGCAGCAAGGGGCAGCTTCGCAATTCGATTCTCCATAGGAAATCGTTGTTGCCCCATGTCGAATTTATTGGCAATCTTTGATGTTGCGAAAGCTGATCAATGTAACAGTGCGTCGATGAACAAAGATTTATGCATATCCACTAAATAGAAAATGCACAAGAAAAATGCATGTTTCAATGACACCTGTATCTTTCCTGCAAATATCATGGCCCGACAAGAAAGTGTAATTACTTTCCGCTGTAAGACATACATTCTTGGACGATGACTTATAAATATACAAAACGCTTTTGTAAGGCGAATTGTTTAGAAATCATTTGAACTGGATAAAACACAAAATCAAAATTGCTTTATCACCATTACCATCGATGATCAGACGAATATTGGAAAATAATTCTAGTGTGGAAAGACACTATCTAGTACGTCAAATTTTATTAGATGAGAGATTGTTATGATTTAGTACTTATTTCAAAATATAGTGATTCTTTTACTCTTTTCTACCGATGAAATATGTACATAGGTTATAAAACTTCGAATATTTGTAGATTGAAATGATATATGAGATGATAGAAATATTCGCAAATCTACATTCGTGTATTGGACTTCGCTATATTTTACTCAGATGACCTTAGTTATCAGCTACCTTAGAACTATACGTTCTAATTGGATAAGTTTTTGAAAGGATGCCAACTTTCTGATGAAAATAATTGTAAAGTCAGTCATTTCAAAGTGAAGTAAGTGGCTTTAACTTGATTCCATAGGGTATTATTAACTTCCCAGTTCCCGAAGGGAAGTTATTGTGATGGGGTCGATTTTGCGAATCCCAAATTTTGACATATCTCCACGTTTTAAGGTCTCTAGAATTCAAATCCATCGTTTTTAAAGAGATGTCTGTGTGTATGTATGTACGTATGTGGGTATGTACGCATGAGCGTTCGGAATTATTTTTCGTCTCAATTATCTCGAGAACTAAAAACAGTATTGCCGTTTTGTTCGACGCGTAATTACATAACTTAAAACTGAATGAGTTTTCAGCAAAATTGGTCCAGCCGTTTTGTATTTAGGATGAAAAAACTGAAAAAAGAGGTTTGGGATGTGTGACGCTAATGCAGATAATAATTGGATATTGTTATAAATGATTTTATATTGTTAATAACAATCAAATATTGTTAGTTGAAATTTGATATTGTAAATATAAACTCAATTATTACTATTCAGTAACAATCAAACATTATTAATAACGAATGATTATACTATTGATAATAATTAAATATCCTCAATAATGGTTGTGGATTCCGGGCCGAGATGGAGGACGAGAAGAAGACAAGTAAGTGGACGAGGTTGCCGAGGCTTCGGTAGAGGACGACCAGGTAGGCAAGGTGTCTTCCTCTACCAAAGCTTTTATGGTTAGATAAAAAATTAATAAAAATATTAAAAGTAATTATAATAATTTAAAATAATAATTACTAATAATAGTAATTATTAATAATAAAAATTAATAATAAAAGCAAATTATAGCCTTTTTATTTACTCCACTGGGAAGTTAGTCGTGTGGACCTTAAGGGTCACACCTAGACCACATTTTTTTGTAATGTAGTTATTATTAAAACGAAGTTAAATTTTAATAAATGTAAATATAAATTGCTTCTGAAGTTTTGATTTGACTTCTAGTCATAGTAAATATTGACAACAAAATTTGTTCTTGATGGTTTTAAATTTCATTCGATATGGAATACGATATACTAACATAACAATTATACAGAACTCAAATAACTTGAATGTGACTTTGGCCCTACTTGGTGAGGTTATGATTGGGATGGGTAAGGAAAGCCGAAAAAATCAATCATTTTCTATACTACTGAAACATCTACCCAAAATGTTAACGTAAAATTTGAGGGGCAGGTTTATTTTTACTGCAATTTGATGAAAATTTTGGCATCAAGGGGCGTCAACAGTTTAATTAAAAATTGATGTGTGTTTGTTACCTACTTTTAATATTAATTGATATCGTCGTTTGCTTGACCGCAAGAACAAATACAGCTTTGGATTAAGAATTGACACATTTTGCAGTTTAAAGTGCATATTAAACTGTTCTCCAGTACTCTAGATTCAAACTTTAGAATTAAACATTCAATTATTGTTTACCTTTCCTCTCACTTGCAAGTTACAATATTTTCTTCGCTGTTTTAAACAAAAAATAACGTTTTTACTCACACACATTTGTTCAATTAATTAAAAACTTTACGTACTATATGTATGTAGATACATAATTACATTTATTTCACGCCAGCTTCTGGAAAATGCATCATTCCACTCAGAGGTGTCCGAAAAGCTAAACAGTCGGTCTCGAAGAGCTTATTATTTTGTAACAGCATTACGCTTACAAGCATTAACAACGTTACTGCGTGCAGCGTTATTAAATTCTCTGTCCAACTTCCTGTATGGCCACATATACCATAAAACTTGATTTTTTCCTGGGCAAATCGTTTTAATCGTCATCCTTAAACACCTCATATCTGCGGGTATTATCTAAAAATCTGCAGATAATTGGTCAGAAAATTAACGAAACATCGGAAAGATTTTTTGGGTCAGACCAAATTGAAACAGAAATGAAAAACTCTCAAGCGTTAGCCAGGCAAGTTGCATCATATCCATCATCGCCATTATCATCGTAGCCAAAAGCAAAATCCAAAGCCAAAACGCCAAAAAGAAAAATGGGCATAAAGTTTAAATACAATCTACGGTAACCGCATTAGAGCATGGTTAAGTAATATCATGCCGGGATCGTCGTTTCTAGCACAAGCACCGGCAGAAGTGCAGAAGACGCAGGTGAGAAAACCAACTAAATGCTAGCACACGTGCATAATGAAGATGCGTTTTGGCAAGCGAAAGTATTATGCGAGGTTTTTGGCAGAAATATTGTTTCAGCTTCTTGACGGTTGGGCATGAGAGTTAGATGCTTAACTAGGCAGAATACGTAACGAAATTATGATTACGTAATAGTCAGTTTAAGTTTTAATGAATAGTTTTGAATCGAAATTCTTTCTGGGCGATAAAGGTCGGATCTAAATTGACATCATTTTTCAAAAAATATCGTAAGAACATTTGGCTTTCCTAAAGCTGCTGAAGTAGCAGTCTTTGATTTTCTCGTATGCTATGTAGCTCAGTAAAATAATATTAGGATTACACATTTGCTTCTTCAAATTATCTAAAAATTATTGATTTTTTTCTCGAAAATTGAAGACAATTAGAGATAAGTTTACCTAACTTCATAAAATCGTGGTGTTAGAAACACGTCCAAATAGAAAAGCTTCAACTATTAACAATAAATGATAAATACGTACTTTTTTAGCCAGTATCCTATCCTGATTCCAATAAGCGTTTTTAAATGATATCTTAACTTATTCACGAAAATCGCTTGCACTTGAATTAACTAAAGCCTTTTCAATTACCTCGGACTCGTCTTCAGCAATGGTTGTTTCCTTGCCAGAGCAGGCACTCATCAAATTAAGAGTCGAGTTTTTATAAAAAATTATCAGTATATACTATCCAAAGGTGTTTTTACTATCTCAAAGATTATTTAATGTTTACTATTTGTCGAAAAAAATGCAAAAACTTTTCACTAACTTCCGAAATATCTGAAACTCGTCAGATATTTTGGCATGCTTTAATGACGATGTTACCACGAACATATCCTAAATTTTATTCATTGATATGTGTCTCGGGTAAAGTAAGAAATATTAAATTTTACAACACATACAAAAGAACCAAGTGAACTGTTGATTTTCAAATCTATTGTATTATTTTTTCAAACACAGCTCAAATGTTCACCTCTAACAACGAGTCATTTTTCATCACGCATCTCCAGTCAAATCATTTCTACACGAAATGAAAAACGAACCAACAATAGTATCTATCATTAGTGTGCTAGTGCTATTGAAAAAAATCACTCTTCTTTTCATTCACAGTAGTGCTCCACCATCTTCTCCGATGAAGCTAATTCCTTCTACCGTCTTTCATAGATATTTACTGCACCAATGGGACGTCTTTTGCTTTTAACCACGCTAGTCGTTGATGCCGGCTTTTCGTGGCTTCGAAATTGGGTCACGACGTGATTTGGGAAAACTCCAGTTTTCTCACTTACTTTTCATTGCTTAGCTAGACATCCATGAGTCTACGTACATAGTAAGCTAATAAAACAATTATGGTCCACGTCAATCAGACGAATGAGATACATAATTTTCATACAGGGACTTGAAACAAAGATGTTCGTCGGACATTATTGACTATCAAATAGTTTACATCTGAATCCTTAATTCATGAATTTAGCCCAAAATAAATCCCGATAACTCATCCGAAACATTTTCTACCTTAGCCTTGTTGCTTAATTGCAGCGCACTCGGTTGTAAAAGATATTTTGATTGCACCAACTCCCAGTAGCGATAGTAGCCAAAACAAGTCCAGTGTCAGAGCCAATTGACATCAGGATAAGCGACTAACAGATCTATTGAACCCGTGCAACCTGAATTAAGGAGTTGAGCAAGATTGCGCTAGATTACTGTGGAAACCGACAAGTTCTTGACCTTAGTGGCTCGAACGGAAAACCAACGCTTGCAAGCCTTTCAGATATGCTTAATTTCACTATCGTTCTCCGATTTTTTCGCTGATCATTGTGAGCTGGTTGCCCAATAGAACCATGGCTGTAATTATAATATTGCAGACAGGCGAATTGATTCATGCCATCGACTTTAATTGGAGTTTCAAACGAAAAATATATGATGCCAACTGAGGTTAGTGAAGCTAAAGATGAACAAAAATCGTTTGTACTGCTTTAGATTCGTTCGTTAATATTGTATCTATGTAAGCTGTTGTATATATAGTTGTATATATAGTTCTTTAAGCAAACTTTTGATTTTGATGCTAAGGAAGATATTTGGATATTTTGAAAGAATTCACATTAAAATTCTATCAAACACGCTTCTACGTTTGACGAAAGTGTCCTGATTACCACTGCGGTAATGACGATGCTATTCATCATCAAATCACTAGCTAACGACATAGCCCTGTCACTCTGTCAGCGATTCATCTACATAATGTAGGTCATAGCATGTGTGACATAACTTCTTGTACCGTGCTTACAAATTCATGGCGTGCTCCATGCATCCTCAGCGGGTAGAGTGTGGCAGAAACTCATTAGGTCCGTTCATGCATTTGCATATCACCTGCAACCGCAGCGACTTCACATCCGAAAGACGTTCCAAGTCTAGCGACATTTGAGTAGAAAGACAGTTAGGGACTATTCCAATATTACGAAACGCATGCTCAAGTGGCTACCGAAGTATCTATGCTAGCTTTGCCGCGACACTTTGCAGATCTGTTTGCAAAAGAATATGGTAGATACCTGGTTTCCTATGTAAATTGATCTGCTAAAATAACACTCACTGGGACTATTTCCAGAAGCCACTTATTTATGATGGAATCAGGAGATCATTGTGGTGATAATTGAGTTATTTTGAAAGACAGTTTGAAACTGTTGGCCAACATGATCGTTGTTGAAGAAATATTACTAGAAAAGGGCATTAGTAAGAAATGCGAGCTCAGATTTCCAATCAACCGAAAATATGAATTAGAGAATATTAGCGTATCGAAGCTTATGGCTTGATTGAATAAATACTTCAATTTAGTTCTACACAATCTTTGGTATTTGCAGCTCGGGCATAGTTAGAACAAAAGAAGCTTATTGAATCATTTTTTTGAGAGATTGATATTTTTCTTGTTGCGAAACATCCAATAATTTCGATGAAATAGAGTAAAGCATTTTCTCGTGGAAATCTTTGAACTCAAGAATGCCTGAAACGAAACATTCAAATTTATTTGGGAAATTGTATAAGGGAAGCAAGCATGTTTTCGATATACGTATCAAACCCTAATTATGTATTTCCGTAACACACCCATCCTTTATTTAAATGCAGATCACTGATTCCATCGAAACACTACCGATTGTATGGAAAACCTCGAAAACCCAAGTAGCTCTGCAAGCCGTATCTTTTTATCATCAAGTAAGCTGGTGTGCTGTGAGCAGATTTACCAACGACCGTCACGATGTTACCGCGGGGCTTGCCGACGTGATCGCGTGCGGTATGCGCCCAACGGCTTCCTCATCGATTCCACTGACTCGGATCGAGCCAAAGTGAATCGAAATGAAAAGCGAAAGTGCGACATCTTTTCACTTTCAAGGCCGTGGTCACCGCTTGTCCCCAACCAGCATACAAAGTACCCGCTGAACTACATGCACGGACGATATACGAGTATGTGGGTGGAAGCAAATAAAAATCAGCACAAAAGATGTAACGTTTCGCTTTTCCCGAGAAATTCATATTCTGTAAATGCATGGCTACTTACCGCCGCAGACATTTTATTTGCTTAGGGAAAGAGTATCACGTGGAAGCGGCAGTGCCACCAATAGTTAAATTGACCATTAAGCGTCACTCCATGACTTCTGGAATTCACATGGTGATTTATTTCAAATTTTTGGCTGATGAACGAGTAATGCCTCTGTACCGGACCGAGGTGAAACAAAAAGATAATTAGCACATGATGGCAGAGACAGTGAGAGTTCAGCATTTGGGTGAAAACTCAGATATGACCTTGGACTCGTTGCTACTTTCAATTCCGCGTATTGCGCATTGGACAACGCCGCGACGATACACTCTTGTATTGTTTGCTATTCGATTACGTACGTAGGCCGCTATGGACTCGTTGAGTTTCGCTTTCATCTAGATTTTCGAGAGCGGTGGGCACTCGCGCCCATATTCGAAAGTTATTGAAGCTCTATTTGCAGACCACTGCTCCAGATACAATTGGAATGAGCGTGGAATATAATTTGCATATAAATTGTTAGGAGAAAGAATTCACACCACCGCCAGCCAAATTGAAACACTTTGTTTGAGTGACAGGTTACTCGCCTATGAAAGCATCTAAGTCTTTTGTTTATTTTTGATAAAAAAGGAAGTCTAGGTGCTGGCTAGTGAGCAAATATCTCATGATACACTACTGTGCTTGCTGAAAGCTGCTTAACTGTTTCTACTCTTTGGAAATATCAAGCTTTTTTTATTTTTGTGATTAAGCTGGATTGCAACATTTATGATGAAATTTTGATTTTTAGCCCACTAAAAAGGTTGGTATCATCCGTGATTAAGCTGCCTTATTTTCAGGTCTCTTTGAATACTAAGGCTTCTCAATATCAACGGCCTATTTAAAAGTTTCAAGTACAATAACCTAAACTGTCTTATTAACTTTCATTCGACGTGTAATTACGTAACTTAAAACTGAGTGAATTTTCGGCAAAATTGGCCATTTTTTATTGAGGATGAAAAACTGAAATAAAGATAAAAAATTAGCTTAATTTTTAAACTGATTCATTCATTCGTGCAGATTTCAAATAAATTCACAGAAATATTTTTATTATTGTGTCTTTTAGCAAGATTTTGATCAATGTTTCAAAAACATGTTAATAAAAAAATAGTTATAAACAAAAACAAGATTAATTTATAAAATTCCAAACTAATATTATCAGGTTTGAGAGAATGGTAGTAGTGACGTTAGTGCAGTTAACAATTATATATTATTATAAAATAATTAATAGTAAAAACAAATCATTGTTTATTTATTCACCCCACTGGGAAGCTAGTCGTGTGGATCTTAAGGGTCGCATCTAGACCACGTTTTTATATTTTAATATCATATGTGCGATTAGGCATGGAGTTGTTTGTGAGTTCATACATTTGAAATTGACTCGTTTTGGTTTGTCATAAATAGAAAAGCGATATAAGTGGATACAGATAAATGTGCTTCGGTAAGTTTCCACAATTTTTGAATGCACCACAGTTGACACTTTATTTTTCTTAAGTTTAGTCTTTATTTTCGTCATAACATAGAAACCATGCACAGAGTTAAAAATAAATCATCAAATTATGGCTCAATATAAACAAGCCGCGAGGTCCGATCAATGAGGTTCACACAAACAACTTACCAGTAATATCTACATAAATATTACAAATAGTAATGAACATAATGATACTCTAAATAATCATGATAAGAACTTATTTCGGTGTGAAGTAAAATGAGTCAATATTTGTTCAAAAAATAAATAAACCTGAATAGAGTCAGATCAGATGTCAGCTTCAGACAGGATCGCCAAACTCACGATAGGTGTGCGTTGAAAAATAATGGATCACGGCGAAAGCACCTGTGACCAAAGTTCAACTACGTCCCAAAAACGATCGCGAAAAAAACATTAGTTCAGTGAGGTTGGTTGCAGGCTAAAAGTAGCAAAAAAGTGAATTGATAAAGAAAGATTATTCTTTTTTATGTCTTTGATTTTTTGTGTGGCTGATTACGACTGCGAGTTGCAGCAGAACAAATAAACCAGCAATTCAAAAAAACAATCGCAAAGGATCAAGCTGGCTGACCAACCACTTCGTCTATATGCTGTGTGAGTGATTTCAGCGCAGAAACTGCTATCCGCCTTCGAGGATCAGCTGGGTAAGCTTGACGTCCAGACAGCGTTTAGGCAAAGCTGAAATTTGCCTTCGAAGATCAGTTGGGTAAGATCCAATTCCAGACAGCGTTTAGGCAAGGCTGAACTTGGAAAAAGAATTCGCAACAAAACCATCAGTAGTAGCAGCTGCAGCGAAAAATGTCCTGTTGTTGTCGTTTCCCGTCGGTGTTGATGAGATATGGATACCTCGTAGCGTGGATCGGTTTCACATTTCAAGAATCGTTCCCAGGGCGATTTCGGTGTGGAAACGGGTGACACTTTTTGTCTTTTACACCCACACGTCCGTCTTCATGCGTGATCACCAGATGGATTGTGCGTTCCATAGCCTACTTTGGCTAGGGATTTAAAAAACGTTTCAGGACCGATTCTCTGACATGTTTTCACCAGGCTTGCAGTCTCAGTAATAAGTCGAATTTTTAATAGTATTCGTAGCAAAATACTGTTTGCATATACATACATATATTATTTTATTCATAGTCCATTGTGTACTTTAAAATCAACGTTCATATCAAAAAAGCTCCCATTTGGCGTTTTTTTTTTGCTGAAAAAGAACCTGCATTTTTTCTGCTTGCATTTTTAAATAGAAAAACATCAAGATTAAATTCAAAAAAGCGAATTTTCTCAAGTACCATTTAGTTAAAAACGACCTTCACAGCTTAAACAGCTGCCCGGTTCACTCATATGGCGTAATAGGCTCTAGACAGAGTTCAACCCCTTTCTCTACATATATGCTCTTCCACTTTATTGTTCGCTTTGTTTACATAATATAAACACCAAGCTGTATAAAATCTAAACTGAATCAAAAAGCATTCCATAGAAAGAGAATAACCGAAAAACAAACAAAAAACCATAGCCATTAATCTAGCCTATTCCAAAGATATATTTCCACTCTACTTGACATGATACCAACTGAAAAAAAACGTATACTAGAAATTACAGTCATCATTAAAGAAAACCAACCGTCTTACACAAAACACTGGAAACTGTGCCACCGAGTCGAGCCAACTTACGTAATTGATCACTGATGCATAGTTACAATGATCACAATGAAACTATACCACAAAACTGCATATGCATAAATAAGCATGTTTAATAAGGCTTCTTTGAAACTGTTATACTAAAAAAGTGATTTTTGAATTCAAGCGAACCATCATTATTGTGTCGATTTTAGTGGGACACATTGGTTTTGTACATCTTAGATAATGTTTTTCCCTTCAAAACTTTTTCAGCCGAAGAAAAGCAGGTTTTTTATTTAAGGTTTGTCGAAAAACTGAAAAACTATGTTAAATGTTCGAATTCTTGTTCAAACTTTTAGTCTTAGATGAAAAGTATCTTTCCGTCATTTTTTAATAAAAAGATTTTTTTAGTGAAAGCAAACAATATCTGAAAAGGTAAAAATATCAGCCAAATTACATACGGTACTTAGATTCTTTTAATGATTGCAGCTCGATTTTTCATATTTTCATTCGCATCCAATCGATGCTTTAGCAACATTATGAAACTTCAGTAAACCATATGCAACCATTGCATCTATGATATGAATTATAAAGTGAGAAAGAATTTGAATTTGGAAGGGTTGTTTTTGTTTGACTCAGGTAAACTTTGAAAATTTCAATTGAAACTGTCTGTGGGCTCCTATTTGGCAGTATGTAGCTTCGTTACCAGAAACGGCTCGTAGAAATAAAGCAAATTTTGGTTCTCCGAAAGTACTAAGTACCTCAGATCCACAAAAAATTCCACACTATAATGATCATTGTTTTCGAATACAATGATCAATAAAGCGTGTAATTATTTTAATTAAGAATATAATTAATTAAGAATCTTGTTTCCTTAAAAAGAGTTGTGTAATCGATGTAGAATTTCAGATAATGAATGAAACCATTAACGTTTCCTATGGCCTTATAAATCTATTGCCTTATAAACCCATGTAAATTTGTTTTACAGACAGTTTGTACTGTAAAAAAAACAAAGATATGCTACTCTATACGCTTTAATTAATGGATTACAAAGTCAGGGGATGTGTCCTTCATGCCAAAGTGAAAAAAATTTAAAAATACACGAATGAATCTGATTCAAAAGCCGCTAAGTGCAATTTGACTTGCTAGAGCAATACTCTAAGATGGAGAAAACAAGAATAAAGTGAAGATTTATTCACATATAAATGTTTACAAATGTTTACTTTAATATGGTATCTAGTACCGGTTATAATTCTGAAAAATCAAAAATCAATCAAATTTCATTTTTCAGTTTATTATACATTAAGGGGTATGGCCACTGCAGCAGGTGCAAAATCATGTGTTTTTTAAATATTTTTTTTCATATGGAAATTTTATTTATTTATAAAAATAATTGTAAGTACATAAAACTACAATATCGGAGAATCGGAAAAAAAATTTATAAACGCATTTTTCAAACAAAATGGCTGAGTTTTCGTAGCTCCATTCCGCCGTGTTTTTCAAATCGGCCAAATAACTCGAACAATTTTCATCCGATCGACTTAAAATTTTAATCACATATTTATAATTGCATTTCGCGAAGAAGTACCTGAGATTTTTTTATAGATTAGAAACTTTCCATTTTATGACACTTCTTAAAATTTTATTAAGATATTCTCAAAAATAAAGAAGTTACGGCAGTTTGAGCGCACATGCCGTTTTCGCTTTGGAAGTGATATTTTCAGTAATCGAAACTTTAAACGCGTTTTTCTCGAGATGACGTTTTTCCAACTGCGGACACTTATTCTCCGGATTGGTCAAACCGATTTAAGTCAAATTTGGTGTGCTACTTTATTCAAGTATCTTGTGTGGTAATCTACCACAACATAGTCCAAAAATCAATCAAAAAAAATTGTCAAGCGAAACAAAGTGAAAAAGTGATTTTTCCAAGAAAAAATTTCAAACAACCGTTATTTTTTTCATCATTTTTTTTCAAAATATTGTGGTAAATTACTACGTAAGAAACATTCCTCTTTGAAATGTGGTTTGGTTTTTTTCTTCATTCCTGAGATTATCTGTTCGCAGTGGGGCGAGGCATTTTTCGAGACATTTTTCGAGACATCAACTTTGGCGCCCTCTATAAATTAGTAGGAAAATGAAACAAAAAAATTGTTTTTTGTAATCTTCAAAGTGTGTGTTTTACCAATGTAAATTTTAAAGTTTATATACAATAAAGAAGCTGAAAAAAAATATTTAAAATTAGCCTGTTTTTAGCCTTCTGACCGGTACTACCCCCTTAAACTTCTTACGTCAAAAGCCAGCCAACCTAAGTATCAAGTGAAGTCTTCCTGGATTCATTATCATTAACAATCTTCCTATAAACAAAGATTAAATTTTGGCATCATATAGGAGTCACGAAAAATAATATTGCTATCCAATTTATCAAGTCAAAAAGTTCATCGCCCATTAAAGTCTACAACAAAACAAATCAATTACAAACATACATCACTTGCATCGCAAATATTATTTCACATGGGAAGAACCTTTCAACGAAAAGTAAATGAACTTTGCTTTACGAATTTTATCAAATCAACTTACTCATATTATTTGGAAGGCGAAACGATCAGGTATGTGGTGGGATTCTTTCATCCTGCAAATATTTTTTCAACCCAAAAGCTCCAACTGTTGAATGCACATTCTAAACTTTATCGTAGATTGCACTTATCTGCCTTTGATAAAGAAGTTGTCTGGTTGATAAATGTCATTTTTTAGATTGTATCGTTGCTGTTTATCGAAAAATAATTCGGAGAAGAATGAACATAAATCGTTTCAATATGAGAACTGTATCAGCAAAAACAAAACTATTCAATTGCAGATGTAAACTTGATTCCTGGCCATAAATCATGGTTTTTTAATGTGTGTAATTTAATGTTTTTATGGCGAAAAACACTGATTATATCTTTATTATATCCTCAACATATTTTTGAATCCATTAGTTCAGAAAATATAGAAAAATTCCAAATTCTACCCGAAGACATTCTAAATTTCATTCAATGGCAGTCAGCCTTACCAATTTGTTCGAGCGAACATTTTTCGTACACACTTTCTTTAAGAAATTATTCGAGAAGAATTCGTAAACCACATTTGTTAAAAGGCAGTCTATTTAATAACAATATATTATAATATATTACTATAGTTCCGAGTACACTAAGTTATACGAAAGAAAATCACTGAAATACACACTGGGTCACATCCAAACTCGTCCATTTGCATTGGTCAACAACATGGATTCTTGAACTAACAGGGAACAAGGAATAAAATTTGTATTGCAGTTGCAGTTATGTATCAAATGTTTGCTTACCACAACATTATTTGATTCAAAATGTCGATAAAATGAGAAATAAGGAAACATTTTCTTACTACCAAAGTATGCAATGATGCATACAATTTTTGCTCTTGGCTGCTATAAAATTGTCCAAAAGTTCTCGAAACTCTACCATAATCACCATAAATTAATCTCATTGTTAATTTGCGAGACCATTTGGAGAAAAACTGCGTGAAAACATGAAATTTCTAGCAAGGAGCAGTTGAAAAATATTATATGTATATTATTTTTGAAGTTGTTGCGTGCCCCCACTACCACACTTCCCTCCCAGCCAATCATCCTCCATGTGCCCCGCCAATTCGGACGCCACATGAAAGATGATTGCCGAGAGGAGGCCCCGTGCGGAGCACCCACCAACTGTGGCCGCATAGTGGCGACCGTAGAGTAAAATTTATTATTATCCAAGTCATGTGGCGTGTTTTCGGTATCAAAACCATACTTCAATCAATTAAATGAAAATACTCACTACAAATTATCCAGAAAACATTCTTCCGATCTTTTGCTACTTTAGGTAAATGCTTATGTTGATCTTAATTTGCTACATTCTAGTACAATTAACGGATGACGTAGATCCAGCACATCAAATGATAAAACTCGAGTGAAAGTGTTTTGCACTCGAACGATATCCATTAAAGTTGCTTTTTTCCAGCTTTCCTTGGAGCCGTTTCGGTTTCAAAACAGCTTTCGTATTCAGCGGCTTATCGGCGAACTTTTCGCATTGGTTTCCGTGTTTGTGGATTTTTTCAAAACCATGTCCTTCGGTCAACTTTGTGAGTTGGCATCGGCTGTTCTCGTTTTTCCTTGACGACGACTATTTGCTTCCTTCAGCTTCACCTGAACTATCTTACAACTTTTATTTTTTTGTCAACCCGTCGCGTGCGTTCACCACAACAACCTTTTTCCAACTCTCCCACACACATCTCACTCCCGTCTCGAGTCGAATCATTTTTCTCGTCTTTTATGCCTATATATGGTAATCAGTAAATTTGTCCAATCAAATCCTCGCTCGATCACCTGAACTCACCACGACTAGAACAAAGAAAAACACGTTTCTCACCTCTCGAGAGAGACAGTGCGAGTGGTGGATTAGTAATTCGGATTTTAGAACTGCCAATACGATTATTTGACAGTGTAATGATGCAATTTAAATTGATTAACGTTTTGGTAGAAAATAAAAAAATGTGTCATAAAATGATCCGCAACAAAGTTCATCGCACATTGGTCTCAAGCGACGTCGAAAAAGAGATTTCGAGATTCTTACCTGACTTCCTTTCGGGGACTCTCGTGGTCCATCTAAAGCCATTTTCCCCGTCAAAACTGACGAAGGACGACCTCTACTTCGGCCTCGTCTTATCTGAGTAGCCGTTACATGATGACGCTCGCTTTGACGCTGCCTAGGTTCCAACAGACGCTGTGCCAAAGACGCGTTTTCGAAGTCGTCATCGCTATTCTCTGCTTCTTCTAAGCTGGAATCAGTAGGTGATTCAAACTCTTCATCATCCTCTTCGTCAGAAGATGCTCTGTCTACGGCTTCCTGATATGCGTCGTCATCAAGCAGTTGTGCATTTAGGGGTTTACCATTTATGTAAAATTATTAAATTTTATATGAGATTTTTTTTGTACTTTGATGAATATACTTACTTGATATCACAAGTTGGATGAAAAAAACTTTTTTTTCGATCCAATCAGCCCCTAAATCAACGGTAATGACACAATGGGGTACTTTGGACCCCACTCTATTTTTCGAACGTTCTCATATCTTTAGTTTTTCTATTCAAAATATTACATGAAATTTTATGAGGCATCACCATATTTCGCACTATTCTATTCGAAAACGATTTTATCTCAAAACTATTTTTCCATTAATAAACAATTTCAAAGACTCGCCGACGACATCTTAATGTTTTCCAATTAAATTGTAAATCATCACATCTATTCTATTTACAGCTGTCCGACTGTTAAAGGTAACGGATGCAATTAAACTTGTTTATTAAATCATCTAATGTCTTTGAGTTTGAATGCATGTTCATGTGTATATCTTGCTTACATCGCCTTACTGTTATTTCACATTTCATATTACCGCGGTTAATTTGCTTCGCGAGTACATCTTTATATCAAGATTTTCGGCTTTTGGAACTACTTAAAGTATAACTTGAGAATTCCATAGTTTTACACGGTGGTAAACATGCTGAAAGATTGCTGTTGGTTGAGAATGCTTGACATCAAACACAGTCGAAGGAAGAATAGAAGATTCAAGTAGTTTAAAAAAATAACAACATAGTTTTGGTAGGAATATCTTGTGGGGAATACAAGCACACTATCACTAATCATTTCAAATATGTGGAATACCTTTAATAACTTTGAAACGTTAAAAAAACTATGTAAGTGATATGCAGGGATCCTATGTAAGTATAAACATATTCGTCAAACAACTGCAACTTTTGACGTGTTTTAACTTTTTCGAGTCGCTGTATTTGCTGTTCCTGAAATGAAACCAAAAATTCTAGAAATATGCCATAAAATATTAAGAATCAACCAACAATTCATGAAGAATTATTTGCAAGTTAGTGGTAAGCTAAAATAATGAATAATACGTCGTCCGTCTTGCAGAAGTAGGTACGCAAAAATATGAGATATGTATCTTACAAGCGTTACTTTTGTTTTGCACATTTCCATTGGGGCAGTTAAAACTTTCAAACTTCAAGAAGAAAGTTGGCGGCTACCATTGTCATACCAGTTATCTTGAAAAGTCAACGCCGAAAATTTAATAATAATTTTTAATGTTCTTGTCGTGACATCAAAGGGCAAGCATACAATTTTTCGGGAAGTACTCTCTGGTTTATTCGAGCACTGTATAGCATAAGAAAATATGTACGTAGTGTTCGGTGAGATCTTAACTGTAACGAAACATTTCAACTTTAACGGAATATTTTCTGCAAATAAAGAGCTGCTGGTAAATGACCAGTTGTGGTCAATGACATGACATATAAATCACTTTTGGAATTGGTCAACGTTCTCTTAGGCGTTCTGCGAAGAACTTTAAGTACATGCCAAACAAAATGAAGCCTGTTACAGCAAGAATAAGGATTTCTCTTTACCATCTAAATTATGTCTACGACCTGTTAAAAAATTTCAAGTTTATAGAATCTATTAAAAATGTCGGTGTATTTTTTATACCCCAATCTTTATGAACACCATTCATACCGAAATTGGTATGATCGTTAGACTTTCAGAGTTTATCAAACAAAATTGATTTTAAATTTGTGATTTGAACCAAAATATCCGTAAAATAGATCAAATCTACACCATCTCTTGATAAATTTGATTCCAGATTTCGTAAAAATCACAAATTATTAGTTTTGATTTGTAAAAATAAAAAAATTCTCAATCAGTCCCATAAGCTATAGCTTGAGTTTCTTTATGTTCAGTGACATCTGCAATATATAGATATTCTCCAAAAACTATCAAAATTACACTAACGGTGTAGAAATTCTGTGTGTAGTTACATCAATTTTATTTAAACAAGTCGTGAGGTGCGACCCATGAGGTCCACACGGTCAACTTCCCAGTAATATCTAAAAAGATATTAAAAATATTAAATACAATAATAATTATGGAAATAATACTACTTTTAATAATAAAAATGTACTTCTCGTAAAAGTTATTGGAATGACTTAATATTAATCATAACATCTACGCGAGCGTCAATTGATTACGTAAGGATTTTGGTGCATTGGTTTGATTGATTATTCACGCGGATCAATCGGAGGGGGGACAGGTTACAAAGCACTAAAAGCACAAAAACACTACTTTTCGAAAAAAAATTATAAATTAAAAAAAACGCTTTAAGGATTTTTTTTTAAATATAAAAACATCATAAAAATGATAATACGCGTCGATTGATACCTTAATGATGGAAATATTATATTTAGTTCTCGAGATATAATGAATGACGCAAATGACCTTGAACGTTTAATGATTTTTTATTTTTTATTTAATTTTTTTTTGTAATCATGAAAAAAACTTTTGCTGGTTTTTGCACAAGAACTATTTGGAGTATGTAAATTTTATAAACATTGATTACTTAGGTTTGAAAATCAGGTTGAAAATTTTGTGTTTTTGAAAAAAAAACTAATTTTTTGCACTTTTTTTTTTAAATTAAAAAACGGCTCCATAAATTTTTTAAAAATTTGATAGAATCACATAAATGACAATACGCGTCGATTGACACCTTGTTCAAAAAAATCGTACGTTTGGTTCGCGAGATATAACGCATGACAGAAATGACATTCAAACGGGGAAAACAGCAAACCCCCCCAACCGAAGTTTCCCAAAAACTAATCAGCTCTTAAGATTGCAAAGACGCTTCGATGGACACCTCAACGAACATTTTGAATTTTCTCCCATGTTTAGCGCTTCGAACGATTGCTTGATATTTTTACAATTCCTTTCCATTAAAACGCTATATTTTTTAATTTTTTCCATATATATATATATATATATATATATATATATATATATATATATATATATATATTCCATATATATATATATATATATATGGAAAAAATTATATTATATTTTTTTATTTTTTCCATATATATATTCCATAGAAATATATGGAAAAAATTAAAAATATAGCGTTTTAATGGAAAGGAATAGTAAAAATATCAAGCAACCTCAACGAAGTTGAAACGACTTTATTTACGTGAGTTATGCTCGTAGAAAAGTGTCCACGAACGTACATACGTACGTACGTACATACACACACACATACATCTCCCTTTCTAAAAACACTTTATATATACTCTATAGACCTCAAAACGTAAAGAAATGTTGAAAATTTCAATTTCGATTTTCGAGGCGATTACAAGAACTACTGGGAAGTTAAAAAATACAATTTGACTTACTAGATGTACTATTAAATCCATTCAACCTAGAGTAAATTTCAGTGGGTTTATTCTTTTTATACTCTATTGAATCAAATTTGATCAATTAGCAGTTATGGAAATTGATTCGAAAAATGAATGGATTTGTACACATTTTTTATAAAGTTAAAACCAAAAGCTTTAACAGTGTAGAAATACGGGTGATTTAGGTGAAATGCAGTGAAAGTTCGGATATTGCTTTTTCAGTGAAGAATTCTAGGATGTAATATGAAACGGGCAAAAATTGAATGAACGAACTATGGAAGTGATTAAAAATGTCCTGGAGTTCAAATAGTATGTTTTTTTGTGATCAACTACTTAATTGGGAAACCCTATTTGAATCTTAAATCGAAGGATCGATTGCCTTATAAATGACATGACAATTAAATTTTTGCCGTATGGGCCAAAAAATTGAAAGCATATCCTCGTTTTTGAATTGATACTAGTTTGCATACGTTAATCACAAATGATTCGTTTGAAAAATTAACGTAGAGTGAATTGTGCATCGTTTGGAAGTTTTTTTCTCAGGAATTGATATTGATTCTAAATTTTAGTCTTATTGTCTCGAAAAAATGCAATTTCCCTGAACAAAAACCAGATTATCTTTCGAATTTTTTTGTGACAAAAATAGCATCTCTGTTGGCTCAATAATTTCAAAGTCGTTATTTTGCAGTTCTTGTGCTCAGCGTGAAAAGACCAAATTCTTCACTAAGTTATTCAATGTTACTCAGACGAACATCTGAAACAAGATTTTTTTTATTTCATGGAAAATTGTCCTGTGATCAGAATCATATCTGTGTTTAACGTGGAGACCTACCCAGGGGGTTTTACTTTACGGTCCGCGATCGGACAACGGGCAGCTACCATGCGGCTGACAACGCCCTCCCACCAACACTACCTTCTGATTGCAGGCTCAGTGACCTTACTGGTGGAAGCCAGGCCTACCTAATCCTGTGCCGATCTCTCCGTCTCGGTACCGGGCTACCTCGTAACTCCACGCTGAACTCCCAGAGGTGCTGCAGAAGTCCCAATGCTCGGAAGCATGAAGACTTCAAAGCGCATCCAAGTGGGCTCTACCCTCATATGGGTCTTAACCAACAGCCACCACGTTCGCACCCCCCTATAAGGAGTGCTCACCGCGACCGGAGGGAGGATTTTCCTGACTTGGCCGCGATCCCCGTGGTACCAGATTGACCTCTGGTAAGGTTTAGTGGATTTGAGCCCCTCGCAAGCTCACTTCGGTTGTGTCCGACTGCAGACACTGGAACGATCACCAACCTAAGGTACGCGGAGACGGCACTCCCCGAAGGCTGCGCTGGAATCGTCCAAGGACTTTGACTAGCGCTGATACTCCCATCATCACCTCCCTGCGTATTGTCCTGTGATCAGTCAGGTTGAACCTTGTGTATCAGTATGACCTTCCAAAGAAAAGACAATAGAAAAAACACACATATTTTTGAGACACGAGTTTAGCCATTGGTGTTTGTGATTTTCATTGTGGTGTTTTAAATTAGTTTTTCAAACATCCGTAATTGTAGTTACCCAAAAAAGAATATAGCTGAAAGAATATACATACGGTCTATAATTAATAAAGGAAATGGTGATTGTTGAAACAGCTTATGCACATTTTGAGTCGAATTCCTTCCCTTAAATGTTACCAATTTTTCAAGAGACTTACTTGGAGGAAAATTTAAAATGTTGTCGTTATTTAACTTTTGAATAATTCCAGAAACAATAAAAAGGATTGATCGATTCATGCCTATTTGGTAAAGAAAGTGACTAGATTATTTGTATGTACGTAACATCAAAATTGTGAGCATTGGTATGAAAGCGAGTTTCTTTTATTTATGTATATCCTTACTAAAAATGAAAAGTAAATTAATGCACAGAATTTTAATCAAAGAGACCCACTAAGCTTAACAGTTTTGCAGATGATACTTTCTGTCTCATCTTCCCAAATAGATTTCTTTTTGTTTCTCGATTTGCCGTCAAACAAATATGTACACGCAAATCTGCTGTTTTCACTTATTCATTAGCCTTCAGCAGTCACCGTTCCACGCATCCTAGCGAAATCGAATTGGCACTACATCGTCTAGCATTTCCATTTTTGGTGCTAGAAACTCTATGGGCGTCAGTCTGTGCGGGTTATATTCGCGCAAATGATTCATGCCCTCATTATGCTCATGCAAAGTGACAATCCTCTTTTCTGTTGGAGGTGTGCTAAAACCTTAAAATCATGCAACCTGGTCGATCGTTCGCAGCACATCAAGAAGCTCTTGCTGCATCACACATCATCCCAAGAACTCGCTGCAGTGTTACCTCTGAGTGAATCACTTGGGAAGTGGTGTAGGCTTTCAAGCAAACACCACACTTGAGCCGTGCACCATTATTACAACTGGAAAATTATGCAGCTGCTGTAGTTCTTTGAATTTTAATAAATTTCATATGAAAATTCGAAGCAATTAACTAGCGTCTTTGCATCCGTACATGACCTTTAAGACTCCACTTACCTTGCCTTGTTATTCGCGATAGCATCTTATGATAGTGCCAGGAGATGACAATATATCGCATAGAGTTCCCGACTAGTGTTTCACAGGCATACTATGACTCTAAAATTTTCATCATGACAGCACAAACGAAGTAAAACGTTGATTGAAACAGCGATTAATGCTACAAAGAGCCAACATCAACGTATATAATGTGCCTCTACATAAGTTTACCAACGCAAAGCCATCCAAGAATAACATGATGAGTGATTGTGCTTCACAATTGACGGCAAAAGAGAAGAACGATCTTCCAAACAGTGCTCAAACAATGTGGGAGTAGATACTCGAAGCTATGAATTGCAAAAATTGCTTTTCGAAGTGATTCTTCTAAGGCTGCCAACAAAAGCTTCTGCTTGCTACCTGCTGTTCGAATTTCTCCTTCAAATTACAAACTATAGAATATCAAACCTCATATGCGAGATCCCGCCCACTCCTTTCCATGTTTCCTCTCACATATCCCGGCCAACATTATTTTTGCATATGTACAAATACTGTGCAATTCGGACCGCAAAGTCAATCAAATTTCCATGCACATGAATTATAGTTAAATCGCAGATCATAATTAAGAATTCGAAATCAAATAGATAAAGATCGTATGTTATGTCGGTGCAAAGTTGCTTGCGGTTTGAGCTTGCATGCAATACCGAAGCACTTTATCTATCTATCTACCTATGAAGTGCATCTATTATAACAGCGCGCGCGGTAGTATACAATTAACAGCTGCAATTAATCTGCTTTGCAGATTGTTTTTAAACAAGATTAATGAAAGTATCTTTTGCAATTGCACGATTCAGTGTTTAAACGTACATGGGTAAATTAAAATAAATGCTCATATTTGTCGACAAAACTTGACATCAAATACTGCCCCGAATACAAACAAACTACAAAGCAGATATTTAGTAAGTTGTTTTAAAAATTATGATCAGATAATGTGACAAAAGAAAATCGAGTTTAATTTATATTTCCAACTGAAATAAACTTTCGATTCCAACTTGAATATTCATTATCCGTGGAATCAAAATGATATCCATTTTGGCGGGAAACAATGACATATAGTATAATGTTGAAGATAAGAAAATACTAGAAAAATATTAGCAGTTTTTATTTATGTTTATGTATCTGCTACAATTTTTAGACTTTTCGTTTGCATGGATATATTTAATGTTATATCTTATATGTTATATCCCAGCGGCGAAAGTATGGCAACGTAAAAAATTTCAACATGAAGTTTTTCAAAGACCAAAGTATTTCCGTTTCCTTTTACTTTGCATTGACTGTTAGTCCTGTTATCACTGCATTATTATGAAAGGATATAGTACATGTCTTTTGAAAAATCCAAAACCACTATTTGCTTTAGAAAATCAATTTAATGATTAACTGCACTGTGACAAAAGTATATATGCGGCAAAAGTATTGCAACATGGACATTCTCGCCCAAACCTGCTTGAATGGGCATTGTATTTGGCAGTTGCTGTGCAGGCTGATTGTCATTTTTAGAAAAAGTGTTCGCGAAACTTTGTCGAATATTACAGTTATTTTTCTTAACAATACAGCAAAATAGTTAAAACGAAGGAGTTGAGCATCGAAAAACGAACAGAAATCGTTGAAAAATTCAGAAGCGATGTTTCAACGGCTGATATTGCTTTAGCCTATAAAATGAACAGATGTACTGTAATAAGGCTGTACAATAAAAAGATAACTGAGAGAACGCAAAAAAACAAAAATAGGAACGGACGAAAGCTTGCGACTACTGACAAAGAAGACCGAGTTCTTATTAACACGGTAGAA
The DNA here is from genome assembly GCA_963942545.1 of Oxycera nigricornis. NCBI lineage: Eukaryota > Metazoa > Arthropoda > Insecta > Diptera > Stratiomyidae > Oxycera > Oxycera nigricornis. Next base: position 14,511,015 of record OZ012662.1, read on the forward strand.
AAAACATCCAGCTTTATCCTATAAGGTTGTTTCTAGGACATCAGCAAAAAGGGTCAGTGATCAAACTTCAAGAAGAAGATGCAAGGAAGCTGGCATCAAAACGTTTGTCGCGCGGAAAGCTTATCTCTGAAGCTAATAAAAAGAAACGTTCACAGTTTGTCAAAGAGCACTTAAATAAGCTACTGGAATTCTGGAAGAATATTTTACGGACAGATGAGAGCTCATTTCTGTTTCATGGCCATTACGAAAGAACAATTTAAGCGGTTACAATCAAAACAAACAAAATCTATGGCCACACAACCGACGAAAAGACATGGAGGCGGCTCAGTTATGTTTTGGAGATGTGTTTGCTTTCATGGCCTTGAAAATTTAGTTGCACTTCACTGTGGAACCTTAACGCAAGCTCCTTATCTTTTATTATAGCTGCATAAAACTATCGACTGGACTCTCCAACACGACAACGCTTCGTGTCATAAGAGAAGACATGTTACAAATTTCCTCAATGGCGTTGGTATCAACTTTCTAAACTGGCCACCTCAAACTCCTGATTTGAACATTATCAAGAATATTTGGTCCTACTTGAAGCGTTCTCGTGTAATCAACATGAAAAGGACACGAGAAGAGACAATTGAAGAGATTACAGGACTTTGAAAATCAGTGTCATTGGATTAGTATATTCGGTACCCCGCAGGTTGCAGGCAGTTATTGAAGCAAAAAGAGGCAATACGGACTACTAATGTAAACGTAGAAAATTGTACGAATACTCAATTGAATCATTCTCACGTCGAGACTTCTTCCATGAGATATTGTTCTTTATCTTCTGGAAGATTCAACTTATTAAATAACATTTTGTAGCAACAAAAAGTGGTCACGAAAATTCGAATAGCCAATTAAACAGCTTCACATGCCTCCATTTCCGACATCGACGGGTGCATATAGCAACTCGGCTAGAGAAAACGTTCGGCTCGTTCTTCACCTACGTTCCCGTTCTCGTTAAAAAGATACATATGCTCGCACTATCATATTCGTGAGCGTATTACGAATGGAATCAAAACGGATCTTGGTACTGCTCCTCAACTCCTGTGCAGCTGGAATCGTGACTGGCCAATTACCAAATAAGACGACCCTCCACCGTGTTCTGAAATGGTTTATCTAAAGTAATACAATCATTTGCTGCGACCGGCATGGCTCCAATGCAACTCAGGCTGATTTAAGGATAAAGAGTTTCTTCTGCAGTGACTATGACTGAGAAGTGATAGTTGTTCAGTTAATATACTGGCCCCTATTATCGATATTTTTGGATGATTCAAACTTCGTAGGACTCGTCGTTGCGGAAAATGTCAATACCAGCATCTTCTCGGAGAATGATGATTTCGCCGGGGTAAGCTTCAGCGGGAAAGTGCACACGAGCACAATGATTCAGGAGTCTGAGTTATTGTTATGGGTATAAACGATGGGGTTCTTGTCTGCTTGGCAGCTGAAAGTAGTTACACTCGCATTGGTTAAGAAGCCTGGAATTGATTTCGAAAGTGAAATCACGACAAAATATGAGCACTCCAGCATGACAATTTTTGAATGAGCTCGAGTTTTTTTTAGAAGATAATGAGAAAGAAGAGTTCCACGAAATAAGCCAAATATGCTCTTAGATGATTGCATCACATACTTTTATATAACTAACTAACTTATCACTAGATTCATCCCAGGAAAGGAATTGATCTTCAGCATAAATCATAGCTGATTAGCCTGACTGAAAATGTGTCCAGTCACTTAATCATCTAGGCACAATATTACCAGGACACAATCATTTGCAACCAGTAGAATCTAATTAGACTACTTCAATAGCTCGATGCTTCAGATGAAGAATTCAATATTATGTATTAAATTCAATGAAACGGACCCAAAATACCACAGGTAGCTGTATGCTTTCTTCACTCGTTTAACACTTTTATGAGCTATGCTGAAATGGTACCATGCTCTTAAGTGTAATCTTCCAGGGTTTTACTGTCGTAAAAATGATCAGTAAAAGACATAGAAGCCTCACGGAAGCATACAGGATATGTGAATTATTCTAGTGAAAAGAAACACCTTGGAAGATTACACTTAAAAACATGGTACCATTTCAGACAAAAATCAAATCAAATTTTTCGAATATACCCTCAATAAGTTGTCAATTTATTTTCAACTGAAATTTGAACTGACTCACATTTGGTCAAGCAAAGTTCTGTTCAAATGCTATTTATTTGGCATATCTAAGTCTGCTTCCAAATTCCAGCACTTTAATTTCATGAGCTTGGATCCTATTATTCAGCCTTAAATCTTTCAGTAAATAACTTACCGTCATTACTTCCAACTTATTGCAAATTCATGACGAAGACGGCGCAAAAAAACAACGAAGATTGGTGCGGAACTATCGTGCCAGCGAATCGTTTCGCCGTACAATGAATAGTCAATTCGCTGACCTAGTTTTGTTCATTCACTAACTTCGTTAGATATTAGATTTAACTCTCACTATCGTTTGGCTGCGGGCTGCAGATTCAACGTAGGTTTTTTATGACGTTGGCTCTTTGGTATCGAATGAAGTTCTTGCTGAAGTTGAACATCTTTAAGGTGGGTACTTCCGATCCGATTTTGAAACCTTATTCTGATTTAGGAGATGCAGATTTTAAAGTCGTTTGAAACCGACAGATAAATAGTTACGTCCCTAGATTGCAAATATTTTCAACCAAATGGGATTGGACGGGTCCCCTTAAACTTGGATAGCTTTTCTCAACGACTGATTTTTAAAGCCATTCGAGAATAGCGGCTTGGCTTAGTGTGAGAAAACCATCGTTCGGGCAAAAAGCGTGGTTCATCTTGTGTGCCGCAAAGGTACGGATTATGCAACACGAAGAATTCTCTGCTTTTTCTTCACTTTGTTTGGTCGCGGTCCCATGCATGCACTCGTTCACCGCTCACCTCACCCGGCCGCTTTTCGCTCTAATGCTTTTGATCGGTTATCTCTTTTATTGTTATAACACTTCTTGGTTTTCGCCGAGGTTTGGCTGCTTTGTTGTTTGCTCGGACGCGGAGGATTCCACGGCGACCAATGTATCGATAGATACTTGTACAAATAACTACTCAAGTTATCTGATGCCAGCGTGAAACGTGTTATGTAGATAAAGTGTGGGTTGACAAGGGAACATTACTGGGTCGTGATTATCATGTCCGACAGCGACAGTTGATCATGAATTACGAATTTCGTGCTAAAACAACAATGCATTACGTCAAATTCACATATTGCCAGAATTGTGCTGGTTTTCGTTGCATGCATGCGAGACTTAAATAAGAACAAAAGTGTTTAGGTTCGAAAAATATGAAAATTCGTTGGTTTCTAATGTTGTTGATCAACACTATGTAACAAATCACGGTAAAGGTTAAGATTATGGCCCCCACACCCGAAGAAGGTGGGAATATAAGGGTTCGGAAGAGGGGGGTTTCCCTACTACTATGACATAAATTGTTCGCGGCGGTCCCGGCCCCATAAGAAGTTATGGGGGTTCCCCCACAAAAAAATGGTCATTTCGCCTATTTCCAGAGATCATATGAAACTGTAAACTTGAGCTGAGAAGTGCTTTTTAGACTTATTTGGAAGTCGAAAAAATTTAAAAAATAAAAGAAGTTTTTTTGTGTTAAAAATAAGAAAAAATAAAAATATATAAAGAAAATTAAAAAATTATAAAAAAATGATGACTGTCATTTTTACTGTAAACGTAATATAAATAGGAGTAACACTTTGGAGACAAGTTTTTCAAAAAAAAATATTGGGTACCAAAAATTCTATTGTAAAGCTATGCTAATTATTTTGATATTTAAAAAACAATGTTTCAACCATGCTTGGTGTTCTAAATGGTTTAGTCAATCAATGTTAGTGAATATTATTGCAGAGTCGAAATCATCTATTAACAACATCATTGTGAGCATACAGCGATGATGAAGAGAGCACGATGAAAATGAATTTCCACCGAAAACATGTAATATAACTTTTCAATGAATCCTTTATTAGTAAGTTTCAATTGTGACAGTAGCTGAAACATTTTTATAAATTTCGCCGTTAAACTGTATCCTCGGTCGTAATATTCCACGCCATGTTATAGTAAATTGGGTATTAAATTACAAGAACAAATAACTTTGTTATATTTTGGAATTCATAATGGAAAGGCTTTATTACAAGCTGCTATGGTTCTTTCTTCTTAACGATGTGAAATACGTTGTCCTTTTTAATTTAATGAAAAAAATTTAGTCCAAAAAAATTACCCTATTATCCAACACTCAAACCCACAATACATATATTTAAACTATGCCCAATTTTCGTGCGAGTTATGCTCTTCCGAGCGGCTTAAACTTGAATGACCTCTTTGATTTTGCCGTCATCCTCAATTGTTGCTAGCAGATACTCAGTTACTTCACTGTTACTTCAGTAGTAAGATATATAGACAGATATCTACATAATCATATAAATAGTACCTAACCATCCAATCAATAGTACATAATCATCCAAAAATCAAATACTTTTCATGCAAAGGATAAGAAGTGTCTTTTAGAGCCGAACCTTGAAATATTCACAGGGTGCCCACATCCTGTTGCTCGTGAATGTATACAAATTTGAGCATACCGCAAATGAATATGACATCAAGCGCAAAAGATTTTGCAATTCATTTTGCTTAAATCCTGATTAAGTTGGTAATTGTTCATGAAAAGTACCTATTTTCACATCACTACTTACATCAAACGATAAATTGAATAAAGTTTAACAACCCCTCCGATATGCAAAGCCTGGGTTTGATTCCCGTCTCCAATTCTAATGAATTTTCATTGTACGTTCGTAATTTTAATACCTTTTGAAAATGTCCATTTAATTACGATTATAATAGCAATCAGGCAGTCAAAACATTCAATGTAGGTCAAAAACCATTAAGTCGAAATGGACAGTAGTAAAGATTTATGATTGAGCTTGAAACGGGCTTGGACTGGTCTAAGCTCCATAATAATTCGCATACTCGTTAAACGCCCCAAACCAATGCTCCACTGCAAGCTTATACAAACACATCAGCGAGTATACATATCTAATGTAAGTCGAAATTCATTTTGTACACTTTGACTTCCTCCATCGTTGCGGATTGTAGATTAAAACCGCCATTCTTGCAAACGTTAAGATAACATAACTACCTGGACCAATTGTTCATCGAAGCATGTAGCACTATCTATTTTATGTTTTCTGTTTTCCGATTTCTGTTTTCTTTACGCAGCCTAAGTACGTGTACTATGCAAAATAATCAAAGTGAGTATATATTACATAATTTAGAGTGAGCCGTGTGTTTTGAATGGGCTTTATAGGTTGGACTTTACCCGGTGCAGCGAATTATATCCCATCGAAATAGCTCTTTGCTGCACTAGTTTTGAATTTCAATCCAAAAACATCGGGTTTTTTATTAATCTACTTCATCACTTCATTTAATATTTATCTGCTGATGGATATGCGGAAAAGGTAATCGCGATGAAGTGTATGAGTTTGAAATGTGTGTATGACCTACTTGTATTCATTACCGTTATAACTACTATGCTGATACTGTAAGAAACTCCGGATTTCTTATTTCTTGATGTCAAAAAATCCTCTTTCGTATATACTTTAAACGTTCTATCATTCTTCTTCATGTTCGTTCCAAATGGAACTGTCCGGCTTCAGCCGGTTCCATTAGGAACGGCCAAAAAAGTTGGACATCGTTCACAGATGCTCTATCATTAGTCCTTTGGATTAGCAAATATAACATTTTCCACTTCCGCGTCATCGTTCTATTTATCCTAAGCTCCAGGAAGCCGTGATTGATTTCCAAACTTCAAATCTAAACAAGCATTCTAACTCACGAATCAAGATGCGATATTTTATTTGGTACGATAGAGCGATCATAAATGGTTATGATAACATGTGATACTATTTTCCTTTCCATCCCCCTCATACTAGAATATCCTTTTTGATACCGATTCGATACAAATCAGAAGAGATATTGAATGCCTTTTGTGGCTTAAAGACAGCTGAAAGAATATTCCACGGATATGTACATGGGTACATATCCGAATTTACAATTGTCACATTTCTTGCACGTTTGTTATTGGTTGGGATTCAATCTCCTCAATTGTTTTCTATTCAGCTTGTGACTGCATTTTCGAATTACCTCATTTTTTCCAACAATCCTGATGTTAACTAAACAATGAAGGCACTCAAACTCGATCACTGTCAGAAGTTTATTAATGTGCTTATTAATGAAACACAATATTTGATATTTTATAATGATCTTAAGTTAATAATGGTCTTAAGGCAATCCTTCTTATGACTTTCCTTTTTGCAATTCCTCGGGCGCCCGGAGAACCAAAATCAGTCAAAATTATTGAGGCCACGAAATGCATGGATAATAGAAAGTAATCATGCATAAATTCACTCCATCCGACTTATGTAATCGAACATGTGTGCCCGTTAGCAAAATGCTACCCATTTTTTGTTAAATAATTTGCATCCAAAGTTCAATAGGTGTCTGAGCATGAAAATAAATCACACACAACTCGAACGTGAAGCTCGTTTTGGGAAATGGCACACTGAAGCCGATTCGCATCATAATAATCATAATCAGCATCATTATGATTGCATCGCCGAAATGCTGAGATGATGGGAGAATATGTTGGGTGACTTTGAATAGGCCAAGCCCAAGTCAACCATCTCGCCATGCGAGTCTTCTTCTTCAAACCTATTAGATAACCTGTTGCGTTCGCATAGGCACGCTATTATCATTTGAATCCGAGTCTAGGCATGGATATGCGCACAAGAGGTGGAGGTATACCCCAGACCTCGAGATAGTCCGGCGTATATAGTATTGCGGTTTTCTATTTCAGATTTAGTTAGATATGAATGCTGGCAGAGACTCGAAACCATATTCAAGGAGCGTCCGATTGTCTTACAAGCTTGGTATCCGTTGAATTAATGAATGCACAAAATTAATTCTAAAAATGTTCAATAATATTCGATTCGAACTCCCCATATGCCCTAATATTCCACCTAACATACATTTTGCCTTTTAAAATATTTTGTTTTACGGGACTCTCTGAGGAAAAGGGATATTTTAACAAATATTCGATTGCCGATTTTGTAGAACTCGGCTTCAAAAACACCAGCTTCTATACCCATTCAATACCTTCTGTTTCTGATGCATAATACTGAAGAACACGATTTTCAGGCATTCTCAGATCTTTTATCCTTCATCTTCTTCATTTTCTACTCTTCGGTTTGTCCAGTAAAAGAGGAAGGTTAATCTTAATGTTGTTCGTTCAGTCCGTACGCTTTTATTCTGGCAGCACTGCTTCTGCAGTAGCATTCATAGTAACAGCTAACGACTAGCTGAAAAAGTTGCAAGAAGCAGCTGGAAAGGAAAAAGCGAACATTTCTTCGCGAGATTGTGTAACATTTAACTTTAGACGAAGTCGCGGTTGGTTGTCGGGAGTTATATCATAAGCACGCGGCCATTTAAATACGATTGACCTAATTTTTTCCTATTCGTGTGGCTGGCCACGAATGGAAAACGAAATAGAGAAAAAAATGAAAACAACATCATCATAATACCTGATCGAATGCAGTAACACACAGAGCCAACAAATAACAATGCTCACCACTACACTGGCACGACGACGCCGAAAAAATTGAAACCAAATCAAATTTTTACGGTTCGCCTTTTGGGAACGGAAAAAAAGTGAAAATTATCTAATCGACTCTTCGCGGTGTCCGCTTTTGTTATGACGTGATCGCTAACAATTCGACCCGGAAGACTTGGCGCTTGTGGTGATGCAGGTTTCGGTTTTTATTTCGGCGGAAAAAATCCACACAACTCATTCGATGGATTAACACACTTAATAAAGAGAATAACCAATCCATTAAATCATACAAGATTTTTTTGGTTTTGCTGTCGTTGCATAATAATGTATCTAATACGTAAAGATACTACCGGCGCCACGTTCGTTACATGGAAGAGGTTGCAGCCCACAGTTTATTAATGTGAATCAGGTTCGCTGACAATGTTTTGGTAACACAACTAACATATCGAAATGACACTTTCATCACCTGAATTAATAGTCTGTAACAGATTATGTACATATTTGATCCACCATCATTTACTGCCTATCGGTGGTATATATTTGTTCAACTCCAGATCATATCAGATACACACGATCCAAATCAAAAATAAGAAGGGCATATTATTTACACAAATATTTTTACTAGAAATACTATTCTTTCAAATTTTACTTAAAGCGATCCTCATAACTCCATACTGTGACCAACACAGTGTGAATTATTTCAACGCCTTGATAAAAAGTTTCAAATTTAAGTTTTATTTTTGCCAGGAGTATCATTTTTGTGGACATTTAACCAAATTTTTCTTAATGTCATAATTAAGGTGTCTTCTAAGCAATTTCAGACTTTCCAATCAATTGGAATGAAACAGGATATTCAAATATCTCTTAAAAGCAGATAACTGTGCTTCCTGATTTTGAAAGCAGGATAGGCCATTTCAATAGCCTCAATATGCTTTCATTTGAGAGATAAGGCCCATTTGATGTGGCAAATAATTTCGTCTAAAAAATTTGTCAGCATACGAAAAAAGCTACGAAAGCAAACACATATCCTGATTCCGAAAAAAATATATTTAATAGTCACGAAGATTTTAAGGGATTGTGCAATATTGTATGCGTTAATTTAAATTGGTTCACTCATCTATCCAACTCATGATGGTAAAATCACTTCAAGGGTGCAAATTATTAACTTTTTTGTCTGTTATCACATCAGCTAAACAGAACGAGCTTTTTTTGCATGAATTTTATATGTACTTGCTCTTGAAGTGCTTCTGAAATGTCCGCCGAGCAAGTGATTTTGTACTCGCTTTTTAATAGAAGCAAGAATCTTCTGAATCGAACATGCCTTCCTGGCTCTGTAAAAAGACTGTAACTTTCAAAACGATCCGACCAACAACTTCTAGCAAAATATATAACCGTTTTCTATTTCAGCTTACAAAGGACGATATATTAACTCGGTTAAAAAAATTCCATTAGAATTTTTTTCAATTCATGGCGACATGAACAATATCGTCTAGCAGAATCGTTAAATCCAGCACAACAATGAAGAGCTTACAGTAGGGTTTACGGTTTCTTTCATAAACACAAAACCTAGCAGCATTGATGGCGTCCCCAATTTCCATGGAGAACTAGTTTTAGTTTTACTTCCGAAATACCTATCTTTGAAGCTATGTCACTACCAAGCTAACAATTTTTGATTAATGACATACGCAGGGACTTTAATTTTGACCTACAAGTAGGATAATCTATCCTTTAAAACTCTGCTTCGTCAGCACTGTACCTAAATTAACCTATTTTAATAATGTTGTAAGTTTCGATCTAGTGAAGCCAGCATGAAACTACATACAAATTCATAATTTAAGCCTCAAAATTAAATAAACAAAAGAATTATCGTTTTCGCCGCTAATTGTAAAATATGCTAAAAGTCGGAAACCAATGAGGTCCGATTCGTAATGCATATTGCATATAACGTAAAGCTAACAGAAAAACGCTAAAACTCGAAAATTAATGTGTTCCGTGAAAATTTGTAAGCATCAATGATTTAGAAGTAGCGTTTTCGTTGTTCACAAACCAGCAACAACACTGTAAAGAAGATTATGCTTTTCCTTTTTTCATAATCATCGCAATAGATTTATGTATAAGAAATACTTCATAGCTTAGACGAAAATTTCAAATAAAAATATTGATTCTAAACAAAGTTATCCACTCGATTATTGACCGCTTTCGTACACCCACGGTATCTGTCAGCACTCCTAAGTGGCTTATCGAAAATCAATGAAACAAAAAATAATAAGTCTTATAGTTGATATAGTCGTCATTTGAATTTTTGAAAAAAAATTCCCCAAAAAAATATAAGCTAATAATAAGCTTCTATAGATAAGCTTTTCTACTTATAGTTTTTTGCAGCACAGATTTTACCACTAAGAAGTACTGATGGTAAACGTGGTTGAAAGTATGATCGGTTAACAATCGAGCTGATATATTTTTATTTATCATTGTAAAAAATTTGGTATGATATTTTTAAAAAAATCTGTAAAATATCTCATTTTTTCTCTCAAAAGGTTGCATTTTTCACCTCCGACTAGCTCTAGCCCCATATTATCTCTGAAACTATCGGTGCGTTCTTTCCTGTCGATAATTTTTTATTGAACAATTTGTACCTCAGCAAAAAGCGAGATATTCATAAAGAAATGATTTCTTTGACCATTGATCTGGCGATACGAATAAAATCCCGAAGGGCACTTTTCCATTTCTTTGTCATGTCAAAATAAAGGAACGTGTAACAAAAAAACTTCACTTCGATTTATTTGGAAACAAAATCATAATTTGGCTGAGCTTGTATGCTTAGTAATAATAAGTTATTTAAGGACAATAATAAAATATATTTACAAAAATTTACCAATGCATCCAATGCCATTTAAAGTTTACACGTCTACTCTCACCAGCAGTATGAACACATGGACGTTAACATTCTGTACTGAGATAAAAATTCGTCAAAATACTTTCTTATATACTTATACTTACTTATTGCATATGGTTTCTAAATATAATTCTAATTCTTGAAAGCAACAGTTAAGATGAATTCGATTTTTTGATTATATCACTATTACTCGTGAACTACTATAGCGAATTTGTAAAGTTGTTCTATTTCTTGGTTGCTATTTTGTCAAAATTTTGTAATGTTTCGGGATCGCCGAATGATGGTCCTTCGTTTTGATGATATTTTCCATAGTATCTATACGTTTCCATGTTGAGGAAACGTGAGTTTTTAAAAAGAAATATTAGAGGAAAATTTATTTTTATTAAACGGCCGGCACAATTTTTATGCCACTGGCCAAGGAATAAAATATGCCGATTGTAGGCATTACCTGAAGTGCCGAATTATTGGCACAATCCAGGGAAAGTCTTTGGAGAGTGCCACGAATGATAGGCACAAGTGAAACTCGTTCGCTAGATCTCAAAAGACTATATTTTTCTTCAATGCTTACTTGCTATTTATACAAATTCTTAACACTAAATCATACTCTAATGGCCTAATAAAATATCCTAGTTTATGTATTTAGCCTAATAAAATATTCTAAATTATGTCTCAATTACTTATCTCTAATCGTTCCATATGGCACTCATGACCAAACGGCGATGTCCATGCGCAACCAAAAGGCGATGTCCATGCGCGCAAGGATCACGAGGTGATAAGCACTATCGATACATTCATGAAGCGATGTATTTATTGGTGATAAATACATCACTTTGATGTTGGAAGGATAGCCTTTCATGGAATTGAAGTGATGTATTTATTGGTGATAAATACATCACTTTAATGTTGAAAAGATGTTCTTAAAGGACACCACACCCTAACCCTTTAAGAAATTTCTTTACTTGTGGAAATAAATTTCTAGAATTTAAATTGTTTGACATGACTGTCCTAATTCAAGGTCTTGAACATATTGTTATGATAAATTTTATCTTTATCTTTAATTCTTATTTTAGTATTTACTCCTAGTCTTTCTACTACTTCGTATGGACCTTTATAGGGGCTTGTTCCTTTTTTTCTATTGTGATTTTTGACAAATATAAAATCTCCAATTTTGAATTTCGATTCATTGCAATTTTTATCATATGTTTCTTTTCTAGTTTCTTTAGCGATATTCAATAAATTTCTGGCTATTTTTACAGAGCGTTGCAATCTTATTTTAAGTTCATTTACATAGTTGTCTAAATTATATATAGGGTCTCTATTTGATATTATATCATTGGGTAAAATTGGTAGTTTTCCAAAAATTAATTCATATGGTGAGTAGTGTGTATCTACATGTGGTGTTATATTATATGCGAAGGTATAATAAGGGATCCATTTGTCCCAATTTTCGTCGTTTGCGAAATTCAAAAGATACTCATTTAGAACTCTATGGTTTCTTTCTACGCTACCTAAAGTCTGGTGATGGTAAGGGGTTGAAAATATTTGTTTAATTTTGAGTAGCTCACAAACATTCTTTAGAGTTTCATTTAGAAATTCAGTTCCTCTGTCTGATTTGAGAATTTTAAAACAACCGTATTTTAAAATGAATTGTTCGACTAAAGTGGTAGCTATTTGGTTCGCTTCTTTTGTTTCAATAGGATATGCTACGATAAATTTAGTTAGTTCACATTGTATTGTGAGTATATAGCGGTAACCATTTGAGATTCTTAATGGTCCGACTGTGTCAATCGAGATAATTTCAAAGCTTGAGCTTGGTGTTTCAGTTATGGTTAGTTTTTCTTTAATGTATTTTGTTTGTTTATTCTTTTGGCATAAGAGACAATTTGACACAAATGATTTTACCAATTTTGACATATTTTTCCACACATATCTTTGTTTCAGCTTTAATATAGTTTTTCTAACTCCGAAATGTCCTCCATATGGTGTGTTGTGAAATTCTTCGATAAGCTTTTGTTGTGTTTCGCTATCGGTTATTTTTATGGGTGGTTTATATATAATAATTTTTAATTGAGAACGCTTAAATTTTTCAATATTTTCTTGTGCACTTTTCACATTATTTAGGCCTTTTATATATTTGTCGACGTTTGCTTTCTGCAGATTATTGAATTTATTTTTAAATTCTTGTTTCGTTATGAGCTTGAAAATTTCATTATTTTCGTTTAGTGCTAGCTCTGATATACTTAGTTTTCGCATTTGTAGTATCAGTTTCTCCATCAGACAATCTGGATTGTGAGGATTATCACTGTATCTTACGATTACCTCGTATTCGTTTACTTCAAATCGCATATTCGATGATAGTTTCTTCGATCGATAACCTGGGTTATACGAATTATCACTATATCTTGCGGTTTTCATATTATCTTTAATTTGGCCATAGCGTTCTAGTAAAATGTCAAGTTTCTTAATATTTCTTATGTCCGTGAGGGACGTACATTCCCAAGAATGAAGTTCATGACGCTTCGTTTGGTTAATGTCTCCGTCAGGACCTTTAGATTGTGTGCGTTTTTTGGACATATTTCGTGTAATTGCCAATATGTCAAGTGATTTTGGAGTTGTATTGTCTATCGATGTGGGAATCATTTCTTTCAATATGTTCGAATCTATTTTGATTCTTGATAATGCATCCGCGTTAGTGTTACTTTTTCCTTGTTTGTATACGATCTCGAAATCATAATCAGCTAGATCCAATCTTATTCTCGTTAATTTAGAGGAAGGGTTTTTGTGGGTAAAGAGCGACACTAATGGTCTGTGGTCAGTTACGACTATGAATTTTCGACCAAATATGTAGGGTTTAAAAAAATTTATTGCCCAATGTATGGCTAAAAGTTCTTTTTCAATTACGGGTTTGTTGATCTCATGTCTGTTCAGCGATTTACTAGCGTATGAAATTGGTAGATCAAAACCTATCTCACCTTGTGAAAGTATTGCTCCTAATGCTTGATCAGATGCGTCTGTAGTTATTATGAATGTTTTGTCAAAATCTGGATATTGTAAAATGGGTGGTTTCATTAGTTTTTGTTTTAGAGTTCCGAATGCTGTGTTACATTCTTCTGACCAGATGAAAGGTTGGTTCTTTTTTAGCAAGTTGTTCAAACATTTTGCAATTTGCGCGAAGTTATGTATGAATCGACGGTAGTAGTTGCAGAATGCGATAAATCGTCTGACTTCGTCTGCATTTCGTGGTGTTGGATAATTACTAATAGTATGGAATTTCGATGGATCTGTTTTAATTCCATCTTTGGTTATTAGATGTCCAAGATATACTACTTCTGGTCTTAGAAAACAACATTTGTTTGGATTTAATTTAAGGTTGTATTGTTGTAATCGCTTGAATACTTTGATTAAATTCTCATTATGATTTTGTAGGCTACAGCCAAACACTATTATGTCATCGACATATAGAAATGCGTTGCTATCTAAACCACAAAGTGCTATTGTTAGCATGCGTTGGAAAGTATTGGATGAGATTTTTAGACCAAAGGGTAGTCTTTTAAATTGAAAATGTCCATTTGAAGTTGAAAATGCTGTCAGAGGTCTTGATTTTTTGTTAAGGTTTATTTGATGAAAGGAACTAGTCATATCTAGTGTCGAAAAGTACTTGGCTCTACCTAATTTGTCCAATACGTCTTCAATGCGAGTTAGAGGGAATTTGTCATTAATTATTTTTGTATTTAACTTTCTATAATCAACTACTAGTCGCCATTTTTTTGTATCATTCGATCCTTTTTTGGGAACTAGTAATAAAGGTGAATTGTATGGGCTAATTGAATGTTCTATGATATCATCGTTAATTAGTTTTTGAACTTGTTTATTAATTTCTTCCTGTTGAGTTTGTGGAAGTCTATAGTTTTTTATGTATATTGGATTGGAGTCTGTGACGGAAAGATTTTGTGTATAAAAATTGTTTGTCGAAAGTGGTTCATCTTCTAAGTGAAATATTTCTTGATAATCTCTGAATATTTCAATGAGTGAATTTTTCGCTTTTTCGTCTTTTATTTCTAAATTGAGGAGTTTCAAAATATTTTCAAATCTAGAGTTGGTGTTAGGATATTGTTGCGAAGTTTTAGCAACGTGATAATTTTTAAGTGGTTCTGTGCTTATCTTTATGGTGGATATAGTTATTTCAGTATTGTTTGTATTCAGAATCTTAATGTGACAATTGCCATTTGAAGGTACTATTGAATTAGCTATATAAACTCCTTTTTGGATTTCTTTGTTTAGAATGACGCTATCCTCTACAAGTTTAAGATTTATTGGATGTATGATTTCGGATCTCGGTGGTAATTTTATTTGATGAATGTTTAATGGTTTTGTCTCTAGTGTTAATGTTAATTCATCATCGTTGATGATAATTGATATTGTAAATGTTTCATAATCAATTTTGCACAAATATTTAATTAGAAAGTCTCTTCCAAGTATGCCATCTGTATTTATGGGAAAGTCAGGATCTACGATATGAAATCTATGTTTCAGTTTGTAGTTTTGTATTGAAAAATCTATATCAGCAGTTCCTAACGAGAAGATTTTTTCCGTAGTAATTCCTGATAGTTTGCATCTATTGTCCTCGTTGATGTTTAACGGTATTATATCTTTGCATATAGATATGTCTGCACCAGTGTCAATCAAAAATGTGAATACGTTGTTCGTGTTTCTTCCTTTAAACGTGATATAATTCGTTAGTTTTTCGGTAATATTGTATATCTTAATTTGTTTTTTTAATCCGGAGTGAAACGGTTTATTTTCACTTATGTTTCGACCTCCGGGGTTATTTCGTTTCCCTGGTCGTAGATTGTATTCATATTATGTCTCGGATTGTTCCTACTTCTATTGCAAGCTTGATGTTGCTGGCGATTATTATTTCTATTATTGTTTTGCATCCTATAATTGTTGTTTTGTCTGTTATTGTTATGATATCCTCTGTAATTGCCATTGCTGTTATTATATTGATCTCTATGATTGTTGTTATGTTGTACTCTATGATTGTTATTATGATTATTGTAGTGTCTGTTATGGTTGTTATTGTTGTTACTGTGTGGAATCCTATTGTTATAATTTGGTCTTCCGCAATTATTTTGATAATTATTCTGATTTTTGTTGAAGTACATTATTTTGCTGTTTATTTCGTTTTTCTCCAGTTCTGATGCAAGATTAGATGCTTCAGTGAACGATTTTGGTTGTGCAGCAAAAATTGTATTCTTCAGTTGTTCGTTTAGTCCGTTTTTGAATATGTTTAATGCGTATGTGTCGTTCATTTTTGTAACGACTGTCCTCTCAGCTTCCGTGGTAGTGTTTCCTAATGCTGTTATTTGAAGATTATTTAGTTCCGAAATAAGTGATAGGATTTTTTCTTTATAAATGTTTACGGTTAAGTGTTTTTGCATTATATTTGATAGGATGTTGTGTATTTTCGGGATTGTTAATGTGCTTTTGTATCTCTCATTCAATGCTTTTGAAAGTTCAGCAAGAGTTTTGGGTTTGCTTACTGATCCGATTGATGTTTTCACAGAAGAATTTAATTTGACATGATAAGTAAATTCAATTAATTTTGTGTGCTCAGTTGGCTCTTAACCTAGGCTAAGTATTTCTACTATTTTCAGAAATGAGTCCAGTTCTTTGTAGTTACCTGAAAATATCGGAATAGCTTTAAGAGCAGTATCGATATTAAAATTTGCCATTTTGTATGGCTCTAGTTGCTTGTTCAAAAGATAATTGGCTTTAAGTATTTTTTTCTTGAATTCAAGTTCGAGATTGGTTGTTTCCGCGGTTTTCTTTAGGTTATGAAATTTTGTTTTTGAATTTGCTAAAATTTCTAATTTTAGAAGAATTGTTTGTTTTGTATAAATTCGGTTGGGGTTTTTAGTTATACTCAAAAGAATTTTGTCGAGCTCATTTAATATTGCTTGCATTAATGCACCTATGCGTTTAAGTAGCGAAGAGTTCAATTAGACTTGTTTTGAAAATTTTGAGAATTTTTTGGAAATATTTATTTTTTTACGTTATTGTATGTATATATATTTTTAATATTATTATTACTATATTTATTGATGAATGCTTGTCCATTTCTCTTCTTTTTTCTTGTATATTTGTTGTTCTAGCTCTGAAATCCGTTGGTAGGTTGTGGTTGCTACTTCCCAGCTCGGGGGCTGTTCTGAATCCGTGAGCTTTCTTCTTAATGCCGCTATTAATCTCCTATTTTTTACTTGTAAACCTCCCCTTCGTTTTTTTTGTTTCTCTTTTTTAGGGATGATGCACTTCTGCTCTTCCTTTCTTCGTGCAAGCCTTGCACGGTAATCGTTTAAGGTAACCGGTTTTGGTCCGATTTTTGTGGGTTTATATTTTATTGTATTTGCAGTTGACCCGGTTTTCGGCTTCGGTACATACTCTTCATGTCGCTTCTCAGAAGGCAGGTTAGAAGGCAGGATCGCCATGTAATGTTTCGGGATCGCCGAATGATGGTCCTTCGTTTTGATGATATTTTCCATAGTATCTATACGTTTCCATGTTGAGGAAACGTGAGTTTTTAAAAAGAAATATTAGAGGAAAATTTATTTTTATTAAACGGCCGGCACAATTTTTATGCCACTGGCCAAGGAATAAAATATGCCGATTGTAGGCATTACCTGAAGTGCCGAATTATTGGCACAATCCAGGGAAAGTCTTTGGAGAGTGCCACGAATGATAGGCACAAGTGAAACTCGTTCGCTAGATCTCAAAAGACTATATTTTTCTTCAATGCTTACTTGCTATTTATACAAATTCTTAACACTAAATCATACTCTAATGGCCTAATAAAATATCCTAGTTTATGTATTTAGCCTAATAAAATATTCTAAATTATGTCTCAATTACTTATCTCTAATCGTTCCATATGGCACTCATGACCAAACGGCGATGTCCATGCGCAACCAAAAGGCGATGTCCATGCGCGCAAGGATCACGAGGTGATAAGCACTATCGATACATTCATGAAGCGATGTATTTATTGGTGATAAATACATCACTTTGATGTTGGAAGGATAGCCTTTCATGGAATTGAAGTGATGTATTTATTGGTGATAAATACATCACTTTAATGTTGAAAAGATGTTCTTAAAGGACACCACAATTTTTACAAAACAATGAATTCTCGTTTGATGCAATTCCGGAGCAGAAAGCCCAGATGGTTAAATTAAAGCCAATGTCTTCACAATTTTCATTTGCCATATAATTTATTTTAATTAAATCCTTGTTTGAAGAATGTTTTTGGCGATGAAAGTTTCTGTACAAAGTTTATTATTTTTAACATATTACTTGCATTTTTCACTTTTAACATTGAATAGGTATATGTAGCTTTTGAAAGTGACTAAATGCCAGTTCTAAACACCATTTACCATATAAATCTTATCAGTTTCTATTTCAATTCAGCTCCAGGTTGCATTGACTTCCTTTCGAAAAAATTTCTGTATTACCAGTTAATGTGCGCGTTCTTCTAAAGTCGAACCCACATTGAACGATTGGAAGGAATTGAGCGGGCGCAATCACTCGGTAAATCAGCCCGAAGCGAGTATTTAGCACAATAAGATATTTCTTTCAGATATCAAGAAACAATGGAGTAGCCGCCGGGTTCTGAAAATGCCTAAAACTTTTTTAGAGATTTATGAAAAAATAACCTTAGTAAGTTTTCGTTGATGAAGGAGAAGTGAAGGATTCGTTTGTTTGTAGCATTTTGATTTATCTAATAATGCAACTTTTATGTACGCTCAATTCTATTATTATTACTCATGGTCAATTGTGCTTTTCGATGTAAACATGTGTTAAAGAACATTTTAAGAAAGGAGTCGAATGATGGACAATGGTAAAAAATTACTACGAGACTTTCGATTTCTTTGGAAAGCAAACTTTCCGGGCAAGCCAACACTCATCGCCTCTACCTAAATCAGTTTTTGGAGGCAATATTATATACGAAATGCTTCAATGTTACACATGAGCGACAGATTATAAGTATGCTTGAAACTCCTCCTCACCTCCGAACTTATCGCATTCACCAAAAACATATTAGATACATTCCAAACACTTATCCGAAAGCTCGTCTAAGTGCTACTTATTGTTAGATCGTTGACTCATTGTTTACGAGTTAGGCCTCTTTAAGCCAAATTCTGATTAAACGCATGGACTAAGCATGAATTTCTTGATGAAGGTCGGGGTATACCCAAACAAACGGATCCGGTCTCTATGCAAAAATAATTTCGGTGGGTCGTTGCCTCATTTCGCAAAGCAACCGATACGCGAAACACGTAGTCACATATACGTCACACACAAGGTCGCAATGAAATCGAGCGTGTGAATCACCCAATTGGGTGCTGAGAATTGGCTCGCGATTAATAATTTCGAAATATGTATGTATAGAGTGATGGATTCAAAAGTTATTTTATTTACTTACATTCCAAACTTTACGCCTAATCGAAGGAGTTGAGAGTTCGGCTAAATAACTTGCAGGTATTTTTATAAAAATCTGACCAATAAAGATTGGAATGTAGAAGTAGTCTGAAGTCTGAAAAAGGGTGATGCGGTCGGAATTTATGGAATGTTACGAATCCTGTCCAGTGACGTAGGAAAGCTAACTATTCCCCACAAAGCACGAATCTAATATGAGGTTCATTCGGGCTACACAGTACTCTTGTTATAAAAATATGTTGAATCCGAAATCATAGATCACTTCGATGAATTCAACTCTTTCGACTTTATGCATTATTTTTCTAACTATGATTCATTTACACTATAGAATTCGTTATTTCATAAAATTATATCATTCCAATGGATTGCGCGATAAATAAATTTTTCTAACCCAAAAAAAAACTCCAATTTCCTTTCATGGTATATTCCACACGTGATTAACTTCTATTTCACTTTCTACTTCACTTTTTATTCTCTCACTTAAGTTCATCATGTGTACATGTAACCATTTCTGCAAGTGTTAAATAATAATTTTAATCATACTAATAAATCGCCTGCCACGATGTAACACATAAATCAAATATCAATTTGAATGCAAAGTTGAATTGCTTAGAAACACAGTTTTGAATTGGACATTATCAAAGATACGTACATATGTACATACATACGTATGCTCTTAGCTTCGCTGCTTACATGCACTCGTAAATAGCAGGTTTTGGACTAAACGTGGTCTTGAAGTGGCCATAATAAGTGTATGGAAGGAATGGACGGGTACAAGCGATGTATCTACAGCTGAAAAGATACAAGAAGCTATCATGCCAGAATTCGGAAACCAGGTCTCTGGCATGTATAGTGTAAATAAATAAATAAATAATGTGAATGGTCATTTGTCGGTTTTATACAAAATTATTAAGTCAAAGCGTTAACCGCGATATTTCAACAAAAGCACATTTAATTGATGAAGATGAAGTTTTTTTATTATAGTTTTTGTTAACAAGTTGATAACTATAAATTCATTCATAATATTTGATGATTATTTTTCACGTAGATACAGATGTATAATTTATGAAATTAAAAGAATAAGGTTGAATTCTTATGGAGCAGAATAAGATTCGTTCAATTTGTATTTCCTTTTTGAACATGTTTAGAATATTTGTCAATTAATTTCATGATTTTTTCAAGTAAAAAAAATTGTTTTTTTTATTTAGCTTGACTTTATTGTTTCACAATTTTGCCCAAAATCTATTACTTCCATTCTCAGGGTAAATATATATTTTCAGATTTTCATAAGGCGGTTATTTTTTTATTTTTAAAACCTATTTTATAAATTCAACCCTAAATTCATATTCAAAAATATTGGAATTTAAATATTTTATGGATTTATAAATGATAAAGTCAATTTTGATGATTTTTTCGTCGATTGTTTTTAATATTGAAATACTAATTCAATGCGAAAAAAATCCTATATCATCTCATAAAAACGCCTTAAAATGTGTTCAAGAATTTTGACAAAATAACATGTTGAATAGCCACTGAATGGCAAATAATTTCCTGCGTGAGATGTGAAATACCCGAGGTGGTGTCCATGGATTTATTTGCAGGCGATGCATCAATGGGTTAAAATGCTGTTATGGTAGCCACTTTTTTCAAAAATAAGTGCTCAAATATGTACATAAAAAAACTTCAATTATATATGTATTACTTTGTCGAAGTTTCAAAAAACATAAAAAGGACTATTAACGGCGTTGCGAAATAATTTTATTCAAGCTGCACATTTTAAGATGGATTATTGAGATGCACTACAATGTATTGAATTTGCATGAATAATAAAAATTAAATTCTAACATAATTGTGAATCATTTTTGACGAGAGGAGTCTGTAAAGACTTACACGAAGTGCAAAGTCTTCAAACATTTTTTACTGACATCTGAATGCAGAGGTTCCTTTCCTTCTTTAGTGCCAATGAAAAATGGGTAAGGTTTTTGCGCATGGATTAATGGATCACATAATTTTGCTAGACAGCGATATTTACAGCAGAATCATGTTTCTGAAGACATTTACTGATTTTTTAGTATTCTTTACCACACAAATAACTAATGAAGAAGATAAAGAAACCAAATATATCGTGTCAATTTGCTCGAAGAATGTTTTTATAAAAATTATTCTATGACGAGGCTAATGGGTGTTGAGTCTTACGTTCTATGAACTGTCTGATAACATCCAAAGGAAGTTTGTATCTCTTTTATGAACTCACATAATTAAAACTGGATGATCACCTATGAACATTCAAATTTGTCCAATTTGCCATGATAATGAGGTATGAGCACATATTTCATATGAATAAAATGCAGAGCATATAAAGTGACCCCATCCCAAAAGCAACTTCTAGAAAACACTGAGCTTTTCGAACTCTTTCAGTATTTACCATCATCCGAACTGGTATTGTTACTTCTTTGTCATTCCATACTGCGATCAAGAATGATGCGTGGAAAAAAGTTCATATTATATTATACTTAGCGATTTGTTGTTACTTTTATTTTAATGGTAGCAGTTTCGAATGCAGAACATGTAATTTCCTCTAGGCAGTATCGCCTGAAACATGAATAGTGCAAAGTGTAGTACATACTTACATTGGTAGCGATACAAGCTTCAGCTAAGCTTGACTAACTCGTTAGGAAGTTATTCAGTGATTGCTTTTGTATTTGATAGATGTATGTACCTACATGGTATGAAGAGATAATTGATGGTGTTGTACCGGTCATCCGATCTGCTGTCCAAGCAACCCCATCAAATCGACAACCTAAACTCCATCAAACTACGACAAGAAAACCAGATAACTTACCTTCCTCTATAACACCGGTTATTTACTAGTGTTCATACAAAACCACACGTGCAAATTGATCGACACGTAGATACAGATGCAGATACGATGCACGGACTGTGTGTTGTGTTGTGTGCACATGTAGTTAGTATTCAAGCCAGCATCTAGCTTGCTGGCTAGCTTAGCTACTAGCTTATTCCTCGCCGCTCGTGAGCAAACGTTACTTTGCTTCGCTAAACCTGAATGCTGGGCTTATGTGGTTGTCGTGTTTTCACTTTCTATAAAACCAACTAAAACCGACATGCTGACCTAAATTCGTGGCTTGAAGTTGTTTTTCCGTCCAGCGTCTTGGTCTTTCTCGTCTATTTTCTTTTATTTCTTTCTCTGCGAAGCTTTTTAGTGTCTTCACGCCAATGCTTTTTGTAGACAAATCTAAAGTTACGTCTACGCAAAAAGGCTTGATGTTGTATAAAGTTTTGGGACATTTTTTGGGTAGCTGGTGGGCCAGTGCCGTAAAAATGGAGGTTTTGTAATTGCGGAAATGTTAACGGAGCACGAATGCTAGTGGCCGGCACGGCGATTAGAGCTTGGCAATGTATGCGGTATTCATATGGCTTATCCATTCACCTCTTTGGCTCGGTTTTGTATTCAAACATACATACATGCATATGTGATCATAAATTTAAGTACATCTGGCTTTTATGTTGTCTATGGGGATGAACCTTAATCCTATCGTTTATGTTAAGTGTTTTTCAATGACAACCAGTGATAATGTCGACTTAGCAAATCAGGAAAAGTACAATAAATGTACCTTCAACTTAAATCCAATACCCGCAACTTACTTGCAGAAGAGAAAGCCAATTCACACCTTTCGCGCAAATTACCCCTGCTTTATATACCAATACTAAATACGCCACACGACAAAGAAATATAATCAACATACCATTGCAAATATTCCATGCAAAATTAATGTGAGCCGTGGAAACCATTAACACGAAGGGCTCAACCACATATTTAACGATCGTCATTGTTAGCGATTCACTAGAGTGTTAAAGTCAACCGAAAAGAATGTCTTTAAAATCGAAAGTCCATTAGCGGTGAAGAATTCAACGATATCTCCATACTGGGGGTAGAAAAGCGAAATATCCCATGGGCGAAATATTTTCTCAGTAATAATTTGCTTCATTAAAAGTTCATTTATTTGGGAAAAATGCTAAGAATCTCATTCACGGAAAAATTTATTATGCAGCATACGTTGTAAAGTCAAGACATTAGTAAAATCCGCATGAGGCAAGCTTCTATATTTTCTTTCTCAATTTTCCGCGAAATCCAAAAGTGGAGCCAACAACTGCAAACTCCAAAAATGAGAGTGGAACAGAAATTTGAATTAAATAAACCAAATTGCCGAAGTTCGATTTGAACATAATAATGCATCGATATAGAGAAAGCTTCAACTTGACTATGCATCGAATTTTAAATGTCAAACTATCTTATACAAACAAATCAGTTAGTATAAGCAGTATCTGCGCTTTCGTTAGCTTTTCAAACAGTTTCATTTAGAAAATCAACTAATTTGATTTCGAAAAAAACCAAAATTAATCATATGAACAGAGCACCCGTAGAGTTGACCATGTGGAAGCTATTTAAGAGTTTTAACAAACATATGTTTGAATAAACCGTAAGAGTAAGAAAAACTCCACAGACAGACAGACAGTACCCTAAGAAGGAGGACGTGTAGAGGCACCCCGCAAGGTGGGGCGAACATAGAAAAAAACGCGAAAAGCCGCATGCGCAATCTACTGTTGCAAAAGAGCCATTGGAAAAAATTGGAGATTGAAACCCAAAATCGTATCATGGCTTTATATGGCGATAGTGGAACCAATCCTTCTGTACGGTGCAGTTGTTTGGTGGCCAGCTATTGCAAAAACATCCAATGCAAACCTGCTAAACAGAATCAGAAGGATTGCAGCTTTTGCAATCACCGGGGCCTTACGCACTACCCCGACAAAGGCACTGTTTATGTTATTGAACTGGCTCCCGATGGAGCTTCTTACGAAACAGCAGGCCAAGTGCTCTGCGATTCGATTAGAAGCACTACATCTCTGGCAAGAGGGAAATATTGGCCACTCCACCATACTTCGGAGGGATGAACCAACGCCAGGGGAAGTAGACCTTGCGCTTCCGATTCCCTGCTTTCATCATTGTTTCAAGTCAGTCATCCTAAGCAGGGATGACTGGGCAATGGAAAGAGGTGGGATGCAGGAATCGGTCGACATCTACACTGATGGCTCCAAAATGGATGGAAAAGTTGGCTGTGGCGTTTTCTCAGAACAGCTAGGCCTGAAACTATCCTTCCGGCTTCCAGACCACTGCAGTGTTTTTCAGGCAGAGGTCTTTGCAATATACAAGGCAGTAGACTGGCTGAGAAATCAGAAAGTTTCCGTAAGAAACCTGAATTTATTCTCTGACAATCAAGCTGCTATCCAAGCACTATCCAACGTGTACACCTCATCCATGACGGTAATGGAATGCCGTACACAACTGAACGTAATGTCACTTCACTGTGAAGTGACTCTACACTGGGTACCGGGACATAGTGATATACCGGGAAATTGCGAAGCGGATGCCTTAGCGAGAGCTGGCACTGTGCTCCAGGAGTATACTCTCACACCCCAAGTCGGCCAACCTCTAGCTTCTATAAAGTTAGGTTTAAGCAGCATTACATCAAGGCTGCAAACAGAGCCTGGTTGTTGGAAGAAACCTGCAGGACAACCAGGCAAACTTGGCACGCACTGAGTTCCAGATGCACCAAGCAGCTCCTGAGCACGAGTCGTGAAACCTTGAGTTCTATCGTGTCCATACTGACGGGGCATTTTCTAATTGGCAGGCATGCGGGAAGATTGGGCGTTCCCTTCAACGATTTCTGCCGAAGTTGCAGATCGCAAGAAGAGGAAGAGACAATCCAACACTTTCGAGACTCGAGACTCGAAATGGTTCTCGTCATCTCACAGGTTCTAGTGCCGCCCTTTTCTTCTTTTCTTTTCTTTTTGTGGTATCACAATGGGCCTATCTTGGCCTAAATGAGCCATCTTTTTGATAAAGAAGGCTGCCACTACAACCAACCAACCAAGAGTAAGAAGATGTTTTGATGCATAGAAAAGGATATATGGGAAACTTGATGAAAATTGTTTGAACAATCTGGAGTCATTGGTTTGATTAGAAGTAAAAACCGTGAAGCAAAGTTAACATACATATGTTTCATGCTTGTTTCTTTTTGCAATACGCATATATACCTAGTACCAACTATCTTCTATCTTAATCACATTTTGAATGTACTTCAGTTGGCTTTTTCGATAGTATATTTGTAAAAGTTCATGCTATGCTTCCTTACAAGTTTAATACCCTTCTTCAAATATCACTATATGCTGGCCCCGCGGGCTTAGGTTCGTAGTCACCATCTTATCTCGTCGGAAAAAGAAAAGTCTAGTCACAATTCCGATCTATGTAAATCCTGATCACTAATTAACCAACATCATCAAATCAAGTTGTTCCACACGTCTAACAACATATTGACCAGGTGAATATCGCACATGCTACTGTTGAAAGATCTCTTTGATTCATCTAGACTCCCTAGAAAAACTAACGCCAAATTATATCTTCCATGCATTCTGTCAAACAAAGATATTCAATCATGCTTTTTAATTTGAAAAGAACCCATGCTAGGTCTGAAAGCAGAAATTACCGGAATCGAGTCACATGTCCCTCGGCTTTGTATGGCGCTTACGTATGCGACCTGTCGCCAAAGTTTCCCATGTGGCCATCGCCCTTTCGCGAAACAGTATTTTGTTTTGATATCGCAAATTGTTCAGCAAGTAATTTGATACGACCTGTGCACGTGAGTGAATTCTTGAATCTTGCAGATTGTGACGTCTGAAATAGCTCTCGATGTCTGCATATGTGCACATATGGCGTGTGACTTCTTTGGTGGCAACAAACTTGCCGTGGAGTCAATGGATCAGACTGAATACCTTCCTACCTACCTTTCTCCACAAATTATCCGCTTCATTTCCGACCTGGGACAACTAAACTGATGACCAGTTGAATAATTTCCAATCCAAAGTTCGACGACTTGCGAGGAAAACGTGGAAGAACTCGAGATCAGTTTTCAGCGAGTAATGCTGGCTTGGAAAATTTGCAGTCCAGTTGAGTGCAGGTCCGAGATCACAACCCCGGATCAACGAATTATCGACTGTTGGCTAATCAGCAATTATTTGATACTTTGATTCCAATGAAGTGATCTGTAATTGATGATTGAACCAATTTTGATGGGAAATATTTCAAGTATCAGCTTTCAAATGCAGACAGTTGAACCCAAAGAAAGATCTCGTTCTTTCTTTTTTCTTGAAGGAGATCTGCTCCTACATTAATGCCCAATGACTAAAAATGAATTTCCCTATAGTACGAATGCTGGAAAAGCTGGGAAGATACTATGAATTTCGACCAGGAAGGTGCTTTTTGATCTACTAATCTTTTGTTGAAATATTTTTCAATAGTAATTAGGCTCTGAAATCTACAAAATAGCATTTTTTGGAAATCAGTGAGCAATTTTGAACTTTCTCCAACCTACAAATTTTGATCGAAACATAATAGAGGACATGTTCGATTTGAATTACATCTTAGGAATTGATTACAGCTTTTTCGGGATAAATTGTCTTATTTTCATTGCCTGCAAAGTCAATAATGATGCAGGTTTATATTCAAAAAGGAAATTATTCAAGCATTGGCCAATACAGTAGACTCTTTGCTTTATACACATTTAACTTTGTATCTTTCAGCATCTACCGCATGGGGGATGAAGAGACCCTCTACTGGGTAACGTCTGTTGCTAGTGCACTTTTTCAAAACAGATACCATACCTTATCGGCATTGATGTTATATAAAGATCCACACCATTAAACTTACCATTCATTGAACGTGTAAGGGATTCGTAATATCGAATGAGTATTAACACTTGTTAGTTACTGTAACGATTAGAAGTCAAGGGTATCAATAGTTGGTAAAAAGCACAAAGAATCATATTACTAACTGCGATACCAGGTTTTTAAGATTTGAAGAGATAAAAAGGTCTACTTTGAACATTTTTCAATGGACAACAGGATGTTATCATGTGCCAAATTTTCAATAAACTTGTTTCTTGTTGTTTATCGAATTTTTCCCTTTGTTAACGAAGGTATCCTAGTAAAAGGCACATTGCCTAAAAAGTTACCAATCATAGAAAATTATTAAAGGAAATGGTCAAAAATAGATACATGTATTCATTTTTGATTTTTTACATACATTTTTTGCAAAGTCTGATATCAGACTTTTTGGCCGATTTGCTAAAAATAATTTTGAGAAAACGAATACGAGTTTCAGGCATAAACTTTTTTTAAAGGGGAATAGGATGTTTTTCAGCTAAGTTCAAGAATTGCATATTATGAATTCCTGATCAGTTGGGCGTGCATATTAAGAAAATTGGGTCAAAAATTGATTTGGAAGCCTTCATTCATCATGGGCTTGCCTTTTTTTGGAAAAAAAACTTATTTTCTGTCCACAACATCAAAGAAGCAAAAAGTGAGTACGGCACATCTGAAGCCCTCAACATAGACGACAATCATAGTTACGATCTTATGTAACTCCAGACAGGTTTCACTTTTAGGCCCGCAAGAGCGTGGCATGCGAGCTTTTCAGACCCATACTAGAAGATACTATCCAACTGCAAGAGCACACGCTGCACGAACACGCACGGATAGCGGCTATCCGCGAACATGCCGTAGCCAGTTGAATTGTAGGTATATTTGCACAGACATAGAAATTTGCGGAGTTGCGAGCAAATTCGCATGCAAAATCGCATTAGCACCAGCTTCGACTTCAAACGATCTTCCCATTGACTCGCGGCTACAGAGCATGCAACAATCGCGACTGACCTACTAACTCGCAGCCAGGTAATACCGGAACGAATAAATTTCTTAAGGAAATTGCCATTATGACTTTCGATTTCGATTGAATGTAACAGTTTCCTCTTGTGGACTTAGATAAGGCATCAGACATTCTGATGGCGGAGTATGAGGAGTAGATTTTTCGGTGGAACAAAACGTTGCAAATCATACATTCTAAATGGTGTTAGGATTTGAATGGTTTCTATCGATTTAACTTTAAGTACGTGAGAATATGGAGCGTATATCTTAAAGATCTCAAGCATAAGCCACTCATTCCGTGCTTTGCTTTTATTTAGAAATGCAGACAAGCGACGACACAAACTTTTGAACAGTAAATAATTCAATGACCTACCATAACTGACTTTTTTGAGAAAAATATTTTTAATAAAAATTACATCAGATTTTAAATTTTGGCAATCAATGATTTTAAACATCAAAGACTCGAAAATTTTCATCAAACAAAAAATCATGATCTTTATATAATTGCAAACAAAAAATTAATGCAAAAACAATAAACAACAAGCAGTGAGGTGAGGTTTCTGCATGCAGCATTTTCCTGCTCCCTGAAAGAAAACGGTCGTAATTCCCAACGAAAGCCTGTAACTGATTCTAAAGCTTCCAGGAATTTTCGTTTTTTAAGTTTGCTTCCTATAACGAGTCACATTTTTGAAAAAATAATTTCAACTAGGATTGAACTTGCTGAAAAGAGAATGATTCCGAATGAACAATTCGTTTTCCGACACGGTCGCTCCACCACTCATCAACTGAATCGCACATTTCAATACAATTCTCAAGCATTTAAGGATAAAATGTCTTTCGTTATGATCATCCTTGATGCAGAAATAGTTTTTGACTTGGTTTGGTTTACCGAAATATTAAACAAGGTTAAATTCACCTTTCCTACACACTTAGTCAAAATGATCAAATCATTTTTCTCGGAAAGAATATTTGCTGTGGAAATTAACAATATTCTCCCAACTCCTCAATTCATTACAGCAGGAATACCCCAGGAGGCAAGCTCAAATTCTGATTTTTTTCACATTTACACTGCAGACATCCGCTCGAA
Organism: Oxycera nigricornis; assembly: GCA_963942545.1. NCBI lineage: Eukaryota > Metazoa > Arthropoda > Insecta > Diptera > Stratiomyidae > Oxycera > Oxycera nigricornis. The sequence goes on from OZ012662.1 coordinate 14,539,943, forward strand.
CACTAGATGCGATGTTGCGGTCTTTGCAGTCGACGTTTGTATTTATTCTAAGGAAACTGATCCCAGGACAATAATACAGAAAGAAAGTGAACTAGAATTGCTCTACCAGTTTAACTTTCGGTGGAAAATCAAGATGAATCTTGCGCAAATCGCATACATTTTCTTCACTAGAAAACGAAGTGCTTGAAACCTTCCAAATCATTCCTTCGAGCAATACAATCAAATATTTAGGAATGATTCTTAACAAGTCCAAAACATTGTGGATCACACATTGAACATATGTTTCAAAATTAAAATATGTATAAAGATCCTCTATCCTTTCATTAACAGAAAGGCAAAACTTTTGACATTTACCAAGCTACTCATTTACAAGAATGCGTTTCAGCCCATTGTTAATTATGTAGCACCTGTTTGGTGACGATGTGGAAACTAGAATAAAGTCAAGCTTCAGATTCTTCAAAACAAATGCCTAAAGATCATCCTGGAAAAACCCTGGTATTTTTCGACAACCCAGCTGCATCACTTCGCTCAAATCTCGACAATAAAAGCCCTTGTAACGGAAATCTACACCACATTCCTTGAAAGAACAGCCGTGATTGACCATCCTCTATCAGCATCTTTTGTCTCGTAACCTTCTGCATACTGCATATCTAAATATCTAGGCGTATCCTCAAGATACTTTTAATGTTCAGAGATTAGCTTTTAGCTATAAGCATTCGCAACCAGGTTTTTGCTTAATTTTACTCGCAATTTTATTTTATTTTTTATATAAAAAAAAGTAAACAATTATTTGCATTGTCTAATTGAAAATATCGCAGGTGTAATGACGGTTCTATATTCTATATCTGTAGCTTAAGTTAGTTGCAGCACACAAGTATATCTTGATAATAATAAAGTTTTTATCTATCAACCAAAAAGAAAGAAAGGAAATTAGATGTTATTTCATTAGACCTGCGTCTCCAAAACTTTGCTCTGTCTCTTGTGGGGGAAAGAATTTTATTTTATTTAATATTATAGCATATAAATGCTTCTTGCAATCAGCTATTCTTAAGTATATTACATGCGCTAGGAAGAGTAATCCTTTGAACTACAACTTACGGTTTTCTTTGTTTGGTTGAAAGAAAGAAGCGGTTATGTTAGATTCAAGACGCCATATTATGTGACGACCTTTGTTCAACCTGAATTTTCAAAGATCATGCATTTCCCAAATTCATTTTCATCTCATCAAATTAATTCGAATACTTATATGTTCGTGGCGAGCTTTTCGACCATCACACAAAAGTGTGTAGTTATATAATTTTTTTCTCATGTAATCATATGTGGGTCAACAAAGTGACATTACCTGTTCCTCGTTATACATATATGCAAATCCGAGTCCATTTTATCTAACTTGGCAGCGTCGTCGAGCATGATAAATTTCTATCAATGCTGCTATCGCGTAGGTGAGACGAACACCGGTCTATAATACCCAGTTGCATGATACATGTGTTGAATGCCTCGAAATGTTTTCTTTTCAATGTTTCCTGATTGACGATGTCAGTAGTGGTTAAGATAAGATTTAGATGCGAATTGTGGTCCTTAAAGCAATCAATGCATGATTGTTTGGTTTATTTGAATTATCTGGCCATATGTTATGCTTCCCAAAAAAACTAATCCAACCTCGTTAAAGCAGTCAATGCAATTTAAACAGCGAAATATTTCCGAAACTTGTAAACATTTAAATTTTGAAATAACATAAAATTTAAAGAAAACCGAACCGATAATTGTTCACCAATTGTTTAACGAAACAATGTTTGTATTTTTTGCAAATAAAAAACTTTTGTTTGCATTTTTCATCAGCTCTAATTTCATACATTGCCTATTTAATAAAAATAAAAAAAATGTTTGCACTAGAAGAGCTGAATCCAGAATTTTGATCTTAAACGAATCGCGCAAAAATGGCAACGGTATCGCAACGATATCGCAATGGAATTGCAAAGAAATCGCCACGAACTCAAAATGGTATCACGAAAGAATCGCGATGGAGACGGATCAGACGGAACCGCAATGGAATTGGAATCGTATCGGAAAGGAACACCAATGATATCGGAATTGAATCGTAGCGAATGGTATCCCTAAAATAATCGTTTTAATTCAAGTTTATGAAATATTTTCTTACTTTTGAAATATCGCGACCTTTCTTTAATCGTTCGAAAGAGTGTTGCTGCATTTCCAGATTTATCCGTTGTTGTTCTTTAGATTATTGAATCCACAACAGATTGACAGATTTCACATACAAAAGTACAGATTTTTAGATTTCCTTTTTCAGGATCCATCTAAATCAAGTTCCATCTAAATTTAAATTGCCCAATGTTTCGCCTTTAGAGGTAATACTTATAATCGAAATTGATTTAAATTGCCGTTGTAAATGGAAAAAGAATCAAGTAGTAGTGAACGTGTGTTCGAATTTTTATTTAAATCATGCTTTTTAAAAACGATTCAAAAGCGAAAATTCGTTTTTACATCATTTCGATTATTTATACCCTTTTTATGATAAGAAGAGAACATTTAGCTCCCAAAGTATACGGAAAATAAAAAAATGACCTTTCCAAAAAAAAATTCTGTCTCTTTTTGAAAAGGTTCAACTAAAATGTTTGGTTTTAAATGAATTTTATGGTTTTCGCCTTCTTGTTTAGATTCTGTTGAAGTTATTATTTTCTATGTGGATAAATGTTTTTCGAACTATACGTACAATATCTTTAATTGTCATTGAATTTTTCCCCTTCAAATTGGTTTATTTTATTTGAGTTCATAAAAACCATAAGTTCATTCCGCCTGTTTACATGGAAAACAGATTTTTCCACAGTAAAATAGATTTTTCAGGCGTGAATTGCAGATTTAAGATGAAGGACTGAAAAATTTTCGTATTAGAAATTACACAGAGACTATGTTGAAGATGGATATGTTCAGAACTATGTATATGCGGTTCCTATCCTATGTATAAGGAGGTAGAGATATCATGAAATTAAATCCGCTGGAGTCATAGTTCAAATTGCAGTCGGAATCAAGCCTGGAATAGTCGAAGTCTCAAAGAATTCTCATATCGTTAATACATTAATATCTATTCCTTGGACACGATCATAGAAATACGATGATATCTTCATATATTTGATGAAACACTGGGCAGCAACATAAAATGTTAGATTACACTACGTCACATTTCTATGATATGATCAGCATTCATGGCGAAATTTTGTTCTTGAGTTTTTATTCCACATTTTGGTTAAATAAATAATAAATAATAAGTTTTAAACCGCAGAAAATACATTTTCTATATGTGAATTAAATTTGTCCTTTGCGTAGCGTAGTATCATTGTAATGCGTGCTTTACGTCCGAATAAAAATTAGCAAGTGCAATAACCACGTGGAACAAAGTATAAACTATCATACATCCTTACCGCAGTGAATGGCATGTGTCCACTAAATGTGTATTCAATAGTTTATGACGTACTTCCTTGCTAATTGGCACACATCGAATATCATAGCTAAACTTCAGCCAATACAACACCCGAACTTACATATATAAAACGTACTAGATATGAGTGTATAATAGATTCGAAACTTGGATGACAGCTTTTTAAGAAGGCTTTCAAATATCTAGCCGGGACACCAGCACTTTGCAGTGATGGCTACCCGTGACGTCACAGAGTGCAGCAAAGCTTGCTGAAATGTACTGAAAGGTATTGCTTATCATTAATTGTTCAGTGCACACCCGATGATAGGATAGGAGATAGGTAAAAAATAAGATACAATCTACAATCAATCCAGTACCCAATCCGTGAAGATTAGAGCCCTTTAAATTAATTGTGTGGAGTGTTTCATTGTACGATTTATAGTTTGTGACCATGTTTGTGGTTGCTCCACTCTTTTTACATCTCGTCGTCGTTTGTTCTTCCGTTTTTGGTAGCCAATTGAAAAAAACAGAAAAATTTAAAAAATTTACAATTTTGCCGAAACTGTAAGTGGCTCTATCATTTTTCACTCATTTTCACAACCAAAAATTTAGCCGATCCTCAAACCGCCCACTTGAGAGAACACCGCGACGGCGGTGTCCAAACAGGTTTGCGCCTTGGAAATCTTTTTATACACATGCAGAAAATTGGAAAAAGGAGCATCCAGCATTTCATGTGTGAGATCAAAAATGTTGAAGAAAAGATGTCTCCTCTTCAGCAAGTTATGGATAAGGTCAGGGAAGCTCGCGTTTCTGATGCTGTACATTTTCTCTCTCTAAAATTCTCTAATTCCACGGTGCCTATATTCATTACGGTGTAAATTTTTATGTATAAATTTAGCTCTTTCCATGGAAGCTAGACATTTCGAATTTAGTTCTGGGACTATTTTGTACACTTCAACTGTCGAATTGGTATTTATTTTATCCTTTAGCGATCGAATTTTAAAGCTATTTCGTTCAATTTTTCGGCCCAGTTGAAGATCTATTTAGTGCGTCAAAAATAAATACTCTAGCAAACAAATTAACACTAAAGTATGTAAAAACGGATTCGGTTCCTATATGAACAAGTAGCATTTTCCTTTTCTTAAGAAACAACACGCAGCACTCGTATTTACTATGAAAGAAAATAAGTACCTTTCATATGCGCTACTTCCATCTAAATTTTTCGATGAGAAATATATAATAAATTAACACTTTGTAATTAAGATCGTAATTTTATTTAAAAATGAAGAATGATAGCATATTACAATAATTTACGTTTCATACAAAAATGGTTGCAAAATGTTTTCTTGTTAAAATCTATTTAATTTGTTCTCGCTAAAGATTCTATTTCCGTTTCTTTGCGACTCATTTTTCATGAATATTGATCATTTACAAAAGGGTGACATGAAAACGAGCTAGAGTGTAAGTTATTCACAAATTATGGTCGATTAGAATTGGTTGGTCCTTTTCGTTAATATGTTCGCGTCTCTCAGTCTTCGAAATCTTTTCTTGATATTATGTTTGCTTGGTGTTTCGTGTAAACATAAAATGAGGTCTCAATCAATTTCATAGTTAGCTAAATTTATAACATTTACGATATTCTTAAGGTTAGATAAACCAACGTGTTAGTAGAACAAACGATATTTAAACATCCCTCAAAAATATTTCGATCGGATCTTACAATTACTTTATAGAAAATAGTTGGCAGAAAACTAAGCGGGAAAAGTTCCGTCTTTAAAGTAAATGGATGATGGGTTAGCAATGCGAAAGGAACCGAGTAGTTCATTTGAATTCCAGCAAAAATAAATAACTCTAAATACAATGGAAGCCATTTAGCACTACCATCTAAAATATAATCCTCGTGGAGCGGTTGTTGAGTAGAAAATACGACATCCGGAAGTCATAGTGATGATGTTGCACGTTTGTTTTGAGAACGAAGGAACCAGTTAGGCATCATATTGAGGTTGAAATTACATGCATGCAATACGTGGCGGTAATAGTACATTAATCTAGTTGTGGTATTTTAAACGATATTCTGACTCAAGCTCATAACCCCGTGCACTCGTACACAAATTGCAAGAGTTTTTATTAGTAAAATTTGAAACCACTTTGCATTATGCACTGTCTACAATATGTTCTTATTTGTAGTAAAAATCAGGGAATCACTTAATTTTACTAGCACTAAAACTGTCCGGATGAATATGCTCCTCTTTCGAACAAAAGTATATAAGGAAATGCCCGAGCTGTTCATTTAAACACATTCTCCTTCCACCTCTTCTGCTACCTCTCCTTCGAACTCATCGTCAGCAGTGGCTTCCTGGTATTGTTGGTATTCCGATACCAAGTCGTTCATGTTGCTTTCGGCCTCGGTGAACTCCATTTCGTCCATGCCTTCGCCAGTGTACCAATGCAAGAACGCCTTCCTTCTGAACATGGCAGAGAACTGTTCCGAGATGCGCTTGAACAGCTCTTGGATGGCGGTGGTGTTTCCTATGAACGTTGACGACATTTTCAGTCCCTTCGGTGGGATGTCGCACACCGCCGTCTTCACATTGTTCGGAATCCACTCCACGAAGTAGCTGCTGTTCTTATTCTGGACAGCCAGCATCTGTTCATCCACCTCCTTCATGGACATCCGTCCACGGAACACCGCGGCCACGGTCAAGTAACGACCATGACGTGGATCACAAGCGGCCATCATGTTCTTGGCGTCGAACATTTGTTGCGTCAACTCTGGAACGGTCAAGGCTCTGTACTGTTGTGAGCCTCTCGAAGTGAGTGGCGCAAATCCTGGCATGAAGAAATGTAGACGCGGAAAAGGAACCATGTTTACAGCCAATTTTCTCAGATCGGCGTTCAATTGTCCTGGGAAACGTAGGCACGTAGTGACTCCAGACATTGTGAGTGAAACCAAGTGGTTGAGATCACCGTAGCTCGGATTGGGTACCTTCAAGGTTCTGAAGCAGATGTCGTAAAGTGCCTCGTTGTCAATGCAGTATGTCTCATCTGTATTCTCCACGAGTTGATGAATGGACAGCGTCGCGTTGTACGGCTCAACAACTGTATCAGAGACTTTCGGGGAAGGCACTACAGAATAAGTGTTCATAATCCTGTCCGGATATTCCTCACGAATTTTCGAGATCAACAATGTTCCCATACCAGATCCAGTACCACCTCCCAACGAATGAGTTAATTGGAAGCCCTGTAAGACGAAAAAATATGTTAATATATATTTATTCTAACTCATTTAGCAAATAATTTGTGGCCAAACTGTGTTAGCTGCTTACCTGCAAACAATCGCAGTTCTCACATTCCTTACGAACAACATCTAAGACGGCATCAACCAGCTCAGCACCTTCGGTGTAGTGTCCTTTGGCCCAATTGTTACCAGCGCCCGACTGGCCAAACACAAAGTTATCAGGACGGAAAAGCTTTCCGTAAGGACCGGAGCGAACCGATTCCATCGTGCCAGGCTCCAAATCCAAAAGAATGGCGCGTGGTACATATTTTCCACCCGATGTACGTGTAACAGCTAAAATTAAAAGGAAATAAGTCAGTACAAGTATTTTCAACATGATGCCTATTAGCAAATTAAGCAATGCTTAAGAAACAACGAAAGTAGAAATTTCAACAGCAACAGACCAAACATTGTTCATTCCATTTTTTTGCTCGACGGAACGCAAGTCAGAGAAATGAAACCAGAATTTTGACTATGTCCTACTTCAGTTTATTATGAAAATCTCAAATGATATAAGGAGTTTGATATATAAGTGATAGAACTTTTAACTGCCAAAGCCTTTATTTGCTAGTAAATTGTAAGAGCTGCATACAAGTTTGTTTGACATACACGTAGCGACATAACGTGTTGATATGTGTCTCTTTTGGTTGACTGTCTTTGCCGATAAGCAAATCTATCGAGCTAGCTCGGAGGCTCGGTGGAGCATTGCATTGGCGTGGCGTGGCGTGGTCCAACTAAAATGTACAATATATCAATTGTCGCATTGGTATGAATTACATATATGTATTTTGTTGTATGTTATTCAAGCAGAATATTGCATGAGACTTGATTGAAAACAACTTTTCAAGGATGTTGAATAGTCAATAAAATTTACATTGAAATAAAACAGTGGGGATTAGATAAACTATTGAGTTTTTTCTCATTTTAATCTGTTTGAGACTTTATCCCATAGTAAAAGCTCTATGCGCAATTGTACCAACAATCCTGTATAATTTTACTTGCATAAACTATATACTCTGGAAACTGAGACAAACAGAGTTTTATTAACTAAGAATTTTAAAATTAAATATAGATGGTCCATGTTTTTATTTGATTTTTTGTATGAAGAGAATCTTGGTAATGGGGAACTCTAGGTTTTTTTTCGAGGAGGCTGGTTTATGGATTCATATTAATTGGCAACAAAAGACAATAGAAGGGTCGCCGGCAAGATTCAACAGAGGAAAATTCTTCGATCGGTCATATTTTAACGTCATCAAATTACTTCATTAAAACAATTTACATAATATTAAACTTATCGCAGACGTTCTGGCCTGATAGCAGGTATTGTTCATTGATTCTTTTGAATTTAGCAACCTAAATATACATCATATGAATAACAACTATTATGAATACGAATTCCAAGTAATATTTCAATATCTTTGTAACGGTGATAGCTCTTATCAATTTTGCAATTCCTCGAATCTTTGGGCTCGAATCTAATATGAAACCTTCAATTCTCTTGAAGCGATTGTTGGTCTTGACAATGAGCAATCAAGATTGCAATCCAATCTTCACTTGTGGTGCCGCCTACACCATACGTTCATGTGAACGTCTGCTGCATCGTTGCAAAGTGCAATCAGCTCAATTGTGTGGAGAATGCATCGTTCGTCATGTGATAATCACCCACCCACCCCTAATGGGGCTGTTTAATGTGTTGTCTAGGTAACGAACCGATTAGCAACCGGCGTAATAATGATCAGCGGATCACATTCGCATTTTATTGATCGTAATAATGCGTCAAGTGAGTAGCATGCATGCTAAGTGCATTCTGTGGTAAACCGCGAAAGGACCACGTTTATGGGGCTAATGTTACACTACACGTTATATTGTTGAATGCACTTGTGTGTATATATTTTGCTTATATAATTTGAAAACACATATTTCTTAAAGATACATGAGTAAACACGTCAGCTTCAATTCAAGCGATTTTATGTGACGAGAAAAATCAGAATTTTCTAAATATTTTTCCATTTCCTTGGGAGAAAAAGGTAAATACTGCCGCATTTTAACAGTGCATGTAGAAAAATACATTTCGTACCTGCTGAACCGATATCGTGGCGTAAACATTTTTTAATCACCTCAAGCAAACGATACCTCGCCGGCCGTTATTGAAATGTTTCTCATGCTTTGGAATATTGTGAGATAATTTCTGAATTTTGCATGATAAAGTTAACATAACGGGATTTGCTATATTTTATTTCTTTCGTGTAAAAATCATTCGTATATGAAAGACAGTATCAGTATCAGCAGAATGTGATAACAGAAACACACTAATTTGTCTTCAGTTTTAATACTTTTGTACGTACATCATAAGTTCAGAACGAAAATAAAGATTATAGTCCTTTCTGCACGGTTCAAACATGCAGTAGACAGTTAGAAATTGTGAAAAGGGCACTTAGTTAAAACAACACAATTAAATATAATAACTTATTTTTTTGATAGTTCAATTTTAAAGGACAGTCACAGAAAAAGGGCAATGCATACAAACTCTTTTTTTAAATCATGTCTTTAGAAGACAAAGAGAAAAATTGATGTTAATTGTGATAAGACGGGCACCACACACCTTCAAATGTTCCTTATTTTCATGAAGCACACGAAAAACGTTGTTGTTTAAAACTGAATTACAAAAAAAAACAGTTTGGGCAGTGCGATGATCGCCAACTGAAGAAATTGAAAGAGCTACAACAATAATTTTCGTCTCGCCAATCGTTTTCGCTTTGAGTTAAAGAGTCAACCTACCTTTACAGTTCCAGCAGGAGTACCTATGAAGATACTTAAATTTGTAATGTACGAATCTGAACGATTGGCTGAACTGTTTAACAATACTTTCTTAAAATTTATAAGATAAAACTCTAGAAGGTTGTGGGCTAAGTTTACTAGTCCGTTAAAAATTTCATTCAGGAAGGAAGTGGGTTAATTTCAGATTGAAAAAACCTCACCGTAACTGGCACCACCATAATCTAGATCAATGCGAATATTCTTAGCTTGTTTTCAAAATCATACTTTATAAGTGTAGCTATCTTAACATTCTACAGTGTAGGTGTATGGATTGTCGGACGTCCTCGCCAGATGTACAAAGTCTGTATAAAATCCAGGAAAATAATCTGCTAGCGTCATCGATAAAATTGCAAGCACGTACGAGCGCTAAAAACTGGAGGAAGTTGTGCGTAATCTTTAACGGCCATAAATATGCTGCCTCGTTCAAGCAAGTGACTGAGCCGCGATGCAGATTTAATGGTCTGCTGGCGTATGAAGTGGAAAATAACGATCTGAACGCATAATAATCAAATAATGCATCATCGATTTACGCACAACTATGCGTTTATGGTCGTTTTGTGGTTAAAACGGAGTATGTCCCAATGCAGTTGGGTGAGCTCAGTGCTTGTAGCTTGAGCACCTCCGAAAAGGGTGCGTGTAACGAGGAGCTCTAATTGCATCACTTATTGACCATCGAATCGCGAATTCACCTAAGTGATCATGATGACCATTTTTGAACAGTACTCATTATTGTTAGGCCTAACGATCACCCGTTGACACCTGAAATTTGCTATTTTCTGCTAGTTTTCAAGTTATAACACACACTCCTTTTAGTAGGTCCTCGAAAGCGGTCCTAAAATAGGAGTCAGCAAATTGAGTTAGCTTCAATAATAAGCCAATAACTGTGCATAATCATCCGCAAACACACGCCACTTGCTGCATGCTCATGAAGTGAACATCTACCATTAGCCTCACCACCAAGCCTGAATGCATGATCTCGATAAGTAGGTAGGTTCTTCAGGAACGTTTTCAAGGTTTCCTGTGCACCATAGAAGGAATGCACTTAGCCAGGTGCTATGCGAAAGAATTTGTCAAATCGTTTGGTTACCGATTCGATGTGATTGATTGGCATTCGAACGTTACGATCGTATCCACACATTATGCACAACGCATGCTTACAACATGCTAGACTACAGCAATCAGCACCTGTGCCACTGTCAATTAAGATTACCACTAGTCACAATAACACAGAAACGCAGTTATGTGTTCAATAACAACTTGGATCTAACTTTTATAAGCATTTGAACATTTACACTACAGCAAATAATGCACTCACCTGATGCCTCGTTGTAATAAACGCTAACTCTTTCCAATTGGAGATCACTGTCTCCATGATAGATACCATTCGCATCAATTCCATGTTCCTCCGAAATGATTTCCCAGAACTGAAAAATAAGTGAAGATGCAATTAAAGTAGTTCAATTTTATACGCGTATTATGAGAAAATTATAAATACATATTTGTTTTCATATCTAAAGCGTTGGTAAGAAAATTATACATCTTCTTGGTATTTGAAATGTATGTACCTATTTTGAAAAAATGCTCAATAAGTAAATACTAAACATGGTTTCGATCACATGACCCCGATAACCAAAAAGTTTTTATGCAGCTCTAATAATTTGATTTTTTTTATCAGAAATAAGAATCAAAACCCCATCTACAGCATCTAATTATCAGATCACTAATACGCGAAAGCGCCATTATTTTGTTAGGTGTAACGCACGTATCTGCTAAATTTCTAGGAGATTACTAACTAATTGCAGTATTATACCAAGCATGGCTTTTATTTAAAAAAAGGATCAATAGAGAGCTAGAAAATTTTAAAGATATTTTACTTGACCTTGATACACCTAATTAAAAATTTTCAAAATAAATTGGAAAGTCAAATTTGTGTTTTTCATTGTATTCATGGTATTTTATTTAAGAGTAACATCTCATACTATGGTGTCTGCTTTTTAATACGATTTCAAACATTGACAAGGATTAAGATATGATTGAAAAAATTTGACATAGACCCAGACAATATTAGTATGCTCTACTTCATAGCCTTTAACAGAAAGATGACAGATTCAGGATAAGTAAAAGTGGGGAGTACAAATTAGTTCGGTCCGTTTTCAAAATGTGGCTCTGGCTATTACGAATATTTAATAGTAACAGCTGATGTCGGTAGTTTCAGAGAGGCTAGACATCTGTCAAAAATATTCAGTTCATATCGCTTCGAGTTTCATAAAAAAACCTTGTGTTAAATATGTCCAATTTTGTGTTAACCAAGCAGCAGTTGCGGGAGGTTTTAGTTTTTTGTTTTAATTGGAACAAAAGTGCAGCTGAAGCGCATCGAATGCTTGTGGAAGTTTACGGTGACAATGCTCCAACTGATAAATCATGTCCAGAATGGTTTCGACGAGAATAAAATTTTCAGCGTTAAAGACAAGCCTCGCTTTGGACAGCCAAAAAAATTCGAAGACAAATAGTTGGAGGCATTACTCAATAAAAATCCGAGCCAAACGCAAGAGGAGCTCGCAGAATCATTGGGAGTGACTCAACAAGCAGTTTCTGTACGATTAAAATCCATGGGAATGATTCAAAAGCAAGGCAGTCGGGTGCCATATGAACGGAAACCGAGAGACATTGAAAGGCGATTTTCCTCTTGCGAGCAGCTGATTCAAAGGCAACGAAGAAAGGGTTTTTTGCATAAAATTGTTACTGGGGATGAAAAATGAATACTCTATGACAACCCCAAGAAGAAAAAATACTACGCTTTGCCCGGTCGATCGTTGCCATCGACCTCAACATCGAAGGTCATGTTGTGTATCTGGTGGGACCAAAAGGGTGTTGTATACTATGAGCTGATACAACCTGGCAATACCATAACAGGCGATCGGTATAGACTGCAATTGATTCGTTTGTGCCGTGCATTACGCGAAAAACGGCCGAAATACAAGCAAAAACTTGATAAAGTTATTTTTCAGCATGACTACGCTCGGCCTCATGTCGCAAAAGTCGTTAAACAATATCTGAAAACGCTCAAGTGGGATATTTTGCTGCACCCGCCGTATTCTCATTCGCCGATGCTTCGGTTACAACGTATGCACAATATCCTGGAGCTTGGTACTTACCCCCATTCTTTCTTTATTTTTAAGACAAAGTTACTTGCTGCGATAAATCGTTAAAAACATTCAACTTTTTTCTTTTTCTTTTTTCTCCTCTTATTTTCCGTTTTAAAATTTTGAATTTTTCTTTATGATTTGTCCTTTCATTTTTCATAGGTTTACCTTTTGTAATTGAAAATTTACTTTACTTGTACTTTTATTTTTTATAATTTGTTTCATTTTGTAATTGGCTTAGGCTGTTAAATGAATGAATGAATAAATAAATAAATGTATATAAATAAATATTCTCCGGACATAGTTCCTTCTGATTACTGGTTGTTCCGACGGATGCAACACGATCTGGCAAGTCATCGGTTCACTTCTTTCGCAGAAATCGAAAATTGGCTCCTAACTTGGATCTCCTCAAAAGACGAGACAATTTTCGAGATGGAATTCGAAAACTGCCTGAGAGGTGGGAAAAAGTAGTAACTAGCGATGGACGATACTATGATTAATCTTTTAATTCTTTTTATTTTGAAATAAATGAATTTTCGACCACAAAAAAACCGACCGAATTAATTTGTACTCTCAATTTTTTTTTAACCAATAAAAATGACAAAATTTTTACTTCTGCCTCAAATGTTTTCTCAAAAGTTCGTTGAATTTTTTCAAAAATTCGTTCATAAGTAGATATACATCTAAAAAATAACAACATTTGGATATAATTGAAGTATTTTTTTGTTTCAGCACGGATTATTCACAAAATCAATATTAATACTAATAATAGTAATAGTTCACACTATCAAAATTCGCGCAGCATTTGGGAAGACTTTCAATCTATTCAAAAAAAAATACATTTCCGCTTCACACATTTGTCAATTTAATAATGGGATTAGATGATTTATAATGAGAGCCCACGTACATTTTTCTCTGTATTTTAACCATCAAATTGGAGAATATGAGCAACGAACAATCATCAAATTTCGAATACGTTGAAAATGATCAAAATTTAGAATGCCATAGATGTTGAATCGTTTGGACAAGCCAAACTACATCATGCAAATAATAAACATTATGTAGTTACTGTACACGCCTTTCATACAAACAATATTTCGCATGCTTTGACTAATCACGCTAACGGTCATCCGCCTAATTTATTTCTGGTTAACTATAAATGTTTCATCATCAATTTCTTCGAAACAATAAGTGGACAGACCATAATTTGAGACTTCCGTGGATTGTACCTCGTTTTGGATACTTTTTGCCAGGTTTGCATCAGGTAATTTGAAGAACTGTAATTATCCGTGGAAATTTACTCAGCGGATGCTTATTTTTCCTAATGTTCGTTACTCGTCCGATATTTGATAAGTAGAGAGAGAGAGAGATACAGGTGAAGGCATAAAAGTAAGTCAGCAGGCTAAGCTTTCTGTTATTCAATGCGTGGACGTGTCGGTTCGAATAATCAGAGCTAAATTATTTTTGCACTTTTTGATCATTTCACTCAAAATATATCTAGATATGCATATTCACAGGAGAGTCATCGGTTGAAGTGCTTCAAATAAGTAAGGGCTGATACTTTGTGGGATTTTCTTACTAAATTAATGAAGTTGAGTTGCTCGCACTTAACATTCACTATTGAAAATACATACAGGGGTGGAATCCTTGCTCACTTACATGTTCGGTACGAAAATACTCTTATCAACAGTTAGATCAACAAATGCACCAAAAAGAAACATTAAGAAATTCCAGCTCGTCTCGTAAATTCAAGAAAGCCTTATTTCTCATTTGTCTCCCCATAAATAAACTGCACCCTGACATCAGACGTTCCGTTTTGTTACTCTTTTACAAGCATATATTCCACCATTTTCACGCTAAACACTCATTTTGCTCCTTCTTAGTTGACTAATTTTCAGTGTGATCACTATCGTTGTCAGCGTCAGTGCCCAAGAAGTTGTAGACTCCATCGTCACTATTGCCGCGAATTGTTCGTCATATGTTTAAAAATAGGCTGGAAAATGCATCATGGTGGCAACGACATTATCCTAGTGACGGAATCTTCACGCGTCTACCCCGGGGGTAAATTCGGTGGAATTTTCAGGCGAAAGTAAATCCATCCACTTGAAGTCTAGAGTATAATTTGAACTAAGTCTCATTTGAATTTTTGATTCCTTCACAGCTATATCTAGATCGAATAATCAGGAACATCCAAATCGTAAGCAAATCTTTTGTTCCTAACTCAGAGTAGCTGAAAGAAATATTGCTCTTTGAAGAATGGTTGTGTTATTTGGGAAAGTATGTTAGATGGGTCATTCATCGTTGGAATTGCGGTGACGACGACACATGGCTTCAACATAAAGCAAAAATATCTCTAACAGAATAAAATTCATCAGGGGCCCAAGAAATGTTAGTCAGATCGTTATTTTTTTGTTTCGTTTCATTTTCTGCATCGTCTAAGTCTTCCACCACACGAAGTGCAAGCAAGATACATCGACCATCCGCAAGAAACACGATTAATTTTAACCATGGTGCCTTCCCGAAATAGAGTTATGTGTAGCTGAAAATTAAACTGGACCCCAAGTTTGCGTCAGAAATCTGTTACCACGCTACCGATCCAACAATGCACCTATGTCTACTCCTGCTTGGGCATCTAGCACACCTTGAAGCGTGGTAGCTACCATAATTTCCGCATCTTTATCTGGGATGGCTTTTGAAGTGTTGTTTTATCGAATGTTGGACCTGTATCTCATTTTACGGTTCATGAAAATGAATTATGGCTGAATGGGACCCGAAATAAAAGCATCACACTGGGATATTCATAGCTCAGGAAGTGGCATGAAAATGTCAGAAATTAACAACTGCTTAATATCTGGGAATGTGATTTTTACACCTCTGTTGCATAACACGTCATAAGAGATTTCATCAAAAATAAATACGTAAAATGATTTATTTTTGGAATTTCCCTTTGAAGTTAGTGCTATTAATTTAGTACAGTCGATGATTTTTTTGCAGAGTATTCAATGCTTTACTAATTTAATGCGCTCTATTTTCCGCCATATCTAAACTGAAGTAATTATACAGAGAAATTATTGATTTTGTTTTGGAAAAAAAACTATTAATTTGAGCGTGACATCAATATCCTTTTATATAAGAGTACTTTCAAAAGAGTTTTAAATCTGCAGAGAAAGTTTTAAAGACAAATTTAGCTGGTTACGAAGCAAAGTACGAATTAAAAATAAATATTATTGTAGTTCAAATTTTTAATGAAAAATTAGTGAAAATTAATCCTTTACTAAATTAGGTAGCAATATACATAATATTGTTTTTTTTTTAAATTGACTTGAATCATTAAAACAAAGACAATTCTCGGAAGCCGTCGGAATAAAGGCAATTGCTAATAAAATTACAACAACACCAATACCTATAATTTTTGCTAAAACTTTTTAAAATAAAATATTTTAATCAAATATTTTAAATCCTAAAAATATATTTTTAATAGGACAAATCGAAAATTCGTGGTTAAAAACTGATATAGTGCTGATTAGTGTTGATGGAAAATAAATGATTTCGAAACATTGCGTGAACAGCAGTTTTTTTCTATCAACTGCTGAACATGCAGAAAATATTGCCCTAAATAACAATGTTGGAATGTTTTCAACTATACCTGTGGTGATAGAACTATTATCGCAATTTGATTTTCCCGTATTTTACCTTTAAAGATTCTCTCGTATCTGTTGGGCTCGCTTTTTTGCACTATCTCAAGCTCTAATATGTATATTTTTCGATTTTCGATTCATCATTGACTTTAGGGGGTAGTACAGGTTAGAATGCTAAAACACAGCCTAATTTTCAAAAAAAATATTTCAGCTCCTTTATTGTATATAAATTTTAAAATTTGCATAAGTAGAATACACATTTTGAAGATTACAAAAAAAATTATTTCTTTTTTTTCTACTTATTTATACAGGGCGCCAAAGTTGATGTCTCGAAAAATGCCTCGTCCAACTACGGACTGATAATCTCAGGAATAAAAAATTTGAAATAAAAAAAACCAAACCGCATTTTAATGAGGAATGTTTCGTGGTAATCTACCACAATATTTTGAAAAAATGATCAAAAAAATTTTTTTCTCGAAAAATCGCTTTTTTCACTTTATTTCGCTTGCCAAATTATTTGGGATTGATTTTTGGCTTATATTCTGGTAGATTACCACACAAGATACTTGAATAATGTAGCACATCAAATTTAACCGAAATTGGTTCGGCCAATCCGGAGAATAAGTGTCCGCAGTTGGAAAAACGTCATTTCGAGAAAAACGCGTTTAAATTTTCGATTACCGAAAATATCGTTTACCAAGCGATCAAATTTCCGTAGCTTCTTTATTTTTGGAAATATCTTAGTAAAATGAGACGTGATTTCTGAAGGTATAATAAATTGAAAAATGAAAAATAGAATTTTCAAAATTATAACTGGTAATACCCCCTCAATAAATAAAACCGGTAGTTTCGAAATATACAAACATAGTGAAAACTTGCCGTTTCTTCAACGATTCGATCATACCATTCTTTGTATTGAGTATGTAAACTGTTTGACTTTCAGGCCACGGATTTCAAACTACAGTTTCTATAATTTATATTCCAATGCATGCTTATAGACTAATAAATTTCATAGTGATTATTATATTATGTATATGCAAGCAGCATTCCCATGCTGCAATATGCAATATATTAACATAAACATCTTTGAAAAGCTAACCGTTTTTCATCTTTTCACGTAGACTAAGTACAAAACCAAAATCATATTCCATAACTAATTATGTTTTATGAGCCTGCAGATTGCCTCAGACGCAATAACATGCGATAAATTTCTTAGCTTTCTCCATTCCAATCAGACTCCTTTCTATCATACTTCCTTAATGCATTTCGTATCATCATTGCGTGATCACTCCGCTATATGTTCGTTATGTTTATTCTCCCCGCTTGGATAACGGCGCAGGGTAATAGGCAATAGCTACACCTCAATGTGTCATAAAAGATAAACGCCTTACACGCTGAAGATGCAACAGCAAAAGATTATCATTGACATTGATAAATACCCTGAACTCGAAAGGTAGTCAAGAGTAAAATGTTACCGTGAAGAATAGTAGGCACTGTTCGTCAGGCTAGTAGACTTTGAGATGAAGATCATGGCGAAGGTGACGCATGCATCCAATGCATTCCGGCTTGGATGCTTGGCGGCTGAAGGATGCCATCCAGCAATTTGTCCTCTTCACTTATTCATCTAGATTTAAGCGGACATGAAATTTCAATCGATGAGAGACTCGTTCAGGAATAGATTGATTTATTACGAAAAGAACAAAGTTCATGCATTTTATATTTCAGTTGGAAGATTTCAAAAGCCTGTAACGAGTGGAGTAACAAACACTAAGAATTCTCAATACATTACGAAATTCTATCTATTTTATTATAGATGCGGTTTTTAACGAGGCCTACCGAAACACTTCTTCTAGTGAGAAATATTCATAAGGTCAAATTTCATCAAATCGAATATGAAATGTGGATGAAAGCAAGTGAAACACAAGGTCTTGGCTACTAAATCGTAATTAGACCTACAATTCAGAAGCATCGATTCCCATGATCGTTTTTCTTGTAGAAAGGTCGCTACTGGCCCTCTACCCTCTGTGCTCTTTGTACCGAGAAGCACCATTGGGACTACTGCTATCCCACCATTAAATCCAGAGAAATTTTCACAAACAAATAAGCTGTCGGAATGGCTCACAATCACACGCTTTTCCCATCAGCCAAACCAATTCTTCGAATAGTAAGTGCATTGCTACTCAATAACTAACTGTTAAGAACCATGGAGTCAGCACAATCTTTAGTGGAGGTCATGAAGAATCAACTGTCCGTTTCTTATTACATGCGAGCGTCACTTGCAACTGTACGGTTGTGATACCTCGCAGAGTTGGATATTGTTCCGGAATCCACAGCAGTAAGGGCTGATTTGGACAAAGAAGAGAAAAATAAAATTTTGGTTTGTATCTCCAAACAATTTTGAAACAAAACTGTATCATCTAATTAAGTGAGAAACCGCCTACATCTTGCATCCCCCACCTAAAACTTTTACTACGATATTTTAGCACCTAAATACAATACAATGCGTTAATTTAGCCCTGGACACTTCGTATTTATCCCTGTTGATGGATGGTTCAATTCTTATTTGTATATGTATGTTAAGTGCATTCAAGAAAAATTGTGTTTTTCATTTCTTTTACTGGTTGGTAATTGCATGTCACCATTACAAAAATGAAAGACTGATTTAAAGGCAGATCTTTCCCACAGCCAATATGTATAATGATTGTTTCTCGGTATTTGATGAATGGTTGCACACAAAATGTGAAGTGGCAAATCATTTTTAATGCATTTTGGATGCCTCAAATTTTAAGATGTTTTCTTTACGACTTAATGGAATAGTTAAAGTAATTGTCTACTAAATGGGAACTAGTAAAGTGTAGACAATTTATGTACAGTTGAATTTGGAGCGTGGCGAGGCAGAGAGTATTTAGGTCAACATATCACATGTGAAAGGGCCTTCCAGCACGCAAGTTGTATCTTTTGTAGATGGAATTGTATCAAGTTATGTGAAGGAAAGTGCTAAGAAGGCAAATAAAAACTCTCACAATTGTAATTGCATTCAAGTGAATTTTCGAACGATAAATACTGTGAGAAACTTGTGAGTCAATTTTTTGCGATAAAACATTTTTTAACCGTGTTTTTCGTAAACTAATTTCAAATGGAAGTGAGGGCAAACCACTATCAATAGAAAGGATATTATTATCTTTGCTAGATGTTTTTAAGTCGCATTCCGGGTGTGCTCAAAAACGAGCTGTATTTGTCCGACATAAATTGCACAAGCATTGAATTAGCCCGGATTTCTTCAGAAATTCACTACTTGAGGAAATGGCGAATTATAATTGTAAGCATTCACGGGTGGAATACACCTTTATAATTCAGAGTCGTTGTAACAATTTAACAGTGCAACTATCTTTTTTATAGAAAAATTGAATCTACACTTACTTACTTCAAAGTAAGACAAAAAATAATTCTAGTTGATTTCTGGACCCAAATGCGTTTACGATTTGGAAAAGCAATTTCCAAGTAAAAAAATTTTACAGGCTCATAAATTTTTTTCCTACATCCCAAATAACAAATCTTTTTCCCAGATGAATTAAACATTATCAAAAATGAATTGTTCCCCTAATTAATTAAACCTTTTTCCAAATGAAATAATCCTTCAAAATCAAGTGAACTAATTCGCGTCCAAATCAAATATGCTATTTGATAGATGCTACTTCAAAAACTTGCATACGTACATACATATGTACATTTAAAAGATGATTCCACATTTCAACGGAAAGTAAAAAGTTCAACTGAGTAAAAAAATTGTTAGACGTGAAATCTCGTTTCAGCTTTGCTGAGGAGTTACACAGATTTTGAGGAAGTATGATTCTTGCTTACTTTTCATCATTTTTGAGTCCAACAAAAATCAAAAAATCAT
This sequence comes from Oxycera nigricornis, assembly GCA_963942545.1. Lineage (NCBI taxonomy): Eukaryota > Metazoa > Arthropoda > Insecta > Diptera > Stratiomyidae > Oxycera > Oxycera nigricornis. The sequence continues at coordinate 14,560,152 of OZ012662.1, forward strand.
TCGTCCTGAAATATATGATAACTCATTCACGAAGATGATGCAAAAAAAATTCTGGAACAATTTTTTACACATGATGGATTCAGCTACCACAAACTATTCGTTGGTTGACATTACTTGAGTAAACGTTTAAGTAATTTTTATTGCATATTTTCAGCAAAAAATATTCCAAATTGACCAATTTATTCAAATCGCATATTCTGGACATCACAATTTTAGGCAAATGTCAGTACAGTTTAACTGATTTGAGAAAAAGTTTAATTCATTTGAAAACAAGATTTTCTGGGAAAAGGATACTTTTCACTTGGATACAGTTGATTTCGATTGGGAAATGCTATATTTGGAAAACATTTTGGTAGAAGTGATGTAAAAGATTAGAAAATCTAACAATGCCATTTTTTAGTAGGACAGAAGCTAACTACTTTCTTGAAGCTGAATTATGGAAGACATTCATCATTTGCTATGTCTCTCTAATATTTTCTGGCAATAACTTCAATAATTAGAAACACACTTTCAGAAGTGTGACTGTGTAATGGCTCAAACAATTCAATAACATTCCTTTCACAAATAAGGATGCTCCATTATTAGATACAAAATTACTCGTTCTCAAATTTTTCATTTCAGTTAAGGTAAATTTCAAATAGAGCAAATCTGCTTCAAATATATGTTAGGCAACATCAAATATCTTATTGATTTTGATTCAGGGGTAATTTTTTCTACAAAAATTAGAGATCTATAGAAACCCCCTTGATAGCTTCTTTCTTCTAAGTGTTTCTAATCAATTTTTATCAGTGAGCCCACATCATGTTAGTTCCTTAATATTGGAAATTATGAACATGATATTGAAAAACTGCTTTGAAATTAATAGCCGATCATATGATGAACTCTGACCTTTAATTTAATAAGCAGAGAAATCAATTTAGAAGGAGAAGCATCAATTATCACTGGTACAACTGCTTATAGCTCTTTCTGTGTTGTTCTATATTCATGAGAAAAAAATCACCTGGGGTTTGTCTATCGTAAATCTTCAAAAGCCTGCCTCTAATGCAACCTAGATACATTTGGATGGTTAATAAAATTCAGAAAATACCAACTAATTACTGCGATTTGAACAATTTTCTAAGGGAAAGGATTAAACTCACACCTCTCAAGCCGATCGTTCTAAATTGTCACTTACTAATTCTGAACGGTAATGACTAGAAACACTGAACTTCGAAAACGAAAAACAAATTTCAATAGGTAACATATACATTATCTGATTTGACAATGACTTCACGAAATCTTTTATAGTACAGTCAAAATGTCTGAATTTTGACGTAAATCGTGCATTTTTTGAAGGGGGAAAATTCACATGAAAAAAGCATTTTAGGACCCATTTATCTGGTTCTTAAATGCTTTTTTCACGTGAGTTTTCCCCCTTTGTGATGCAATAGTTCCCGTCAGTGTACAGCGACCAAAACAATCAATACTGCAAACGACTTGCGACAAAATTGCCTTAAAGTTATTTTCAATGTGTTTTGGGGTTAAAGGGAAAACAATGAGTTAGGAATTATGGCGCTCGGAAGATGTTCCCCCTCTTTTTCGATGTCGTTTTAGGCTTGTAACTCTTTTATTGTTGATACCACGTAAAACTGATATACGCATTTGCTGCAAATAGAATTCTACACAAATTTGCGATATTAAACCTTTTTGTGGGAGCCATGGTATTGGAGATATGGAAGTCCTCCACTTTTTGTTTGTTTTCAAGATGGAGCCCAGAGGATTGGGGCTGCGACCCCGGAAACTTGGATTTAAGCTGACAATTAGACATACTACACATTGCACCAAATTTGCCTGCCTACCAGAATGTTTCGCGAGTTTCGCAACGGAGGGTTTGCCATCAAAAGCCGATTATTTGGCCTAAAAACGCGTTTTTCACGCGTTCTCCCTTTTGGGATGGAATAACTGCCGCTAATGAACAATGATTGGAACAATCAATACCGCAAACGATTTGTGACAAAATCGTCTTAGAACAGTATTCAAACGTGTTTCGCGTTAAACGTGAAATTAAAAAAGTTGTGACGCCCGAAAGTTTTTACCACCTTCTTTTTGGGTGTGGTTTTTGACTTATAGCTTTTTTATTATTGACACCACGTGGAAGTGATGTATGGACGACTTGCGAAAAACTTTATTCTACGTAAGTTTTTCATACACAATTTTCTTGTGGAAGCCATGGTTTCGGAGATATGGGGGTGCCCCACTTTCTTTTGTTTTTAAGATGGAGCCCGGAGGATTGGAGCTGTGACCCCAGGAAATTGGATTTAGGCTAACTATACCATTGCCCACGCATTGCATAAAAATCTCCCTGCCTACCCAAAATGCATGGTCAAACTCCCATTTGACTCGACTATTACCTATAGCAACAAAGAACCTAAGAAGATCACCGCATCCAATTTTTGGCTCATAATGCAGCCAAAGTGTGAAAATGACACATCTGACCTAAAGCCAAATTCGAAGCAATCATCTATTCAATCTGTTAGCTGTGCAAAGTAAGTGACGTCTGCGCATTCACCCAGAAATATGATAGTCATTCGTTCAATATTTCTAGTCGGTATGACGATATGTAACTGTATTGTACTGGTTCACATTGGCAAACATTTGAACGATTTTTTTGCAATCAAAAATGTTTATGATAGGTGGAATTAATGAATTGTGCTTTTGACCCATTTCCAACCTTTCTCCATACCATGTTTGCGGCAACCACATATGAGCTACGAAAAAAGTAACACAATTCAACCGAAAAACTTTCTTCTTATTGTTCAAGATGCTTCTAATGCGATGCTCGGCATGTTCACGACTTTGCCGGAAATTAATTATTGTATAATCAAGATAAAAAACTTTTTCTCTCCCTATTGTATTTCATTCGTACGTACCCTTGCACATCCACAAACACATTTATTTTCTGCAAGTGTGTTAGTTTTTTGTTAGTTCACTTTTTCAAATCCATCTTTCATAATAACATCAAATGCCGCATTGCAAGCTCGCATTAAATATGGTTGAAAATAATTCAAGCGAAATTTTCTTTTTCGTCAGATATTCGACTGAATTGGGTACAACACAATGCAAAAAGTGGTTGTGGCAAAAAAATCTAGAAATTGCCTAGTTCATTCTCGTGCTCTTGCTGTTGCTCAGCTGTAGTTCACTGACTTAAGCTAGTTTCTTTACTGCTTTGCTGGAACGAGCAAAAACAGGCGGGTGATTTTTTTCGTCAAGCCAATTTCGCAGCGGAATAATCTTTTTGCATGAGGAACATGCAACACAAAACAATCTCGGTGTCTCGTGGATTTGACAGTGAGTTTGTCAGAACCAAAACATAGTAATTCTGGGTTTCATTTGGATTTCGGCGGATTTTTTATGTTTGCGCTAACAGAAACCATCAGGACTGTAATCATCCACTGAGCAGAGCCAAATGCTTGTTTGTTGAAAAAGCGTTTACGCAGCTACGCAGTCCTTAAATTGGATCGCTATTCCTACGGATACTTGTTTGAAGTTTATGTAGTACACGCCCGGCTCACTGCTCCAAAATCATCAAATAGCGACCGCCGCTAGTGGAGCCGAAAATAGGGTAGACTATGCAATAGCTATCCACGCGTGATTATGATCTCAGAAATTGTTTCCATGGAGAACATTTCTAAAATAAGAACTTCCTTGCTGCGTTTTATCGCCTGCCGCCGAGGAGATTGTCCAACTGTACCAAGTTCTAAGTTCCCATGAGGTGTGCAGATACTGAAACGGGACCAACTAAAAGATTTGGTGTCGAATGCACACGAGCACGTGAAGGAGGGCAACGACCGAATTTCTATTTCAGCTCCACTCAAATTTAATGGCCAACCAGGGAAAAACGCAACATGAAAAAGGGAAATCAAGCAAAATGACGCCGGTTTTTTTCAACGGCGGCGCTACCGTTGCTGAAATTGTACCACGTCTTACGGGGACTATCTTCCTAAGTGATCTCGACATCGCCCCAACTATCTCAAGTGCCCGGAGGGAGAGTTTGCGACAACAACGATGTGTCGCAAGTCGCAACTTATGACACAGTGCAACCGGGCAGAGTCGTTTCGGCTGGATCTTATATCTGGTGTCATCTTCCCGTACTTCGTCATCACAGGCTATTGCTGGGATGGTGATTACCTCCTTGGGAACCATCATAGACACCATCAGATTGCTTTTACAAGCGTGTCATGGATAGTGCGCTGCAGAACGATCCGCTAGAGAGACGAGCCATGGAAGCAATTAAGGCCATGGATCGATCATTAAGAAAATTTCGAAGCGGAACGATTCTCAGCTTCTATCCCCGTCCGTCTCGCAGGCTTTGATGCGGTCAGTTCCACCGGGTCCACATCGCGCTCCTCTATGTCATTTCCATTGATAGACCCAATCCGGCCGTGAATCAGCAAAAGATGAGGTCAATCGATTAAATCTAACCGTTAGATTAGGAAGAAGAAAGTACATTGTGTGATTGGTCGGTGCAGCCAAGTAATTCGATTTGAAGGAATTTTCGATCAATCGAACTTTTAACTGATCTTTTATAACGATCATCGGGATTGGATCTGGATTGCGAGATTGAGATTGGCTTGCCACATAGCGTATACCTACCTACTAGGAATGTACACAGTCTAATTCAACTGCTAGATGGTGGACATGATAAGTAGATTCGAAAGCTACTTTTGATGGAATGAAAGTGGTTTTGGAAGGTTCAAAGGTCTCTTACATCTTATTATGTTGAGACATCTACATTGAAAATTAATCACGATCTGAACGTGTTTGGTAAATTTTCACTATGACGCATTTTTGGCCTTCTTTCATAATTGTAAGTAAATGGCATAAAAATATAGTTCATAATATAAATGGGTTAACAATATGTATAAACTACTTTGGTTTCAATAATGATCTCTATCATTATTATTTTTTTAACTGATTGGCAATCACTCAATGCAATTCTTGGAATTATCTTAACATTTTTCTCAATCAAAATTAGAAATCTGTCGGTCGGGAAGCTCACAAGAATCACCATCGAAAAACTATGAGATGTCGCAGTGAGTTAAAAAAAAGTACCATCAACTAGATTTTCTGATTTTTACCAAGAATATAAATGCTTTTTGTTCAATATTGAAAGTTTACTACATTGTACAGAGTGGCGCAAAAGTTTCTGACCATAGTATTTCTTGTATGAAATTTGAAAGAAAACAGATTGATTTAATATTATATTTTTTTATAAGCTAAACACATAAAGTAATAATAAATAATTAGTATGAAGTATGTCCTTCTTCGTTTTCTATATACTCTAAAGAGAAAGAAATTGCGTTCCACTCAACTTGTACACGTCGATTCAACTGCTACCTATTTTTTAGTCTAGGACCTCTAAAGATACTCTTCTTTAATTTGGACCACACATTTTCGGTGAGATTTAAATCAGGGGAATTACAGGGCCAATCAATCCACACATTAGAAAAAATACACATAAATCGCCTCATAAGTTCTTGCATCAAAGTCACTTCCTTTCCGACCCTGAATTGTTGGCGATTAGTAAGGCATTGCACAAAAACAGAAAGAATATTTTCCCTGTAATATTCTCCATTAACAGACACTCCTTGCTGAACAAAGTGATGTTGGCTTTTTCCGCGACTGCTCACTCCACCAACTACCAAGATTTTTAAGTCGAATTTCGGAAACTGTATTATAGGAATATTTGCGGGATTGCTGGTTCTCACTGTCCTATTCTGTCGATTGGGTGTTGGATGCAGTTGGATCCACGACTCGTTCGTAAAAAGGTTGTTTACACGCAGCCTTTCACCACGGGCATTGTCATCAGCAAATCCGAGGTTTTTGATATTTTGGCAGAAATTCAGCCGGTCTCGAATGTTCTTCTTGGAAAGGAGAGGTTTCTTGCGTTGTCTATAGACTTGCCGGCTCCAGTTGATGGACTAAATGTATCGCGGAACGGTTCGCCTAGTCACGTTTTTAATGACCGCCGGAGAGCTGTTAAGCCGTTTCGTCACTGTTCGCGTCCCCACTCCTGGTCTATTTACAGCCAATGTTCGAATTTTCCTCTTTGCTTCTGCTGACGGTCGACCACTTCTTTGCATATTCACCACGTTTCCTTCTTCGGCATTGCACCATTTTTCACGGTGTTCTTGCTGATCGTAAGTATTCTGCTTATGTCACTGTAGCTGTACCCCAATCGATGCAAGCGTTGAATTTCAATACGTTTTTGAATTCGACCACTTACCATTATCGTCACAAAAAAAAATTCCAATTCAATTCGTTAAAGATTCACGAAGTTTTTAGGGTTTGTATAAAAGAGCGTTAAAATTAAGGTGTTTCAATGAATTTGGTACTTTCACTTCAAGTAACCAAATCTGAATGGATAAATTTATATTTTCAAAGGTCTTTTTACTGTACAGGAGTTAACATCTGAGGCTTATAAAAAACACCCCAGTACTTATGGGTCTGCATATTTTACTTGTAATTAGACCTATGCACATACAAATCCTATTTGAATTTTCGTACCTGTTTTTCCTTAGTCTTCAATAAAAGTCATTAAATTCGTATTATCGTTTAAATTTCTGTTTTCACTCTTTATGGAAATTAATTGAAACTATGTAACTCTAGGAAAGGAAAAATGGGGGTCAAAATTTTTGAAGATAGTTTTTTGCCGATAAATTTATTCGAAGGTCAGAAACTTTTGCGCCACACTGTACAATACAGACTTTTAACCGATAGGTGATATTACCTAATTTTTAATCATTTAAGAATTGTTTCAAGCTTGAAATGAATACCTTGAGGTCTGAAAATACTCTGAAAATGATACTTTCATAAATTTTATTCCAAACGCAATAACCTTGTAAAAAATTCATATTTGGTTGACCACATCCATTTCAAGTCGAATCATTCTTGATTCGACAATAGCATTGAAAAATATGACCGAACACTTCAAATAAAACAAAAAGATTTGGAAGTAACCATTACTTTCCAAGTGAGCAGCAAACCATGACATTTCTGGTTAACAATCAAACTATTAATCGTAATTGTGTCCGAAAATTCAGAAACACACAACATTTCCATTACAGTCAACTCACAAATATAAACAATGTCAGCGTTGTAATTATTTAAGAAGAATTATTAACTTTAAGATACTTTGGGACGGAAACGGAAAATTGTCGATTGTGAGTCACATCCTCGCATTTCTAGAATTGCTAATTGAAGATTTTTTATTTCGGAGCGACTCGCTGACGCGTGCACGATCGGCATACACTCTTTGTATAAATAATTGGCCCGATGACAGCAATATCTCAAAGTGCTGCAAGAAAACATTTCCCAGCTGTAGATAATAAGGACGCTGCTCGAGCTCTTAGCACAAGTGATTCCAAATGGAAAGAATGTATCTATGGTTTGAAATTTATTTTGCTTGCAGATGGTTGGTTACTGGGAGGCGAGCGTTCATACACCCTAGTGCTATGAGCCAAGTTGTGAATTTAATTATCCGCTTGATAAACATTTATTTTTAATTTTCATTAATTTATTCGCATCATATGCTGTTGAAAAACTGTTCTTGCTGTGGTTTGTGGTGGCGAAATGTTGGAAACATTTGCATGCAAGATATAACCAGTGCTTCGGTCAATCAACTCGAAAATTTATGAAAGTTTGATTAGTTCACTAGGCTACTAGAGAAGATTGTTATCAGGATTGCTAGAGGAATGTATTAAGCGATTGATTTTGGGATTCAATTAATGAAAATATGTTCATTGATGGAAAAGCAGGTTGTAACGTTGTCTGGGTAATCAAAAGTTGAATTTAATGCAGATTAGCTTGACTTGATAAAATTTGGACGCAATACGAGTGGTATTACTTCAATACAATATGTATTTAAAGAGTGTATCGAGAGAGAAAAATGATCTTTATAATTATGTCTCTAAAAATGGAATTAATTGCTTCATTTAACTATTTTTTCACTTTTATTATTATATTATATTATATTATATTTACTAACATTTACCTAAAAATTCAATGAATTTCAAGGCAAAAATTTTTCGGACCTTTCCGTTAACTCCAAGCATTAGGTTCCGTATAACGGTGTCATCGACCACCTTATAGCGTTTCTCCACTTATTTTAAAAATCCTTTTCGGTTTTAGCAATTTTGTTTGTTTTCTTTAATGTTTTCTTCGTTTCAGCCGAATATCTTTCGATTGGTCGAAATTCTTGACAGTTTTGGAGAGTTAGCTGCTTTCGGTACCACGTAGATGTTGTCCTCATACCACGTCATTGATGATCGAGCATAATGACTTATCGCTAAATCTGGCCAAAATTCTACAGATGTGTCGTATTTTTCAATAAATGGTCGTAGTCGCTTCTCTAAACACTCTTCGATGTATACTGCTGAGTTGATGGTACCCTTTGCTACAAATTCCTCTAATCTGAAACCACATCGACCTATTGCCTGCCAAATCATATACCGCTTGAGAAATTTGGTGCAATTTTGGTTTTATGTTTTGGGCTAACACCACTCATTGATCCTGCTATATAGAAGTTCTGACCAGGCAATTATGCGAAATCGGCCTTCACGTATGTTTCATCGTCCAACACAACACAACACAATCGAATTCGGTCAGGTAATCCTTGTATAGCTTTCGAGCCTGATTTTCCGCTTCTTTCTCCTTTTCCTCGAATCGATCGTGTACTTTTCGGACTTTATATGATCTATGATTATAATGCTTCTTAATCCTCTGAATCATGTTTACCCTTTTTGAGCCATATCTCGAGTAGTTGTGTTAGGACTCTGCCAAAATTTCCGCTTTAACTTTTGGCTCAAATTTGTATCGGATGGACCTTTTTTCTACATGAGACAGACTTTCTAGCAACAGGTAGGTCTCTTTTGTACTTTATAATTGTTCCTTTCACTGTTGCAATCGACGAATTGGTCTACTTTGCTTGTACCGAATATATACGAAGGGGATTTTCCAGGTATTTGCACACAATTAAACTACGCACTTTTTTTGATTCGATGACATCTTTTCAAGAGTGATGTTACAATACGAATGGGTTAGGCGTACTACTTTTATGTCGCATTTTATAGCTAATTTTGCGTACCTGATGAAGACTTAAACTTATCCCAAACAGGAGCTATGCAGGAAAAACTATAGGTCAATTTTTTCCGAAACAGTCCTTAGTATAAACATGTATATTAATGTAGTACAAAAGTATAAAAACATATATTATTTTAATTCGATTCAACTAACTATCTACAAGAAGAAACAATTTTTGCACGTTGCCTCTCAATAGATTCTGCGTAGATTAATGCGTTTTTATACTAAGGTTACTATATGTTCTACTATTCAAAATAGAAAGTTAATTTCGTCAGAAAAATTTAAAGAATTTTTTATTTAAAAGTTCATTTACCTATTATGGTTCTGTATATTTTACCATTAAAATGAACGTACCTGAAATGAATATAAAATAGAACCATTAATTTTATGTCGCATTGAAAAATTTACATAAAATATTGCATCGGTATTTGAAACTTTAAATTTTTATGTTACTGATGTTATGTTAGATCATTGGATTATCATTATTCAGATATCTATCGAACATGTAAACAATATCTGCATGTTTCGAGTCTCCGGATTCAAGCAAGTCGAATGGATTTTGCTGATTGGGAAAAACATGTAGACACTATCCAAAAACACATATTTGCCTCATCTATCATATTTCTACATAAATTCCATAAGATATCAAAGCTTTACAGTACAAATGATAGACCCGACATCGCCATGATATGAATAAAATATAATTGATATGTATATTTATTTGTCTAATGACTCTTTTAGACATCACAAATACAAAGACAGCAAATGAGACAAAGTCTACAGTGAATTAGATTTAAATGCTAATTTGAGGAGCAACAGCACTTGTTGGAATTATAAATTACTTACTGTTTGTTTGGATTCAGAGAGTGGAACCAATTATGTACATAGAAGAGTGACTATTTCATAATCCGAATTTTTAATAAATTTAACTATTCAAACAAATTATAGAAATCATGTGTTTTTTAAGCTTGGTTTATACATTCGCCAAACCAAGCTACTTTTAAGGGAGTTCATATCGATAGTAGCAGAATTAGTTTAGAAACTACTTGCTAATCAAAAATTATTATTCTACAGAATTACCGGATAGGTAAGATACCTACACTATCTGCAATATTTTTAGTAAAAAACAGTATATTTTTCTTTAATGCGAGAATGTACTGAGTACATTGTACTCACATATGAAAACCCAGTTGCCATACACTTTTGTTCTGATCGGAAGACAAACAGCATAATGTAATTTAATTTTTCGACATGCATGTGCAAATAATGAATTCAACAGTGACATTGGTTGCAGATTTTCGCAAAGAAAATTGGAAGCATCTATCGATTTGCATAACTGTAACACTTCGATCGCTACCTTTTGCTTGTAGCCAATTCAATTTATAACTTCATTCAGGCATTGCAGTTCCACAATACCATGAAAGTGCACATGCCTGCTGTATCTAACAGATATTAATCTGAAAGCAGCAATTCGGCATATCATTTAATGTACATCATTGAGTCTATAAAATAGCTGAAAGTTGCTTGCAATTTTCTACCACGCCAAGCTTGAAAAATGTACAAATCGGCAATTATCTACCTGCAGAAAGCAAAATTAGACTGGAAAAGCTTAAACTCGAATAAGATCTCATTACAATTGTACATTTTCCGAAGTGATTGTAAAAATGAGATTTCAACAAATTCGAGACAGCAATTTCTTCGCAATACAATGCTTTTTGTGTCGCTCATTCGTATATGAAATCTGCTTTGAAGTCTTTCCGTCCGGACATTTAAGTCCACAGTGAACGCTCTAATAGGAGATAATTATTTAGAAATTCTTCAGTTCGACGAAGATCTCCAATTTGACTTTGCGCTGAACTTGAGTGGCTGCAGTATTTGTTTTAGATAATTTCGTAGAGATTATCTGCATACTAGTTAAGATAAGAAATGTGTAGGCAGTTGGATTCACTTCATTCGGATTTTATTAAGCCGGGTCTCCTGCGCGTGTTTTGTTTTACACACTACACAAAAACGTCTACACATTTTTTTTGTGTATATACACAAAGTGTCTCCTGCTCACATATTGTTTTCTAAAACAAATCATTGTGGAAATGTGTTCGGACGAAGAAGACGTACTATCAGTGTTAGCTGTGGTCGGCTTGATTCCTAAGAGAAGAAAGCTTAAAGTGCGTGTAAGGCCCTACTTACTGTCTGGAAATTTTAACATTTATATGGAGCTAAAGATAGATGATCGATTCGGTATAGGAAACTTTTTTCTGCTGAACTGATTTCTTAAAACAGTCCATTTTTTGGTTTATTGCTGCTGTAACACCCAGCAGCAGTGCAATTTTTTCCACGGTGTCATTCCTTCTTTTTCTATTTTATAGGCCGATGATTGAGAATCCCAGATCGCGGGCCTTTCTCTAATAAAAGCTATCAATTGCAAATTACTACTTGAGTCCATTTTTATCTGCAATTCAACACAAAACCACATGCTTGGTCCACGGGAGTTGTCGAGAAATGATTATACTGTCCCCCTCTTAACCCGCGGGGAGACAAATGTGTAGATGTTTTCCATCGGATATGGAAAGCAAAAACACTGTTGATACCATCAAAAATGTGTAGCGAAACATGAGGGGAACAATGTTTTGTGTAGATGTTTTGTGTATTGTGTGCAGCAATACACGCGCAGAAGACCCGGCTTTAGATACTCATGAAATGAATTTAGTAGAGAGTTGCATTGATAATCTTCAGTACCTACATATTGTATTAGTGTATGATTGATATTGTGTTCAAAAGATTTGTAGATTTTGGTTCCGATTTCAACTAGAAGCATCAAGATCTATCTGAAAAAGGATGAACATGATTAATTACTTAAAAGACCTATCAAATTGTACTCGGCTAAAATCAAGCGAAAATTCGGGTAATAGTGAAGAGCACAACGTTAAAATGCAGCTTGTAGAAAACAAAGAAAGATTAAGTATCAAAGATAATCGACTATTAAGAAGCATGAATAAAATTTCTCCATAAAACTTGATTACCAAGTGGAATCAATCTTATGGTTAAGGAACTCGCAAAAGCATAAGTGCCAGGCATTCGGACTGCTTTCTAATTCTTTTATACAAATGAATGCTGCTGCGATAGCACACTGTGTATCTCATCTATTACTGTATGTGCTCATCGCACTATGCATCCCATCATTGACTACTATTTAACCATGGACTCCAGAGAGATAAGTGTAATAACTTTAATTGCAACAATTATAAATTATTCTTCTAATTTCTGCTATTCACAAGAGCAACTCTTTTCCATGTTCAACAAGCTGCAGGGCTAGACTATTATTTATTTTCTTCGTTTGCCAAGAAGCCTGTGAATACCATTCAATATGGGAAATGCTGTTGAAGAAAGAATACTCGGAATTTTTCGCCAAGGCGCAACATTTCTTCGAACTAATTAATGCTGAAGCATACGAATAGACAGACTGGGTCAGAGACCAACAAATGTGGATGGCACGCAAGCTGCATCCAGTTATGAAAAACTAACAATGTGCTGTAATTAATTTAATAATTTGCAGCATTGTTTCATTAGCTGATATTGACGGTATGGGTCTTTGCTCCATCATTGGAACGATGGCATTGATGAATGCGTGGCGTTTCGATTCCAACGATTAAGATTTAATAACTGGTGTTGTCTACCTTTCTTAGGGGCATATTTAAGTTGAATGACTGGAAATGGTGATCATGTGAATGCATGGACAGTATGAACAGGCATTTAGGCTTATGAACATTCTGTCCTAAATCCGTGAAAAGCTCATTCATTACCTGTGTACAGTTCGACCAATTTCCTTTCCCTAACACTTCTCGGATGAAAGGGCTTTAATGAAAAAATTCTTTCCATTCCAACGAACCGAAGATTGGTCTGCTAATAAAGCGAACACCATAGTTGCATCACCAGAAAATGAATCGTTAATTGCGATGAAGATGTCTGGCGAGCAGTTAATGCTGAAGTGATGTTCGCCCATCCAAACCAATTTGGTTGCAACAAATTGAATTAAGACACTCATGTGATCTGTCGTTTCAGCCGAAGAATCGTTTCATTACCTTCGCCATACATCTTGATAGCAATGAATCTTTCATACTACCAAGCCCTACTTGAGTCTCGCGGGTCAATAAAATCAAATCATGCCCAAATGGAATTCTTTTCGATAATTATCTTCCATACAACTGGCAGAAACCATAAAAAGATGTAACTGTGAATCCAAATTCTAAAGTCGAACATAGATACATAACTCTCCAGATTTTGCTTCAGACATAGTGGTCTTCGTCGGCGGCTTTTCAATCAACTTGAAGTTCTTTTCTGGGACCGCATTCCCTTCGCAATAGCAGCAACAATTGCAACAGCACTAACAAAAATTCACTTAGTCGGATGCTTTAGTCAACAAATCAGTGCTTGAAAGATGATTTTTCAGCCACAAATTGAGTTTTCACTAGGGCAAAAGATCAGCTTTGAAGAGTGTATCTAATGTCGATTTCACTACTCAACAACAACACACTCGAGATTTTCCTAAATGTTGAGCGCTTCATGCTGTCGTGGTCCAGAAGATGATTGTTGCAACTTCAAGAGTTTAGGGCGTCTTGAGAGCCAAATAAACAAACAGTGCCCGAAAGGAATGCGGCTGAAGAGATCCTAAAGAATATGAGGCAGTTTTTTCATGAAGAACACATGTAGGTGTATACAAAATAGGAATGCTATAACGAAAGCTCAGAAAAAAGAATGCACGCATCTTATTGCTATATGAACATTTTCCGGTGAAACTTGATACAGATAAGTATGAAATGTCTACATAATTTGAAGTTTGTATCAGAAATAAATTAAGTCCGAGAAAATTTCATTCAGTTTACAACAAAAGCAAAGTCGAAATGTTGTCGGAGCATCCTCGGCTGGATTATATTGCAACTCATGCTTCCAAAAATTATCGCCATGTTTCTTCTGTAATCACAAAGATGAAATGATACCCACGAAATTCAAAAAACAAACAAATGAGAATTCAGAATTCCCAAAAAGACAACTGCACTATACGGACGACTAAAATTTAAATTATTAGATGGAACCATTGATAGATATGAGGATCAATACTCGTTTGAAGACGGTTTACCAATGGGATCACCACTTTTTCCACTTCTAGCAGATTTATACATGAGTTTTTAAGAGAAAATTATTTTGAGTTCAGTTAATCCCCATTCTAAAAATATACTCTTCTGGTATAGTTATGTCGATGACATAATTTACATAAATTTTTAACGTTTTTAAATAGCCTCAATAATAGCATCAAATTTACTATGAAAAAAGAAAAAGAGCGCATTCACAACTATTTAGATCTTACCATTACTCGCCAAAAATGAAAATTTAATATTTACAGGAAAAATACTTATTCAGATGTGCTCATTCCTTATAACTCGTTCCATCCATTAAATATTAAGCTAATTTCTTTTTATTCCATGATAAATCGTGCTCTAAATATTCCACTTTCCAAAGAAAATTTGAAGAAGGAATTTTATACCATTGAGAATATAGCCAAAAATAATGGATATCCTAAGCAACTCATTTTAGGCCTTATAAACAAAAAAAGCAAATTGAAATATATCAAGTTCAAAAAGATAGTAATGTTCAATCATGGAGAAAGTTGAATTACGTAGGCCCCATCAACAATAAATTATCCAAATATTTAAAATACAACACTGATGTATCCTTCATTCATTACACCAGAATTAATTTAAAAAAAATTACTTCTTAACAACAAAAGCAAAAATGATCCCCTTTCCCTTTCCCAGTTTATATAGGACAATCAGGTAGGAGCTTTAAAATTAGATACAATGAGCCCATCAAAGCAACCAGAGAGGTAAATCCAAATTCTGCGATAGCCCAACACATTTTAGAGACAGGTCATAATTTTAGTACTAACAGTTTTAATATCCTCCATAAAATAAGCAAGGGGAAAAAGTTGGACTAGCTGGAATGCCTTGAGATTAGGCGGACCACAAAGAGAAAGGAAAACTTGCTGAATGAAATTACCCTTTCAATCACCACTCCTTCAACCATTAACTACTTAAGAATAAAACCAGGAAATAGTTGTAACATGTATGTAACCTGAAGATGATCTAAGGATCGAAACGCGTCGTATTAATAAAAAATTGTGAGTCAAAAAAATCAAATGTTTAATTTTATAAAGATTTTAAGCTTATATTGATGTACGGCTGGTGGAAACAGGAAAGGGGTCCTCAGAACGAAACTTTTCAATAAAAGTCTTAATCGAACTTTTAGAGACCGATCACAAGTAGTCTTGCATCCCCTAAATAACAACGATAAATTTAACACCAACTACCCATTCCCCATGAACATCTGAAAACTTGAGGGCGTCGCATACTGGGGCTTAAAATACGTTAATATAATGTAATATGGATCGTGCAATAGTTCGTGTGTAGAGTAAATGCAATGGTGCTACTTATTACGATATTAAGTACCAGTTGAAGACCTGCGACAGTTTTTAGATGCCTAGTGAGCATAAGATTATTAACCCTTCGACTGCCTACCTGGGTCGTTTTCGTCCGAGCGAAAATTAAAAGTTGTTGTAACTTTTATACACCGCTACGAAGGACGCTGTTTTGACTCTGTAAAAAAAATTATGCCCCTCTAGTGCCTGTCTACCAATTTTCGTTGTCCCAGTCCCGTTCTAGCCATCGTGGTGACAATATCAAAATCGATCCGGACGAAAACGACGGTAAGAATTTTTTCCGTTTATTCGTTTAAAAGTGTTAATTCTGGCTGTAAAAGCAGATCAAACATAACAATAATATTCCCTAAAGCTATTGAAGCAGCTGCCTCTTCGAACACACCGCTAGATTTCTGGAACGTGTTATTTACATACAACTGATATGATGGAAACGATTGAAGACCAAGGGGGAAGAATGGTACATGTCCATGACAACTGATTTTGAGAAAAACCGATTTTAAGGCTTGATAACATTTTGGTGGGAAGGGTTCTACTAAATACCATGGAAATAAAGTATTCACTGTTTATTAATGCCGGTACCGAGACACGGCTACAGAAACGTGGGTGACTGGACAACAACCATTCTTCCCCCTCCGCGTGGGAACAAACCATTCTTCCCCAGCACCCTGAAACTGTTGTGTGTTATATCTTTCCAACGATACATTTTTCCTTCATGATCACTACATCATCGATTAGTACTCTTAAAAAGGTAACATATGGTACCTCTACCTCACTTTTCGTCAAAAGTGGACAACAATCATTTCCCCCCTTGGTCTTCAATTTTGAAGTGTACAAACATCGAGATTGATAGATATTCGGCCAATAACACTGCCCCTGATTTGACAGCGGCTCATCGTCACGTGCCAAATATTGACTTTTTATTGATTTTATTACTAATTTTTGAACTATTATATTTTTATTACCGTTTTTACTACGAGATTTAAAACCAAATTATTGACCATTTTAGAGGTTACAAGCTTAAGGGTTTTTTTAAAAAAAAATAATTGAATGCGGGTTTCTTCAAAGCTACACTCTTCTCCTTTAATTTTCTTTATTTTTCGTTTCGATATCTTTATTCGTCTTAAAGTTATGATTTTTTTAGTGAAAAAATGCATTTACCCTCTTTTCATTTTTCTTTTGATAAAAAAAATATATTAAAAAATCTAATTGTTAATAATTTTCTGGTTGATACTTCAAGTTAAAGGTTTGAAGAACCTCCATGATTTTTTTTCAGATTTTTTGCACAACTTTAACAGCTTGAAAAAACGGCAAGACGAAAACGACCCTTGTAGGCAAACCGAAGGTGACGAAAAAACGTAGGCAGACGAAGGGTTAAGTCATCCCTCATTTTTAAGTACACTGGCATTCCAAGAAGTGATTCCAGTTACTGCGAACTAATGCGGTTGCATTGGACCATTTTCAAAATTGGCAACATTATGCTATTTCGGAGACTCCTATTCAAGTTGAGCTACATATGTGGAAAAAATCCAAAATTATCTAGTTTTTTTTTCATGTATCTCTCTCGATATAAGATTTAAATCACTCTAAATAAATCACGCCTCTAATGATCTCACACTTCGGCATTTGCTTAATCTGATGATTTTCCTAAACAATCTTTATATCTGCATTTTTTCCAGTCGCTAGCTAGGCTCCGTCGAGTTTTCATGATTTTTCAATTTATGACCATTTGGGCTTGTTATGTGGACATCAATCATGCTCGCGTGCCCGGCCCTATCGTTCATTTTCTCAGCCACATCTAAATTTATATCTTAATTAGGAAAAATGGTTATTAATTTATGAATTCAAACACAAACGATTTCTCTACCACCACGAGAGTATCATTCATATCTTAATTGACGCAGACGCACGATTCAATTCTGTAGACACCTAGACACTGTTTCTAATTATTATTTCAAGACGCAGCCCTCCCTGTTCTGCTCCCAAATCCATCCTCTACATTTTGGCTTTCCTTCTCCGCTTACCCAAGTAAAAATTCGACTTTTATGACCACTAAATTCTTATTAATAGTGCCATGAACTCCTCAGTTTACCCGGATCACTTTCAAGGTGCGCTGCTACTTAATCGCCAGCTCTCATTCGCATGTGATTGTACTTCTTTAATATTCCTATAAAATCTAAATTATGCGCTACTTCGCCATTTCTACTCTTGCTGTGTTGTCTGGATCACTTTTTCATTTTTCTAATCAAACTCAATCCAGCTGGAATGTATTTAGGAGGAACAATGACGATCGAAACAAAGCCTGACTGCCCAATCGATTGACCCCTGAAGCAGCTTCAACTGTATCTATTTTCGTGAACTGGAAGATACCGCGCGCAAAAGAGTTTCTATGTAAAGTGTCAATGCTCTTTTCGAGTAATAAGTTTTTGGAATTGGCGAATAGAAGAAAGATTTGCCGGCCGGAACATTTTCAACCGGTCGGAAACCGTTGCATCGTTTTCAACTACACGCACGATTAATTTTGTTTGAAAAGCAGTGAATAATGAGAAGTATCTTGTGGATTTGATTCAGTTATTCGTAGGTAAACGTGAACGAAGAGTCAACTTCAGCTCCCCCGAACGGGGTTCATTTTGGGTGATTGCAACCAGTCCAAATATTAGATTTCTGAACGCAAGTTTCTTTGCTCACGAGGTTGGGGGCCATCCATATATTACGTAACACAATTTTTAGAGTATTTAAACTCCCTAGTAATACTAAAGCCGGGTCTCCTGCGCGTGTTTTGTTCTACACATTACACAAAAACGTCTACACAATATTTTTTGTGTATATACACAAAGTGTCTCCTGCTCACATATTGTTTTCTAAAACAAAACATTGTGGTAATGTGTTCGGACGAAAAGACGTACTATCAGTGTTAGCTGTGGTCGGCCTGATTCCTAAGAGAAGAAAGCCTAAAGTGCGTGTATGGCCCTACTTACTGTCTCGAAATTTTAACATTTATATGGAGCTAAAAATAGAGGATCGGTTCGGTATAGGAAACTTTTTTCTGCTGAACTGATTTCTTAAAACAGTCCATTTTTTGGTTATTTCTTTGGCTGTAACACCCATCAGCAGTGGAATTACTTCCACGGCGTCATATCTTCTTTTTTTATTTTATAGCCCGATGATTGAGAATCCCAGATAGCGGACCTTTCTCTAATAAAAGCTATCAATTGGAAATTACTACTTGAGTCCATTTTTATCTGCAATTCATCACAAAATCACATGCGTGGCCCACTGGAGTTGTCGAGAAATGATTATACCGTCCCCCTCTTAAACCGCGGGGGGGGGGACAAATGTTTAGATGTTTTCCACCAGGCATGGAAAGCAAAAACACTGTTGATACCATCAAAAATGTGTAGCGAAACATGAGGGGAACAATGTTTTGTGTATATGTTTTGTGTATTGTGTACAGCAAAACACGCGCAGGAGACCCGGCTTTAGTAACATTTTCAAATACCCCCCCCCCTCTCTCTCTTGGAGTGTTAACTAATATATAGATGGCCCCTTGTTCCATTTAAAGCATTGCCCACATTTTTCTTGAAATAACTGTTCGGAAAACTTAATTCTGGAGCTGCATACTTTTCACGCATCGGTGGCCAATGCTCGAATATCTCATCACTTTCGAATTCCTGTCATTTGCACAATGCCCACGAGAAATGCATTTGCAGCGATCACCTTCCGCTGCACCACCGTATCTCGTACACATGTGTATCTTTTGAAAAATTAATGTCGCCTTGATTCGATGCATATTTGCTTCAGCGATCACACTCGTATCGGGCAGAGAAAAGCAGCGCACCGACTACGTCAAATTAAAATTTTAATTTGAGCAAATCCTTAAATGCATGTAGATCACGAGATACTCTACCTTCACCTACCTACCATCTTTGGTGGCCCGTTATACCTTAATAGCACGCATGGACCGGACAACATTTTTGCATTATTTACAAGTGAAGAATTAAATTTATCCATTTGCTTCATTTAGTTTGATTTAATTTGAAATTAAAAGACAATTGGACGAATGCAGGCATAAAGATGCGTTCCTTCTTTTAGTGTGTCAATTTTTTTTCGTTTATCATGAAACTATTCTAACATTACAAATGCCTTCTTTTAATGGCGAAATATTCAGAGAGCGCGATTTCAATTTTAAGCTGATTTAAAAACAATAAACTCACACAAAAAACACAGTGGTAACCTAATCAAGTAAAGTACTGTAAATTTCCCATTTTCTTGAACGACTTTAGATACTTTCAACAAAATAATGTACATTTTTTTCTTATCTACGGATGTTTTTTACAAGAAAAAGTCGAGTATCATTCTAAGAGAGTCCACGCTATTTCATGTATTTAGTTCCAAAGTTGTTAGGTTTTTCAGGAACGACTCTATATATGTATGTATGTACTTCATTTATATCCAACAAACGTATGATAGAAGCACGATGGAAGCGCCATACAACAAATTGTAATCGTCACATTAATTTTTTTTTACATCTTTCTCTGTTGGTATCTGGAGCGTATTTGTACTTATCGCCGAGAGTTAATCAACGAGTTACATTGTAATAAAATGTAAGACATTTACTGTTTGGTTATCGTACATTACATTCCTCAAGTAAAACAAGGAAACGTTCAAGTGCATGAGATTGTATCTCGAATTCTTCCATATATGTAAGTGTGGTAAGCATATCAACAAAATACAATTGTTTCGTCGATTTTATTGGACTGACGAAAAGTAGTGATGGATGATGATAAATGAGACTTGATTTCTGGTTACTTCTCCGAAACATATTAAAGTGGGGCTCCCCAAATACATTTATAGGATGGTATCGGTACAGAGTGTCTCCAATAAGAAACGAAAACTTCACCACATAACGATATATGCTGCATTGAGTTTCCTGCTAGTAGTAGTTGGGTTTTATTGTTACTCACATTTTTCAAGAAACTTGAGTTTATAACTTGCCTCGAAGATTTTGTCGTAAGCCATTTGATCTAGATAAAATCGTTGATGTTGAAGAATAAGGAATACATATAGTGTCAAGCGAAAAATGACGCGAAATAGCAAGATACGAAATGCAGCGATTTCATCTTCAGTCCCTAAATATTTCAGGGAAGTGGACAATAAAATAAATTCACTTTATTATTCTTGAACTTTAAAAGTAAGTTAATAAGTAAATGATAATCCATCGCATAATATCTACACCTCTACGATTTTAGTAAAGTATAGCACTTTTAAAAGTCTTTTTTGAGATTCTACTATAAAAAAGATAGACGACAAAAATCAATAAACTTATCTAGACTATCAATTCAACCTTAGCCCCCTTTCAACTTTTTAACGTATTTATATATTTCTGTGCATGCGAACAAAAATATTAGTAATTTGAACACTGTTAAATGCAAATCTTCACTATAAAAGTATATTCGTTCTCTGAAATACCTTTAACTTACATACCTTTTCAAAGATCACTTCGTAGAATTTAACCAAAAAATTAGAATTCCATTTTGAACAACGCTAACACGAAATTAGCACGCACAAGAGACAATTTATTAATACATCTCGTGATAGCATGCAAAGTTCTCCTTGGGCCTCTTCAAAGATACAATGAACTACAAGAGCATCTTAGGGGATCAAATATGGGGAAAGATACATGTTAAGAACGAACAACGTTAATCACATCTGTGATGAGTGTGTTAAGAAGAAATGAACATGCTGACGAATCAATTAACCCTGTTATAAGCCCAATAATCTTCTATAAAATATTCCAAATGTCCTAGCGGTGTCTCGAGCGTTTGTGTATGTTGTTAGCCCCCACTAGGCATTGGCTGATTGTATCTTTATACAAAATAAAACCCACACTGTAGAACAATGAAGCATTCATGGGCTGAATCATCGAGCCTCACTGTCGAAATTCCTTGCTTAATTTATCCACGTGTCTTCCGAATCCATTTTGATTGAAGCCTTATGAGTACGAAACATCCTTCCGAATGAATATTATGTTTCAATCTACCACCACACGTGGTGTACTAAACATTTGCAAGACTTGATAATGAGGGGATTGCATTACATGAAAGGATATACGAGCAATACTTTTACGGATGGATTCGTACTTCCGTGGGTTTTTAAATGGGTTGTTGTGAAAACCAGCAGCAAATTAAAATGGCATTGACTAACAATGATGCCAACACATGGCGCTGAGCATTATCCATTTAAATGAGCTCTGACGATGTTTCACAGCGATAATGATCAAATTTGTGTCATAATTGACATTTTTTGGCGAGAGAAAGGGTGAAAATGAAAAACCTCTTTTCATTTGGGGTTAACAAAAGCGTTAACGATCAAACTGGAGGTGTTCATAATGAGACCCATTCAATATAAACATATGGGTTTATTGCAAAGTGACTGTGTATGCTAGAGAAAGAAATTGATATTTAAATAAATATAGTCTTTTTTCTTACTTACTGTATGTGTAATCGAGAAAATTTAATATCAGTAGGAAAATGTTTATTTTCAAAAGAACATCATATACACCAACAAATCAAACTAAACAGTATAAAATGCTTTTGGCAACTCTCTTGAAAAGTGAGGCTGATCATAACAACAATACAAGTATATGAAACATCATTAAAATGAAAGTGAGTTAATACACCACACATGCATCGAAGCATTCTTAACAACTGATCGATAAATAGGCAAATTCACAGAAAAAGGAAAACGAACTCATCTGCCAAATTTTGACTAGATCTCAAAACGATTCAATACAAAAATTCTTCGTTAATTATTCCAGCACTTTATAAGGTGGAAATATAAAAAATTGAAGAATTCTATTTGCATTTCTAATGGGGCAATAAATAAAATACGACATAATTATCTCAGCTTGAATAAATTTGCATCAAAATACAAAGGAAAATAAGGTAAATGTCAAGTAGTATTTCACTATCGCAGTTTCGAGACTTGTGGTATGATGATAAGAATCCCACCCACACTGGCAATGATGTTCGAATTGTTGCTGAATTCAGGATCGTTTTCTGGTGAAACTTAAAATGAGTTTTTCACATAGGATTATAAACTATAAAAAAAACTTTCTACACAGCCGAATACGATCGCAGAAATATAGGACAGTTGCTGAGTTTCAATTCATTAATGATAATTTTTAATGTGTCCTTTTTTGAATTAGATTTAAAACGAAAAATAAAAGCAATTGGAACTTAATTTGAAATGTAAGAAATAATAATTGCGGCAGATATACCAGTTGAAAAACAGCGAACTGCACACAATTGTAAGAAAAGAATTTCTATTGTCTATAAAAAAAATTGAGCTCAAATCGAAACTTGGTTGTCTTGTCATGCAATTTAAATAATATCATTACCCAAGTTATAGTGGGCAATTACTTTCAAATAAACATCAATGGAATTATATAAGATGTTTTCATCAGCATTAAACACAACTGTTTGTAAGATATTAAATCGTTTAGAAAAAATAAAACAATTAACTGAAAAAGCAATTTCTTCTTTTAATCATTTAGGCTGAATTAGCCTCTATACAAGAACCAATTAAATTATTTGATTGAATCTTTTTTAATTTAAATAACTTCGGCATTTGGAATAGTATTCTGTATTCAGCCAAATCGAACATTTTCAGCAGAAGTGGAAAAAATCATTGTTCATCATTCACTGTGTTAAAATAAGAAGGAATAAATCTGGCTGACAAAAAATAATCATCGACATTTTCGGAATACACGAACATATGTAGGGCTAGCTTTCACTTTTTCTTTTCCTCTGCTTTGTCAATATTTTTAATCCACTGGGAATTTTCTTTCATCATAACAGGAAGCTTCAAATTTAAATTTGTTTTTCATTTTTTCTTAGCTAGAAGTGGAGATGATTATCACAACGAAATGAGCTCAAAACAATCTTTTTCTGTGGTAACAATAAGATGGATTTTTCAGCTGACTCGAGCAATGTACAACTTATTAATCACATAATATGCTTTTGATAAAATATATGAGAAGCTTGAAAAATATTTGACTATGGAAAATAATAGTCTATACTAATTGTAAAAATACCCAGAAATTATTAAGACTGTCATCAAAATTTCCACTAATTATATGCAATGCGTTCATATCGAATGCAAAAATTTATTAGGAAACAGCAGATCACACTAAGTAGTCGTTATGAAAGAGTTCAAAGCGACAAATTTATCATTTCAATTGAAATATGAGTAATAAAGTTTACTTTAAGACAATAAGCGACATTTTTGATGCCATTAAGACAATCAAATTCATTTAATTTGTCGACTCGTCTATTTATTTTTATCTCATTACAGTATGATGTCTGGCTTATCTGCTTTAAGATAAACTGGTATGCAAAATAGAACGGCGTATTTATTATCAAAGGATGAGCAATCTATGTGAAAACGAAGTATTTCCTAAGAATCTATAAGAACTATATATGAAGACAAATCGGAAAGGAAATGCAAAACAGCCAGAATGATCAAAAAGTTCTCTAGTGAAAAAGGTATAAATAAAGTGGTTCAAATATCAACCGAAATATGACCAACTTTATAGGGAAGACTAAAGAACGTTACACTCCTTAATTACACTACAATTATCCTTTTGGAACTCTAGTCTCTTTGGGATTATTGTTAATTTTATGATTAACATTCCTCTGCGACCATTTCATATTCTGGTCACATAAACGGAACAACACATTTCCAAAATACAAAGTTCGACCAAGAGCTTGTACATACAGTATCTGCAGTTAACTAAGAAATGCAAGATATCCATTCTTACCTTAGCACCAATCTGGTTTCCGCATTGGCCGGCCTGCAAGTGAACGATTTCCCTCATTCTGATGAAATTAATTGGAACGTTAACGGAAATAAGCAAAAACGACCGCGACGATTCGAAGAGCTCACTAACTTTATGGCTGACCGAATAATAATCAGAGCGTAATTAAAAAGTTTAATTTCGATTCGCACAACTCGAGCCGGGAACGAAAGTCAAGCAAAGTATCTGTTTATCTTTTCCGCTGATTTTCAAGTATTAATCGAATTAACAGCCGCGAAAATTCAACACCGAAATCGGAGAACTTTTTTACAGAATGCACAATCTTGAAGATAGTCGGGCACTTTCTGGTTTCTGGCCGAGTCGGCTGAGATGAGAGTTCTTGGTGGCTTGCTTCGTGGACAGTGAATCACAGGAAGACTGATAGATAATACTTGGCTGGATTGGGCTGACTGATAAGACCCTACTACACTCCGGCTCCTTCGAAGATGTTGGCTGCCTCGTACGAATGTGAGAAGACGACTGTGAGCTGAGAGATGGCTGCGTTTTGCGTGGGCACTACTCGGTTCGGAGTTCAATTTCTTACTGCCAGGAACAACTGACTTTACAAGAAATAAATCACCTTCGGAACGGGCTTGGAAGACTCAAGAAGGCTGAGTCTGGCTGGCTGCCGGCATTTGCACGTCCACACACGTACGAGTACATGTGTAACAAAACAATCACAGGGCTTCTTTTCGTCGGGCTGGGTGCATTAAACAGTTTCTTGAAGACGGCTAAGGTTCATCTAGACATGGAAATTTCGAGGTAGCTCCAGCCAATTACTCCTGGGGAGTAATTTAGGTTTAAACACCGAAATGGCTCTTTAGTTAGTTACATCAGCACTCGCACAATCAATGAGTGGAAATTTTTTATTTTTCCATGGTTGGAAAGTAGCGTTTACGTTACTCCCAAATTCCCCAACTGACGAACGAGAGCACGCGGAAGAATGTGCTTATCTATTTTTTTCAGTTACCGGAATAGATTTAAGTAAAAAATTGGCTCGAAGATTGTTTGGGAAACCGAGAAATACACACTTAACGAAATAAGTTTTAACATCGATAAGGGAGGTAGTATTTGATTGACGTCCACGGTATAGCCGCCACTGATCGATTTCTTAAAAAAATCCATTCCTAAAAGACTATGAAGAAACTTCAAAAACTAGCAACTTACAAATGATTTTTACTTAAAATTGCACAACCATGATCATATCGAAGCTGCGCCAAGATATTTTTCAAATACAATCCCTCAACATCGTCTGCTGAAAAATGTCAACTACTTATTGCTTGTGGCCACAGATTTGATGTTAGAGTGTAGCCCTCCGAGAATATCTACGAGAATCAATTGTGATGAGCTTACTAGTTAAGAGGGCCTGTAAGATAATTGAAGGAAGCGTTATCAGTAAAAATATATATGTATACAATTTATTTTTAAACTTGCGATGAAAACTTTATTTATTTTTTCCTGGGAGATAATGTCAAAAAGGGAGACCAGCTGCGAATATAAAATATGAAACTAATTCAATTGTGCTACCTTAGCAAGCTGGAATAAAATTAAAAGCTTCTAGCGACTACATTTGTCGTTCAGAAGCGTTACAAAACTTTTTGTTTTGTGAGGCTTTTATTCTAGCATGCTAAGATAGCACAATTGAATTACATAGTTTCAATGAATAAATGATTTTTTTTAAGTTTACGTGGGAAGAAATGCATACCAATTTTTATCAGCCCATTATTCAGTTGTAAATTAAACTTTTGAAAAGCTTAATCGTAGATACATTTTTCGTGATGAAATTGAGAGTCCTGAAACAAGAAAATTCATTATTATTTAAGCAACTAAAAATATTGAAAGAGGGATTTAGTTAAATTAAATCAATGTGAAAACTAAGTGAACAAGAACTTCTCATATACTGAGAAGTCAAAGATTAGTTAAATTTCCAAACTTTAAACATCTAAATTAAAGAATATAACTAATACTTCTCGATTAATTTTTATTGATTTATTTTACTAGAATCTGCACAATGTCTTCATTATTCCATTGTTGGCTTCAACTTTTTTCAATCTTTCTGTATTATTCTCTAGAGGATCAACTGTCATTCTTCACCCTTCTCCATATTTAGATTCAAAATTAAAACGAACCATTCTATTTCTCGAGCTGGAAAACATTTGAATCTACTCTTAGTCTTTTGCATAGTTTCCGCTGAGCTCATTTTTCGAAATAGTTACATTTTGTTTAATTTTTTTGCTAACATATTAAATGATAAGCAGAAAAATCCAATTATATAGTAACAGGTAGGAAAACGTTAGGTCCAAAAATATTATATATATATATATATATATATATGTGTGTGTGTGTGTGTGTGTGTGTGTATATGTGTATATATATATATATATATAAGGTCTATCATAATGAAGAAAATGTGCTATTTCTTAGCTTAGATTTGTACAGATTGAGGGATTGTCAAAAAAACTAAACTACGTGTTGGCATGATTTCTCTTTAAGCGAGTCAGAGAAGAGTTTAAATTTGCATTAGACGTAGGTGCAAAAATGTTGAGATTTCTGCAGAGGTGAGAGGAGTGATAAATCATTAACCATTTTTCAAGATCTTCGTGCTATATGGAAAAAAAAGTTTTTAATCGTATTTTGGTCTTAGCAATAATGAAACCAAAACTATTAGTGATCATTCCGGGCACCGGATGTAGTCATTAAAAAGTAGTTCAAAAATTGACGCCCTAAAGAAACTACACTTAAGACGCTTGGCACAACCATGACTATGAAGTCCTGAAAGATTATTTTTTATCAAATCACTTATAGGGAGTGTGAAATTAAAGTTTAACAATAATCCACGCAGCATACCTTTCTCTGGAACTTTTGCTCTCTTCGGCAGTCTGTTACTATTTTTTAGTGGAAACACAGAATAAGTAAAGAACTTTTCCAAACTAAGCAACCAACTTTTATGCCCGAAAGACAAAAGACAATAGGCCATCAAATAAAAAGTACCGGGGTTGAGACGCCAGGTAGGGACGCTTTACCTTGTTAGCAAAGTTTTTATAGAGACAGCATTTCCTCGTCAATAGGTTTTTGGTTCTTTTCTTTCTCAAATTGGCTCTTTTTCAAATTAAATTGGAGCCTTTTCAATGCAACTGAGTGCCAATTTGGTTTGAAAAAGGACTAATTGAATTTGAAATAGTCACCAATATGATTCGGAAAACACCTAAATTGAAGGAGAAGTGATGTACATCTATAAAGCGTTGATCGCTATCAAATGAAAGGCTTGATAAGGACATCTTCAATAGCAGAAGATCTTTTGAGATGTCGCATACTTTTTAATCTCCGCTTAAAATCTTGGTGGTATATCTTACTTTCGTTCTGTCCTGATTCATTTCAGCGAAATTAGTGGCTAGAGAAATTCAAAACGTCGTTTATTTTGATCTTTTGATTGGTTTATTTTGACGGTGAAATATTTTTACAAGTCGGTTCGTTTACATTTCCACTGTAATTGATTTGCAAGTTGTTTTTCCAAATCTTGAAATTTTTAAATTTTACATGACAGTAGATTTGAAAATTGATTTTCATGACAAAGATTTCATAGGGGCTATTGAGTAATAAAACGAAGTCCAGTAAGTTAGATAATACCGAAGGCTAAATACCATTTTTGTTCTAAAGTTATATTCATGGCAGTGTTGAATTTCCAATAAAAGAATCTATATAAATAAAAATGAATCGCCAAATGTGTTGCTAAGCGCAAAACTCGAGAACGCCTCGACCGATTCGGCTATTTTTTAAATATATTTTCTTTAAGGCACAAGGATGGTTCTTACGGAGAGAAAAATTAAAAAAAAATAAAAAAAATAAAAAAAAATTATTTTTAATTTTTAATTAATAAAATTAATTTTTTCTATCGGACTGCGACAGACCAATAACTTTTGACAGAACGAAGTCTGTCCGGGCAGCTAGTTTTAAATAAATTCAAGATTAATTTTGGTAAAATAATAAACACCAAATTCTTACGTTCCATTGCACAGTCTAAACTCAACTTAAAACCAATCACCAAATCCATCAGCTAAGCTCATGCTTCTTGCTTCTTTTTATTAACGACTACATGTACAATTAATATAACAGGAACACATCAACAGAACTTCTTAAATATGTAGTCATTCAAAATTACAGTACATCACCGTTTCGGCTTCATTCACCACACATGAGTACGTATCATCGCATGCAAGCCAAACATACATACATACAAGGAAACGTATCTTTCAGATAAGCATTTTTTTACTTTTTATTTGAAATGATCCACGGGCTGGGCCATGGTATTTTTGGATGTGCTCGCTCGTTTGCCGATGTCCCTGCAATCCTTGTCGGGGAAGAGATTTCCTTTTGAACACATATGAGCCCGGATGGGGTCGGTCTCCCATGCATTTATTGAGCACACACGCGTGCTTAGCGATGAATTTAATTCAAAACGATGGAGCATGCATGCACATAAATAGTACAATTCGACGTGCATACTTTCTTAGGTACACATATCGGTGAATCATGTGTAACATTCGAACAAGATGTTTCGCTGGAGAGTTCAGAGTTCTTGATAATTTGTTGAAGATCCGAAATCGGAACAAGATTGTGAAATTTGATCAGCTTCCATTATGTACAAACTTTGCATTGGACTATGAATGAGCAGGCTTAAAGTTAGAAAATCGAAAGAAAGTTAATTTCGCTCAAAGAATTAGGCGGAAAGCAAGAAGTTTTGTCTAGGTGAGTCTCTAGATTGATTGGTTGATGGATTGCAATCGTTTGGAATGCATATAGAAAGCTTTTAATGTTTAGTATGACCCATACGTGGTAGAGGATGGAAGCTACTGCATCTTTCGTTCCATGGGAAGCCTTGAAAATGATTTGACCGGTTCACACATTCGAACAAGTCATATGACTTGTTGGATCAAACCAGTCGTATCAAAAATGATGGAGTGTGTGGACGACAAGCCCATCTGTAGCCCATCTACATACACGTTTTGTTTGATAGGTTGTTTGATCAGCAAGTAATACATATGATTTGTCTGACTATGTCCTAGCCACTTAAAAAAATCTAATGTAAGATTTTGAAGATCGCCTATTATCGGGTCAACATTGAAAAACTCAAAGAAATTTTCGAGCAGATTGCACACAAAACGGTTGAACTTGCCATCGCGATTATTAGACATGCAACATGGTTATTTGTCTATATGATGCTCGGGAGAAATTGACCACGGTTCACCTTTGCACAAGATTATTTTGAATATATATAAGCGGAGCATCAAGTGGGTATCTGTGTGGTTCTGTTTTTTCAGGGTTGTAAGAAAATCCCTTTTATTTTTTCTCCGTTTCGCAATACATGTTTGAGATCTTAACCCTGAATAATTCGATTCTTCTGGTTCAATGACAGCATTCTGTAGACTAAGAAATTCCCTACAGCTAAAGGCGATTCCTTTGGATGCATTGCCGATTGTTTCACCGAATAATTTCAATCTGTTGCCGGTCTAACCAGTTCAATCACTTTCCAATTGACCTATTTCTACTAAATAATCCTTTGGGGAAAATGACCGGTGGCAAAAATTACAAATCGTCAATATAGTGACATTTTTCTTTATAGTAAATTTTTTCTAAAACAAGCCGCGAGGTGCGACCCTTGAGGTCCACACGGTCAACTTCCCAGTAATATCTACATAAACATCAACAACATTACAACAATGAGAGGTATTCATAGCAGTAACAGGAATGAGTTAATATGAATCATATCGTCTACGGGAGGGCCCATTGATTACGTAAGGTTTTTGGTCGATGAGGACAGATTGAATATTCACGCGGATCAATCGGTGGAGTGCCTTTTTGGTCTTGAAAATTTTTGTTGGTTTTAAAAATTTAAGCATTTTTTTTTAATTAAAAGACTATAAAAACCATTTAAAATCTGCTCAAATTATGCAAATATTTTAAAACTTTGATTGAATTTACAACAATTTTTCAGAATAAAAAAAATTAAGTAAAAGCATTCGTATGAACCCTCTTTAAATGGTAACTTTGAATGATTTTTTTATTTTTCATTTAGCTTTTTTCATAATCAAGGAAGAAAATTTTGCCGGTTTCTCTTCAAAACCTGATAAGAATGTATACATTTTATAAACAGGTATTACTGTGCTGTGCAAATCAGGTTAAAAAATATTTTTTATGAAGAAAACTATAATTTTTTGCATTTTCTTCTATTAAATTAAAAAAAAAGCTGAAACGAGTTTTATAATGTTAAAAACTTCACAAAGATATTAATACACGTCAACTGACACCTTAATGATGCAAATATTATATCTGGTTCGTGAGATATAGTGAATGATAAAAATGACCTTGAAAATCATGATGACTTTTAATAATTTTTTATTTTTAATTTAATTTTTTACGTAATCATGAGAAAAAACTTTGATGTTGTTTCTACACAAATTATTTGGAGTATATAAATTTTATAAACATTGTCTACTAAATTACGCAAACCAGGTTAAAAATTTATTGTTTATGAAAAAAACCCTAATTTTTTGCACTTTTTTTTCTTAAATTAAAAAACGGCTGCAACGATTTTTTTTAAAAATTTGATAGATTAAAACAAATGTTAATACGCGTTGATTGACACCTCTACAATGAAAATCGTATGTTTGGTTCGCGAGATATAACGCATGACAGAAATGACCTTCAAAGGGTCAAAACAGCAAACCCCCCCGACCGAAGTGTCCCAAAAACTAATCAGCTCTTAAAATTGCAAAGACGCTTTGATTGACACCTTAACGAAGTCGATACGACTTTGTTTACGTGAGTTATGCTCGTAGAAAAAAGTGTCCACGAACGTACGTACGTACGTACACACACACATACATCTCCCTTTCGAAAAACACTTTATATATACTCTATAGACCTCAAAACGTAAAGAAATGTTGAAAATTTCAATTTCGATTTTCGAGGCAATTACAAGAACTTCCCATATACTGGAAAGTTAAAAAATTCTCATTTTTTATCTCAGGGCTCTCATTTTCTTTCGCTGGAGTGAATATTCGATTTTGACTACCAAAGCATCGTAGGACTTATTTGTGCAACCGTTTCTGTTTTCGCCGGAGAGTATTGAATGAAAAGTTTTCTTGTTTGATTTTTTGTTTGTCATTGCTGTTTATTAATGAGTTGACTATAAAGACAAAATCACTTTTTTTCTCCTACTCGGTTTTCGTCAGACGCGATGTGAGTAGAACCCTGGCTTAATTTCTCTCTCTAAACTTCGTTGTCTTTTTTCAAGCTTCATCTCTTCGTTTCTTCAGTGAATATACTTACTTTAAGTTCAACATCATCATTTTGACGTGCAATCTTTCAATGTTCAGGCAACCCTAGTAACGCGTTTTAGAGCTCAAACAATTAGTTTAGGGTATTTTTCGGTGGGATCTCAACATTTTGTCCTTATATCAGTCTAATGGAATGGCTTAGCAATCTTGTAAGGTCAAGCTTTGGCGTTTCTGAACGCAGGAAAAAGTAAAACAAGTTAATGATCCAAAGGATTTGATGACAATATTGGTAGCTACGAGAAAAGAATTCAGGAGAATTAAGAAAGCCAAACTGTTCCATTATCCTTGCGTATCTGTTTTCTGAAGCATAGGAATGCGAATGGTGGATTCGACGATTTTGTTGAATGAAGCGTACGTAACAAGCGCATTTAAAAAGGAAGAAAATATTTGCTTTTGTAGTTTACCATATATGTGTCGAGCCAAACATATTTTTGTTTCTGTTTCTACATCGTCAGAATTTGTTTCTACTCTTATCTCATCTCATCTCTTGAATGTAAGAATAAGGTAGCTTAATCTTTAAATGTTTTGAGATAGCGGATTTATCTGCAAAATTGAATAAAAAAAATTGGCAGTGTAAGTTAGGTCCTTTCGGTCAAGTCTATTTGATGATGTACTTTTTTATTCGTTTTTCATATTATTAAAGTTTCGTCGAAGGCTGAAGTTTGAAATCAGTGTGAAAAGGTTCCATCCATAGCACGTTTTATGTTGTTCTTGATAAGTTAAAAAATGTAGGCAGAAACTTTTTAGAGGGAGCCCTCCAGTTGGACAGAGTAACGCGAAAACTAGGAAACTTACATTTACAACAATACTTCCAAACCAAGAAAACAAAGTTATCTAATTGATTCTCGCATTCGCACATGATGGTAAATTACTGTGGTTTAAAATTATAACTACATAAATCAGATACAAATTTCGCATTTAAATCTGATCTCTTTGCCATTGTCTGTTGCATTTTTTAATCGAAACCATATGTTTGCGTTTTAAAATAATCGATTAATGCCAGTCGTCGCGGCCCGTTTTCACCCTGGTTTCGGTCGCATTCAGATAAAACGTAATTAAAGAAAATTCGGTGAAACGGATTTTATCTACTTTATCTGGGAAATATTGCCAATCATCACGTTTACTGGGAAATTTATCTTAGAACACAACCATAATTTATTTAATGTAAAAATGTAAAATCTACTACATTTTACTAGCACGCGATCAAACCCAAGTTGAGTGCTGTACAAATTCTTACTAGTGTATTGATCTTTCGATTTACTTCATCTTTACCCCCTAAAGAGAATGGATTCAAAACAATGATAGTTTTGTTCGATTTCAAACGGATCCCTAACATGTTTTCTAGACAGAGCAAATATAATGAATTCACATTCCATATCATTCACGTCACAATAGTTATGACATGCAGTGTATGTCACATGTCTGCTCTCCCAAAGTGGAACGCTTCACATTTCTCCTGTCCCAAGTTCCACAGTCGAGAAGCTTTCTGCCTAGAAAATGGTTGTTGGAGTTGCTACATGTATCGCGTGGAAGGTATGCAATGTGTCCAAAAGACGTGAAGCGAAAAGCGAAAAGATCTGTGCCACTTACCAAAGATGGATTAGAATTTTCGAGTTTTTCGCGGCAAAGCTAATTTCGTGACTGTGATGTGTTTGGGCAAAGCGGCTTAATTTTTTGGTGGTATGCGTTTCAAGAAATGAAACAGTTACAAGTAATTCGATGGAGCAAAAGGTTACATCATTTTCCTGAACACTTTTGAGGCATTGTAATAATAGTAGGGATCAGTTTAAATAGAAACCGCGAGATGCCAAGAGAAGAGAAACCATTTATCTGCAATTGAACATCATATGTTTAATGAAACAGGTTCGCCTTAATGATGATTTTCTAATGCTTGCTAATATTACGCGGAATGTAAAACCATTTAAATGTTATTAGCATATGTTAGCCGGTCATCGCGTTACATTATATTAGCGGATTACGTACGAATCCTATGCAAACTTCTAGAGATTCGATGAACTTGAAACTGATTCCTGTTAAAAAAAATTCAACAAATTATTAGATATAAAAGGGAATTTCCTTACCTACATCAAGCTAGGAAATACTTGCTCCTCAGTACAAATGGTATTTTAGATGTTCTTCAAGAATATCATTGATCCATGGAGACGTACTTATCAAATGAACTAGTATTGAAAATTTCCACCATGAACTTGAACAAATGAATATTACGGTGAACTATTTTTGATTTGATTAGATGACTACGTAAGTTTTGTTAGTAAATGAACTAATCGACACATACGTTGCGCAACTATAGACTTTTCGAGAAAACTATTATCATCTTTTTTCGATTAGTGGTTTCCTTATGAGCGATTTTATATATAAATATATTAGATTACACTGAACCAATTTTCTGTTGAAAAATTCCTCTTTCAAATGATTTTCGATGAAAAGCTGTCAACTTTTAATAAGTTACGATTCCCAATCAACCTTTTTTAGATGTGAATATCCTTAACTGCATTCTGGACACAGCTTAAAAAAATTACAACCATATCAATTAAGAAATGTAAAACTTTACGTGTTTTGAGTGAATGTGCCAAAATTTTGAAATAAACAAGCATATAATATTCAATGAAATTTCTAAAAATTGAAAATTTGAGCTAAATAAAAACAATGGGGACAATTTCATAGATTTAACTACAACCAGTTCCTACGCGAAATAACCGGAAGGGTGGTGGCATCTGTCATAAAGAAAAAGCAGAACGTCAATTTGACGACCGCGCGGCTGAACTGTTCGGAAATTAGGAACAAGAACTAAATCTTGAAAAACCGAAACCATCTGCCGTTAATTTGAAAGAAAAGTGATAATAAAGCTGTTTTATATTAACAAAACAAATTTTAAGGTAAACCTGATATACTAACATGGAGATCAGAACGGTTACTATATGAAATTTGTGCCCAAATAGTATTGTACAAATGAGTTTGATAACCCAAAATAATACGTTTTATAAAAAAAATATAGCTTGCGCACGCATCCTGAATAGAATTTTTATGATATCATATAAATATTTGTTGAATTTTTTGTTTCGGTTTCTAGTTATGTGGTCCACTTGTCTTACCTGTTAATATTTGCTGGACCCTCATAAATATGGTATTGTTGTGGGTAATCTCACATCGGCGGTTTAAATTTTCATCACGACAAATAACAGTAGCATTTTACAAATATAAGCATAAAGTGGACTTCACAGACATATGGCAAAAATCAAACCGAAATGAGTTATTGTGAAGAAATATCTTCCCCACATGATAAAGAAAACTTTCAGCAACGCTATAAAATAGACAAATCTAAAAAAATTATGATAGATTCTTGTTTACAAAATGCTCTTGAGATGAAGATCCATATTATAAGATCCATATTATGAAATTTAAACGAAAAATATGTTGGCCTATATTTATATAAAAATTGTATTCAATGAATTTTAAACCGCCGTAGACTTTCGTATTAATCTTTTTAGTGTTACAGAATTTTCTTCTACTGGATAAACAGAGATGTATTAAATTAAAATCATTCAAATCTTGAAAAAAGCCACATACAGTCGATGCACACAAACAATACCGCAAACGATTTTTGACACAATTGCCTTAAAGTAAACGTTAAATATTTTTCACGGTTAAAGTCAAAACAAAGAAGTTGTGGCGTCCGGAAAATGATTTCCCGTTTCGGCACCATTTTAAGCTTATAGCTTTTTTTCTTGCTGTTACGTGAAAATAATGTATGCACAAGTTGCTTCATATTAAATTTTGCACAGCATTTTGTGGAATCCATAGTAACTGAGATGGATGGGTTTAATTTTTATCGCTAAAGCCAAACGATTCATTGCCGTTCCTACTGCGGCTAACCAATCTCAAGTTTTCTTCATTGACAAATTCTAAGCTACCATTTTTGCAGATTTTCAGCCATGTTAAAATTTCCATATTGTAGAGCCCACAAGATCACGAACTATAACACAATACTCTAAGCCAACATATACAAACTGCAAGCTATATTTGCAAATTACCCTAAAAATAAGCTCCTCAAATTAGGCACCCAGACTTAATTCCAAGATTTGTTATATCTCAAGTCATTTTAATTGCAACGAAATAATTTTTATTCAGTTTATATAAAGTTAAAATCCACATTCGATCGTTATCCTTAATCGTGCATTGCCTTAAATAACATAAGTTGGCCCATTTCATTCAAATATGCTAGTTAGCTAGTTTTTGGTGTGAGCTGTTAATTTCTTGGACACCTTCCAAGAAGCGCAAAACTAATAAAGATACTAACTATTAAAGCTACGGAGTCTATGATTATTTATTGAATCTTATGATAGCTTTTTTAATATTCATATTGCCTTTAACCCAGAGCTAATATATCATTTCACATTTCATATCATTTGGATCGCTCACATGTCCCACATTTATCCTCATTTCTAGCTAGTCAATATTTCGGAAAATCATATCACTTTACCTTTAGGTACTTAATAATGCTAATGAGTCCACTGAAGCCAAGGCTATTGATCCTTTGTCCAACAAAAAATCCCAGAAAAGGTATCCAATGACTGTGACATATATGGTATATTATCAATCATTATGTCCTTCATTTTTTGGGCGAATGACCTACAATTTTTGGGTATTTTACATTGTATTTGGCCCTGGACTGAAAATAATGGAAGCTCACGAAAAAGAAAAGGGTGCTGCACGCACTAGTTTGCGAGTCCTCCACCCATTAAATCTAATCGACCGTAACATTTGCCGTATTTAAACCCCACTTTATACAGGTGAGTCATACTTGACATGGAAGGCAACCACAACTTGGGGTTGTTAGCCCTCATGTAGAATACACGTTAAGTCAATTACCCACTTTGAGTGTAATGTACATACATTTGAAAACTCATTAAGGCGTCGGATTTCCCCACGGTCGAAGAAACGTGCGGCAGGACATGTCTGCCAAAAATGATTGCAGAGCCATTTCCGTTGACGAGAGCATAGCTACCACGAAATTATTCCTTTTTCTTCCTTTTTCATATGATGATAGTTGCGTTCTGCTAAAACTATGTCTGGCGATAAGCTAGGATATTATAATGTGAACATCGTCTTTTTGAAAAGAACGGATTGAAGTTAATGCTTTCCGCAAATTAACTTTTTCTCTGCACACTTCTTCAGTTTGTTCTAATCCTGCCAGGCTTAACATTTCGCATGGACTGATTTCTCACGAAACAGACAGACCTAAGTTATCATGAATCTGAAAAACGGATGACTCATATTCACCCACTGGCCTCCCCTTTCCTCGTATGTAAGCTCAGCGCAGAAGGAAATCAGACATTTTAGTCTCCACGATTGCAAGGATATAATGAGTCATCGCTTTTACATCCTTAGTTTGTGGTATCAACTTCGGTTCTAATAATGTAAATTAGATTTTATGAAATAAACTGGGGTGACTATGGAAAACTTGCATACATGATACTAATGCAAAGTAAAGCATACCCCCATCCTGCATCTTATTTAAATTGACGGACTCTTTATGTTTCTTTATTTTGCGTATCTTCCGATTTATATTGGAATCATAGTAGTATTCATGCCGAAGAATAGTACGATTCCTCTTATCAAATTCTATGAACTATTCCTTCCAGTCAGGATAACTGTAGCCTATGAGAATTGCAAGTGGTAACATTCAAATGTTGGGCTATGTAGTTCGAGTATTGCTTGAAAACGAAAAAGTTGTATGTTTGCTTTGTCCTTGCAGCTGAAACTTTTCCTCCGGTTTCTTCATGATTCAATTTTCCGCCTATGGGGAGCTACAGAATAAAAATTCCTATTTGGCTTAAAAAGCAGAATATATATCAACTACTTTGCTCAGAGGCAAAACTTGGAGTTTAATGGTATCCTTGTACAGTATGCTGAATGAAAACACTGTACATATGTGCATGTGTATAAATATTTCTGCATGTCTGCATAAATACAGGGGAGAATCACGACAGGACTCTTGGATGAGTCATCGCAAGCATGTTGAAAACACAGAACACTACAACCTCATTCCACGGGAGTCGAAGCAATGTGTTTGAACAGTACGAGTATAAGGGGGTGACAATATATATTCTAGAGGCACTATTTGGGCTTTATGTTAAAAACGTGCCTTTGCAAACTTTTGTCGAATTGCTGTACACCAAAATGCTTCTTTACCCAAAAACGGAATTAATGATAATAAAGGGGAGCTACGTTATATATTGTTGATGGCAGCGTGTTTATAACGAAATGATAGTATTGTATTATCCTGCCACCCCGCCAAGTATAGATCTTTCATAAATTTTCGAGATAGTGCATTGTTGGATTGAATTGAATGAAACAAACATTGTTGTCCGAAATTGGGTCACATTGTTCCGGAGCTGAAAATTTATCATTTTAAAAGAGGATAGAAAGAGTGTTTGAGAATAGTTTTCTATATTTGCGGACGTTTCTTACAAATGAATGTTTTATTATGATACGAAGTCCATTAGTACCTGGACAAAAGATGATTCAATGCATTATAAATATTTGATATATTCATGATATATATTACTATTGAATAGTGGAAATTCTTAAACAGTAATTTGCATAATATCATACATACTACTCTGTACAACTATGACCCGGAATTTTGTTTTAATTATTAAAACTTTTATTTATTCTTCAAATCAATTTCATCCCCTTCAAAATCACCTCCTTCGGCTCCAATGCACTTATGCCAACGGTTTTTCCATTCATCAAAACACTTGAAAAAGTCTCCTTTCGGTATGCCCATCAATACCTTCTCCGATTCGGCTTCAATCTCTTCTATCGTGTCAAAACGGTGTCCCCGGATCGATCTCTCAAGCTTATCGAATAGTCAGAAGTCACACGGTGCTTAATCAGGCGAATACGGTGGTTGCAGAACGATATGGGTGAAAGTTTTGGCGAAATGGTCACGAAGAATGAGCGGAGTGTGAGATGGTGCATTATCATGGTGGAAAAACCAAGAATTGTCTCTCCATAAAACCGGTCTATTGAGACGCATGGCTTTACGCAAACGACGCATGACACTCAAATAGTATTCCTTGTTGACAGTTTGACCGGTAGGAAGAATTTCATAATGCACCACACCACGACAATCGAAGAAAACTGTCAACATGACCTTGATTTTTGAGCAACTTTGGCGCGATCTTTCCGGTTTTGTCTCACCTTTGACACGATATTCGCTTTGTTGATCGGTTGTTTCCTTGTTGTAAGCATGGATTCAGGTCTTATCTTCCGTAATCATGCATTTTAGCTTATCCTGATAGTCAGAAAACATCATTTCACACACTTCATCACGACACTGTTTTTCCATGAAATTGAGCATTTTTGCCACCAACCGCGATTTGACTCTTCTGAGGCACAAAACATATTTAAAATGGTGCTGACTGATTCATTTGAAATTCCAACAGCATCAACAAGCTCTCTAGTAGACAATCGACGATTTTGCAGCACCAATGCTTTGATTTGCGTGACGTGATGTTCATCAGTTTATGTTCTTAGTCGTCTTTGATGTGGTTCGTCTTCAACGACTTCACGACCCTCTTTGAATATTTTATGCCATTCATACACTTGTGTTTTAGACATAGCCTGTTCACCGAAGGCCTTTTGCAACACTCTCAGCGTTTCAGCAGCAGAAATTTCCGAATTCCGAACACAAAATTTGATGGAACTTCTTTGTTGAATATTTTCGGAAATGGTAAAAATCGAAAAAATCATTTTTGACTGTTTACGAAAATAAGCTTCACTGCCCAACTGATAAAGATATTGCCGTGAAATTTGACACAGATGTCAGTGACAGATTTGTTCCTATCAAAAACCCCGCAAAATTTAAATTGAAAATTCCGGGTCATATTTGTACACAGTAGTATTACTGAAGCCGAGGAGAAATTCAATTTATTTTAATTTTTTCTCTGTTGGCCCAGGTCAAGCGAGCCAAACCCGTATTAGTCCCACATTCAAGTCACTGTATCTAGTTTGAAAAGTCATCATGCATTTATGCAGGGGGGCCGATTTGACGATGTAAACATATTTTGATGAATAAATTTATTCGTTTCCCTGACTCATCTATGAATAAATACTGAACGAAAAATGAACAAAAACCTACAACAATGACTTCAGCCTTTCTCGCGCTATTTTCGGCATTTCATAACGAGCAGAAGGTGAAATCTTAGCGGTCTAACTCAATCAAAAAACAATTGTGGGTAGCAGCTGAAAGGCAGACTTTCTAGAAGCGCCAGACAATTGCCATGCAAAAGAGTAGACCATCTTTTGTATTTTCGATTGTAGCCGCCACCTTTTAAGACGCCAGAATATCTCGCAAGAACGTTGGGAGTAGGTGTTTCCACCGAAGGCTATCTTCCAATTACCGGAAAAAACTCCGGAAAACTCGAACGGAAATTGAGCCAATTTTTCTTGATAAACTGGAAGTCGGGCGAAAAAAGATGTAGGCCTGCATCCCGAAATCAGAGCAGAAATATTTTTTTTCGAATTTACGACGACCATGAGTCCGAAACAGAGGAAACTGAATGAACGGCATACCAGCAAGGTTAATTCGCCATTTAATATTAATATCAGAGGTGGCGTCATCAGCCCCGGCGGATGGTATCGCATACAGCTTGGTGACATCACATCCATCTTTTCACTTGAACAAGTATCTCAAGATTGCAGTTTCAGGCAGTACAGACAGTAGGCGAACAACATTGTCACTTGCTACCAAGAGGTCTCAGCTTCGATTTGCGAGGGCCGGATTGGAGTAGACGTTACTAGCAAGTTGGAGTTTTTGGTCGTGTGGGTTATTAACACATTAAATTCATGTTACATTGAAAAGACTAAGCCCAGGTTCAGGTCCAGCCCATTCACATGACTTTCAATTAATGATTTGTTTTCGCATGCATGCATGCAAAAACCGATTCCAATCAGTGGACGTGTGTAATTTATGCAATTAGTGCACCATCTGTTCGCATAAAGTGGGAACGCTGATTTTATTGCCGACAAATTAAAGGAAAGATAAGAGATCCTAAAATCACTGATGAGAAGCTATGCGAAAATCCGACA
The DNA here is from genome assembly GCA_963942545.1 of Oxycera nigricornis. Taxonomy (NCBI): domain Eukaryota; kingdom Metazoa; phylum Arthropoda; class Insecta; order Diptera; family Stratiomyidae; genus Oxycera; species Oxycera nigricornis. The sequence continues at coordinate 14,601,070 of OZ012662.1, forward strand.
ATTTCTTTCGGCAATAAAAACAACATTAAAGATTAACCGGCTGGGTTCTACACAATTTCAAATCGTGGCTGCAACAACTGATATGCAAAAACGATGTTGAAAAGATACAATGTTGGTAAGTGCTGATAGTTTTCAATTTAATCTTCAGAACAAAACAGGCTTGAATCACTGCTTTTGTCAATGTTAACAATGAAGAGTCTTTAAGAGTTCCAGAAAATCTTCAAAAACTGATTTGGCAAACTCGTTTTAGACCAAACTCTAAAACAGTGCTGGGCTGCTGCGGGCTCAGTGGATGGAAGCATGGCTCAAATCTTTATATGCTTTAGTTTCTTTAGCATGGTTTTGAATTTTTTTAAATAAATTTATATTGCAAAATTATTATGCACAATCTACTGAATCGATTTTGATGCTGTTTTATTATATTATAAAGATTCAGAATCCATAACCATTATTGAGGGTATTTAATTATTATTAATAATAATCATTCGTTATTAAGAATGTTTGATCGTTACCGAATAATTATAATTGCGTTTATATTTACAACATCCAATTACAACTAATAATATTTGATTGTTATTAACAATATTAAATTATTTACAATATTATCCAATTATTATCTGAATTAGCGTCACATATTCCAAACCTCATAACATAAGTTTGGAATTCTATTAATTAGTCTTGATTTTTTTAAATAACATTTTTTACAACATTGATCGAAATTTTGCTGAAACACACAATAATAATATTACTATGAAGGTACATATTTGGGATTTGCGCGTTAGTGCGTTTCAACAGTTTCAAAATAAGCAATTTTTTGTTTTTTTTACAGTTTCTCCATCCTAAATAAAAATAGAATTAACCGATTTTGCTGAAAACTCATTCATTTTTAAGTTACGTAATTACGCGTCGAATGAAACCAGTCCCACGTCAATACGATCTTTGGTTCTCGAGATATTTGAGACGAAAAATAATTCCGAACGCACATCCGCACATTCGTACATACACACACACAGAGACATCTCTCTAAAAACGATGGATTTGGATTCTAGAAACCTTAAAACGTGAAGATATGTCAAAATTTGGGATTCGCAAAATCGACCCCATATAACTTCCCTCAGGGAACTGGGAAGTTAAAAAATGGTTTTTTTTCTCCATTTTTATATTTACATACTGCTATTTTGAGGCAAGGGGAAAATTTTTAACATTTTAACCAATCTTATAGAATATTTAATTACACAACTTTTATTTCCATTCAACTTTGCTCTAAAATGAACCGTTTTAAAGTTAGGAGCGAGAAAAGTAAGATAAAATGTTTTTTCCCGACTTTTTTGGATCGAGGACAAGTGAATTATTGTTATACGAGTTATTCCACAACTTTTTCTGCAAAAATCAGTGTGCCAAATGTAATCGTTTTTTTACAGATCCGCTCTGGTCTATTTGGGTATAAAGACTGATCTCTTTGTTTCATTACCACACGGTTATCATCGATTAGAGTGATGATCCTCTACATTCCACGGTTTTCATTCTTAAACAAAATGCTCGTATGACACGGAAAAACGTTCATTGACATGAAAATGCTTTAATTTGATTTGAAACGCAACTAAACCCTCTTTTCAATTGGAAAATCGTTTTCCAGAAAATGAAACTTTCCTGAAATGAAAAAAATCGCTTTTCCAAATGAAATTTTCACTAGTCATAAGACGAAATTGTCTTAAAAATTGCATAATTTAAATTAGTTCAACAATTGAAGTAATTCTTATTTAATAATATTAAAAATTGTTTTAGATTGAATTCACAGTTATTTTCTTTCCAAAATTTAACAACAGCGCAACTAAACTATGTCATTTATCTCCCCTAAATATCAATCTTTCGTTCTCAAAACGCTTGACATACATCCGCAACAAACACTTATCGATTCTTCTATTGCAACCGCCCTGCATTTGATGCAGAGCATATTTCTAATCTTCAGCACTCTGTTACCAAGAGAAAAATCAATAAGTCCATTTCAAAATAGAATAAATCCACACTGTTGACCTTAAATCCATTGTCAGCGCAAGGAAAGATATATTTAAAAATAATTATTCACATAAGTCGAATGGGAAATGAATTAGCTGAAATGGGATACCCTGCATGCAGTGGAAGGCATAAATCAATCAATTTCTGTGGATGAAAGTGAAGTACCGACTCCCGGTGGCCCAAAACTGAACACTCTAGGGGCAATGCAGCAACAAGACTAATTATAGAAACGCTGAGGTGCAGGAGGACCCGCTAAAATACGAGGCTACCAGGAATTCGTTAAGACAAATAAGTCAAGCGTATACATATGTAGATGTTCTTTTTCTCTTTGATGCATTTTTTAAGGTATCCCACATTCCAATTGTACCCTCAACTATTTTGACCATTGAAAAATTGAACAAACGAATATATTGTTATTTTGTTACCACAGAGACTTACCATTTGTAAAGAATAGAATCATTGCAGATGCACGAATGAGTCATATGTAAAGGCATACATATATAAGTAGACCAACGCAATATTAATATATTTCGAAAAGCTGGTTACTAATGAATCACAGTTCACCACCTGTGTGTTTTATTCATTTAGATATACAGCAGGCGTGCTTCATTGAAATAAAAATACAACGTTCAATTAAAAATTGGTAAAGAAATTTATTGATAGAAATCGTTAGAAAGCAGATACCATATAAAAAGGCAAAAACATTCAATTTTTTATCGATTCTCATACCAAGGATTAATGCTTCCTTTAGTAATATGCATTCGATCAAAGATTTTAATTCAATAATTGAATAGAGATGAAATCTTAACACTAGAAAGGTCGCGCCTCGCAAAGTTACATAGAAGGTCGCATATGATCTGTGAGATCCAATGCCAGTACTGGATCAGTACTGATCAACCGCCGAGAAACTTCAGTTGCACCGGCTTTTCGGCCGCGCCCCACCAGATCAAACTTTTACTGTCACAGTCTCGTTGGTGGTTAGATGTAGATATGGGGAACCGGCTTCAACAAGATTAAATAATAGTTGTACATTCAATTGATGTAAGTGACTAATTAAAAAGTTAGCATTTCTGGTTACAGGTGCAGCAAACCAGCCACGATCGTGTATTTTTCAGGTGACATAGTACATCCAAATAACGATAACATAGATATATACAGATATATACACTTGCCCTCCATCACAAACATCCAACAGAAACTAAGCCATAAAGCTAAGGAGCTAAGCAAGTTGTTAGTTTTGAAGTGAATGCTAGCTTATTCTATGCTTAATAGCTTGCTTCATTGTAAGGATTTCCCGTGAGAAGAGCAGGTGAGTTGGATTAGAATACAGCAATGTCAATTTTCTGGACGTATCCATAAACATTTACAGCGACGACCCAATCGAAAAATATGGTAACCGGATTTAGGAGGATACTTGGAATCATTAGCACACCGCGGATCTCTCAGATCCGTCGCGACCTTCCTAGTGTTAAAGATTTTCAAATTATCTTCACTGAAAAACTGAAGGTACATACAGAAAACATGTTGAGAATACACGCAAGTCTTATGCACAACATTATAAAACACATTGTCGCCTAAACCATTAAAAATATCGGAAATTGAGCGACACCGCCAAGTGAACGCCGACTACTCTATGGTTCTTAGAACTTAAAAATATGAATTTCTCACCGTTTATCGATAAACTCACTCTCAGTATTTCCCAATAAACGTCTTAATTTTCTACAAAACAACTTTAAAAGCATCTCTCGAGCAACTTTAAAAATTCGGATACGATTTCCAGCGATATGTATGAAGTAGAAAAATCGTTTTCATTTTTTTTACAACGGTGGAAGGTGGAAAGATTCAAAAGATACCGATCAGTTACTGTATTTTAGATCACTTTGTCACGAATTCAAGTTCATACCACATAATTGTAGTTTTTGAGTTAGTAATTTTCCGGTGATTCGGCACAGCGATAGTAAATTCCCAAATCATGAATTACTTGCATATGGTCATAACATATACTATGTAACCAGGTTTCCTGCAACCTGCTGATGAGAATAACTTACCTTTAGTATCGCATACGTTTCGATAGGCCTGATTACGGAGGAATCGAAAGACGCATAGCGCACCACCGGCGAAAGTGAATCGATCGACCAACAATCAGCTTCGTATCAACAAGCGAAACGTTCACATAAAGTCGAAGCGAAAAATTATCAAATAGAACCACAAACGCCAAAACAGAAAGAGCATTTTTTTTTATAAATTAACAAAAGAAGCTCTTTATTCCAGTTCTAGACTTTTTACTTAACATTCTTTAAAAACGACTTTCTTTCAAAGATCTTTTTCGGTTATATAAAAAAGATTATAATTAAAAAACCTGTTGTAAAAAAGTTCCTTTTGCTACGACATCGCAAAACATAAAAAAGATCTTAAAAAAGAGGAATGAATGAGGAATACACGACAGGGACGGGGTGATTACACAGGAGAACGCAACTGAGCGAAATTCAACCCAGGAAGTCGAACTTAGGACGAGAAACGGTATTAAATTAATTATACAGAATTATACACAGGTTTCGTTTCGAGGAAGGTCGCCGTGAGTTCTAAGAGAGACATCATTGAAATGAATTAGTTCATTTTAAATTAGATCTTGTCACATTTATTCTTATGATTTTAGAGATTTTGAGTGAATGTTTCTTTAGTTCTCGTCGACCTCGGCTTCCTGCTCCTCCTCGAATTCGGCGTCTTCATCGGCTGTGGCTTCTTGATATTGCTGATATTCGGACACCAAGTCGTTCATGTTGCTCTCGGCTTCAGTGAACTCCATCTCGTCCATGCCCTCGCCGGTGTACCAATGCAAGAAAGCCTTGCGACGGAACATAGCTGTGAACTGTTCTGAGATGCGCTTGAACAATTCCTGGATGGCAGTCGAGTTACCGATGAAGGTGGCGGACATCTTCAGTCCTCTGGGTGGAATATCACACACGGCTGTCTTCACGTTGTTCGGGATCCATTCGACGAAGTACGAGCTGTTCTTGTTCTGGATGTTGAGCATCTGCTCGTCGACTTCCTTCATCGACATGCGGCCACGGAAAATGGCAGCGACCGTCAGGTAACGTCCGTGGCGTGGATCACAGGCAGCCATCATGTTCTTGGCATCGAACATTTGTTGCGTCAGCTCGGGCACTGTCAGAGCTCTGTATTGTTGCGATCCTCTGCTGGTCAGTGGCGCGAAGCCGGGCATGAAGAAGTGCAGACGCGGGAATGGAACCATGTTGACAGCCAGCTTCCTCAGATCAGCGTTCAACTGACCGGGAAATCGAAGGCAGGTGGTAACTCCAGACATTGTAAGCGATACTAAATGGTTCAAGTCACCGTATGTGGGGGTGGTGAGTTTCAGCGTCCTAAAGCAGATGTCGTAGAGGGCCTCGTTGTCGATGCAGTAAGTCTCGTCTGTGTTCTCGACCAGCTGATGAACGGACAAAGTGGCGTTATATGGCTCTACAACGGTGTCTGATACTTTCGGCGATGGTACAACGGAATATGTGTTCATTATCCTATCGGGGTATTCTTCGCGGATTTTTGAGATGAGCAAAGTTCCCATACCCGATCCGGTACCACCACCCAGCGAATGGGTCAGTTGGAATCCTTGCAAACAATCACATGACTCGGCTTCTTTTCGCACAACATCCAGCACTGAATCGACTAATTCAGCACCTTCTGTATAATGTCCTTTGGCCCAGTTGTTGCCGGCGCCGGATTGCCCAAATACGAAATTATCGGGCCTGAAGATTTGCCCGAATGGTCCGCTACGTACTGAGTCCATGGTGCCCGGTTCCAAGTCAACCAACACGGCACGTGGTACATATTTGCCGCCGGAAGCTTCATTGTAGTAGACATTGATGCGCTCCAATTGCAAATCACTGTCGCCATGATAGGCACCAGTAGCATCAATGCCGTGTTCGTCGGAGATGATTTCCCAGAACTGTAAATTGAAAATATATATGATTAGACATTGTTTTTGATATGCTAGGCTAATTGAGAAGATGAATATTTGAAGAGAAGTCCGATCTATGCAAGGGTCATTTTAACATCTTTGTTTCTCATAAAATCTTCAATAGGATTATGTATGCATATCAGTTTCAGAAATAATAAACCTAAAATTGGTTGCACATAAACCGATTTCCATGAATTTCATGTTTACTCTAAAGGAAATGAATCAATTTTCAATCAGGTTTCTGCTAAAAATCCATGCGCAATCTTATTAGCGTCCACCTTATCAGCAGTATGATGCATCTTTAGACATTCGACAATATATTCGAATTGCCAGATGTTTCATTATGCCTAATAACACAGAAACGCGATAGCGAAATATAAAAACAACATTCCTGAAATTATATCATATGTGCGGTGTTGTCAACACCTCTTCTTCCAACGCCCAATTAATCAAAAACAAAATGCTTTGTAATGATATCATTCCGCTTGACCTTATCACGGCATTAATATATTAAAGTTTATATGATGCAATCTCGGAGTGAGCATAAATTCGCTTAAAGCAAGGCATGACATCAGAGAGCAAATTGCCTTGGACATTTATTTTACACTTCAATGAAATAATAACAGACAAGAGTGAATCTGAACACGACGACATTATCAATATCAATTGTGAATTGCTGCGATTCATTCCTTTTGAATAATCGAAATTTGTTTCGCGTTCATTATTTCGTGTCTACTAACAAAAAGGACTACCGATTTGCGGTAAAAAGTCAAGAGAGAAATCGCGAAGTCTTCAGATATAATTCTTCACCCTACAAGACAAGTTTTCATGGGGAATCTTTTGCAATTGTTATTCAGTTTGCGTTATCGATTTAACAGAAAAAATTCATGGGGACTTGTGTCTCATTTTGCACCAAATGGTACCAAGGCAAAATGATGCATTATATTTGGGAAAATAAGCATTGCGGTGTACATAATATACACAAGCATTTATTTTTCATCCAATCTTTCAAATTATGATTATGTCCTCTGAGAATATCGATTTTGACGTTGCTGGTGGAGTATCGGTGGACGAGGAATGGATGTAATGTATATGGCAACGAATTACGACTGGCAAAATAAGAGGTTTGGACATTTTTAAAGTAATGGAAGAATGTTTGCATTCTTCCTAACTTTCTTTGAGGCTCCTTGGAATTCGTTGTCGATAAAAGCAATTTTCTTTGATGAGCGGGGATTGCAATGGTGCTAGTATTTTCCTGAAATGATTGCTGCTTACACAGCAGACTGATTTTGATGATATTCAATCTAGCAATAATATTCGATAAACTTATCTAGATTTAAACATCTTTTGATGTTTCGATTGCATTGATTTGATTTTTTTTCTCTCTTGAGAAGAATCTTCCAAATTTAAACACGTAAGACGGTGTTGCTATTCATTTTAGCTTACGGATGATATCATCGACCATTTCGCATTGATTTCACACACGTCTTCTACAAGTTGCTCTCAACGTGTGTCCACTTCTGCCTGAAACGTATATCTATAAATTTGCATTATTTGCTGAGCCCGGCAAGTTGACGAGATGACGCTATTAATGCTGCATGCTGCTTGATGGTGCCAGTCTTGAGCACTTCCACAGCAAGCCAACTCGGTTGTCGGCATTGTTCGGACTCGGAAAATGCTTTCATTAATAATTACACCCGGTGACAACCGACGCACAATTACTAATATTAAATGCTACTTTACTTCGAAGTCGAGAGGCGAATGTGGGGTTCTAGTGGCCGAGGAGAAGGCAATGGAAATTGCTTCAGGCATGCATGCCATAATCCATTCATCCTGATGAGTAAAGCACATGAATAATGTGAGGGGAGTGAAATGGGAGCTCATTAGACGTAACGATGACTAATCGCAGTCATACAAAGAATTGAGTGTTTTAAATGTTTGTCGCTGACATTCAATCCATAAAAATAGAACCTCCCACCCAAGGATGTTTGGTTTAGATAATCCCCAAGTAAGCCATGCATTTGGCCTTTGGATTACTTCATTTCGAGCAAAGCGCAACCATTCTCTACACGCGGACCCGCCATAGTGCGTACAACGCCCTGTGTGTTCGTTCCTCCACGAATGAAGCACGGCATCGCCAACTATTAGCTGAACAGAATCATGCATACATAATGTATAATAGATGTGGATAAAAACTTTATCGGATGTACGTGATCATCATGTATCATGTATTCATTGACCTTTACGGCAACAGTGTAGCACGTCACTGACTTCCACCTGTAGCCATCGGCGGAGTCAGCCCATTGCTGCTTCTGCGGCTGCTCTTAAATCATCGACCTGATAATCTCTCAATTGCAACTGAAACATACATGATTCTTGAGAGGAGGTAGCAGAGTTTACTGGAATTCATACCACATACGAGGCATTCTTCAAGCCAAAGAAGCAGCGGAAAACTTCAAAGAAAACAATCAATTCAATTGATCAAGTACAGTAAGAAAATATCTCAATTATGTGGCGCGCTTCGGTTATCACCCAATGTGTTTTCTGGTTTGGCGAAGATGAAGAGTGTGGCTAGCATTTCCTTACCAATCTTACACAAGTCGAGCACCTGAGGTCTATTACCTACGACGGTTGGCTCGGGAAACAAATCGCCGCTAAATATAAAAATATCTTAAGAAAACGAAACCATAGATATCTTCGCTTTTTCCATAAGTAATTATAATTTGCCTGTCTTTAGCAAACTGGTTTTAACTGTAACCGACACGTTGCACGCTCCGAAGAAAGCACGAAAGAAAGCTGCGATTTTCTCCCTTTACATCTATAATCCAATGCCTCGATGATGCGAGCATGACGCCAAATGCCTTCACGAAATCCCAAGAGCTGCAGGGAAAGAATAAGTCCCGAGACTGCGAAAACAACATTTAGTGGCAAAAGCAAGTTGAATAAGCACCTAGGTCTTAACTTGTACCATTTATATGCGTTCATATAATGTTACGCCTGCTGTATAGTGTGAATAGCTTTGCATCAGTCAAGCAGGTCTTGTTGTTCCTTCGATGCTTCGTAAATACCAGACATTGCTTGGCGACAAGTTGAGAAAGTTTCCAGCCTTCTGCAGTCAGTGCTATGCTGGCAAAAATAGACCAGTGCATGTTATTTAATGCAAAACAACGCAAGAATCGATTTGCTAGGCTCTTGATAACTACACGAATCAAGCGTGAATGGGGACGCATTTTATGGTCTGATTACCGTCTCTGGGTATCAGCTCGTGGTAGTCACCATATTCTTTTCTACGAGTATTTTATATCATACTTCAAAGACAGAATTTTCCGTGGAAAAGGAACAAAATTACGTCAACCAGCATTCCAATATACCAATAAAGGTTGAATTGAATTCTGTGTAATTGCAATAATGAGAAAATAAGTGGAGCGATTTCCACGAACTTCGACCTCTCTTCTCTATCAACGACCTACAAAAAAAACCATTAGCAATACATTGCTATCCAGTTCAACGGTCGGACTGCTTATCTTAATGAGAACGGAACTATATCAACTACTATCACCCCAAAGGACAGTAGTGACCAATATTCTTTGCAATAAACCCAACGAGGAGCGAAGAATACACGTAAGACTCCAACTAAAAATCGTTCTTAAAACCCAATTCTTTACAACTGATAACTATCACGCCAATTCACACTATACCAAACTCCTTTTCTGGGCTAATTAGAAACAAATTATTATTTTTATGGATGGATTCCTTCGCTCGTCTCACTCTCTTCTTTTCTATTCGCTCGGTCGGAAGTAAAACCTCGAGAACATAGAAGAAACTTCTGCCCAGTCTTGTCGAGTCAATGACCAGACCGCTTCGCTGTTGCTAGTTCTCTGTACAACACGAAAGACATTCACTTTGCTACAATGATAGGTGATGGTTTCTAAAGTTGCGCAGCACCGCCTAGTGCATGGGCCTTTTGCCAACAAATTAGAAGCAAAATTATTTCGAGTTCAAGCGAAGAAGTTTAATGTGAATGAAATAAAAGCAAACAAGATAGATTAGGAAGGCATTCTGGCGTCTTTTGGGTGAGCTTGTTGTGTATGTGTTGGGGAGGTTGCGCTAAATGTGCAAATTAAGCAGTTTGATGTACTCTCGCGGGGTATCCCAAATTGCAGATACTTAATTGCTTAGTAATTACAGTCAGATAGAATGTCGATTAATTTTACTTTAACCTCTTGATTAAGTCGGCATTTCTTGGGAATATTAAAACAATTTTCTTACGCCTCTCGACGACCGTAGAATTCAAAGGATGTTATAGCCCATATATTTTTCATCTACGCAATCCGTGTTTTATGAAGGAAACCGCTGGCTCTGGTAGGAAAATTCTTACAATTCTATAAGAATAACATTCTTTGAAACAATTAACATATACTTAGTCATGCCATAAATTCTATCACACTATTACAAATGCGCGCTTTCTCAGAAATCACCCTGGAACTGTACCGTTATGTTATAATTTATAACAAATGAAGTGTACGGCGTAATATTCCGATCAGTTTGGTAACAGTAGTAATCATGGAATGGGGCGTGAAAGAAAATCGTATCGCTATAATAGCACTCCATAAGTGTGGCAAAAGTGCTTCTGAAATTTTGAATTTGTTGAAACCGCTCAAAATAACAAAAAGATTTATTTATCGTGCAATAGAACGATTTAATGAGACCTCAGGCATAAATGATAGAGCAAGGCTTATCGTCGTTCAACAGCCCACATGTTAACTCCACGGTTAAAGGGAACAAGATTGGAAAGATGCAAGCGTCTCTTGCTTTGGCATGCAACTGATGGGCATGAGAACATCCTCTTTACCGATGAAAAAAAATTCACTGTGGAGGAAGTTTTTAATAAACAAAATGATAAGGCTTATTCAACATCATCAGAAGAAGCTAAAAAAAAACGGTTCCCAGAGTGCAACGAGGCCATCATACAGCTTCTGTAATGGTTTGGTATGGTGTATCCCATAAAGCTGTTACAACACTCCATTTTTGCGAAAAGGGAGTCAAAACTGGTGCGGCGGTGTATCAAACCAATGTGCTAGAAGGTGTTGTGAAACCTTTATTGTTCACTCTCTTCGGTGGACAACATTGGGTCTTCCAGCAAAACTCTGCTCCTGCTCACAAAGCAAAGAGCACACAGGAGTGGCTACGCAACAACATTCCTGCTTTTATTGCACAAGAAAATTGGCCATCCGGGAGCCCAGATTTATATCCGTTGGATTATGCTTTGTGGACAGAGTTAGAGAACAAGGCCTGTAGAACTCCCCACCGTAATTTGGACAGTCTGAAAATAATCCTTGGTGAAAGCAGCAAATGAAATGACGTTGGATACCGTGCGTGCCGCTATAGACCAGTGGCCGAATAAGTTAATATTATTTAATAAACAATACCATACTAAAATAAATTTCTTTGAAATAAACATATTATCTTCTATTTCTTAGATTTCATGCTACTTTAAAGTTGTGACAGAATTTATGGCACGACTAAGTACAATTTGGAAAACAATATATGTATCTCTTATATGCTGAAAAGATTATCTGAGTACGTCCGATGGTACGAACCATTCAATGTTATCCGAACACCTTTTGCACAGATTCTCCGATGCAATTGAAGCTTATTTGAACATATTTGTCTTGAATGCTATTTGTGCTATTGTTTACATTTGTCTTAAAGCAACTTTAATGGGAAAGATTTGGATTGAAAGAAAACTACACTTCCAATTAGATCTTAAGAAAATGTTATTTGGGGAGCATATAATGCTTGTGGTGTTTCCATCAACAAATATGGGAACAATCAATCCGATAATTTCTATCAGAACAAGAATAGGTCAAAAAATATGATTCTTAATTTTAAAAGAATATTTTGTGGTGAAAAAAAAAACAAAGAAATCCGTCTACTTTCTCTCACTTACGTCACAAACTAGTCAACTGTAAAATCGATACCATTTGTTCAAACGAATAACAAAAGAATTCAAATTTAAATTATCAGTTCCGCTTGCTTTTGACATGGAAATTGTATCTCGGCCTTTGCATCTCGCAAAGCAATTTATTCTTCACTCACAATGCTTAGTGTGGTAATTTGCTTCTAAAATAGTTATAAATTAGAAACAAAGCAATCAATCGTGTACTACAAGTAGAACGGATTATTACCAAAACCTTTACAATTCAATTCTGGCACATTTTCATGGACAACAAATGGATGTGACCCCCAGCACGTCAAGTTTCTGAAGTGAGTGACTTCACGGGTCTAACGATAGACTTTTTCACACCCCACTTAACGTGCGGTGCAATCGACGTGGTCAGTCGATTATTCGGCAGAGTTCACTAACAAATGACGGTATACCATGAAGATATGATGGATCCCCCGTTTTCGCGAGGGTTTTCTAAACTTACCGCTTGTCCGTAAACAAATATTGATTCATACTATCGACATTTGTAATTGACGTGGCTTTGCGGTTTTCATTGTCTTATAAATGGTTTCTGACCTCATCGCAAATTACGCAACTCCATTAGCGCCGATAGCATCGTGATAAAAGCATATCAACAGAATGTTTGATAATTTTATATCTTTTGATAAGTAAGCAAGCAAATCAAACTCGCACGCCAAGAGTGATAATTTTGTAGGCAAACGCCAACTGCTTTGAAGTTTTGATGTGTAGCATGAAAATTTTTGTGTTTCGGTAGTAATTTGATCTTTTAGAAGACAGCTTAGAAGCGTCAGCGTCATCATATTATTCTCGAGTACAACTTCATTAAAATCTAGCCAACCGCAATGATTTGTCTCATACATTCAAATCGTATGCAAGTAGAGCAGAATTCCACTCAACAAGTAGGAAATACAAAAATTGAAAATTCTGTACCATTGTCTGAGCTGATTTGGTTCATGACGAACGAATAAATCTTTGGACCGTGACATATATGCATACCTTCCTTCCTTCGATTGAATACAGCGCGCACACGGCAGCCATATCATCATCAACCCATCGCATTCTTCCAATCACGACATAACCACCGCCCAATCGAACTGAAGAAGCGTATTCTGGAATGCTAAACGTTCCATCTTTGCCGGCATCTCCCCCCTTAATGGAGTTTATTGCAATTTCCGAGCATTTCATGTACAAAAAAGGAAAATCGATTGCTGGAAATTCATAAATGTTGAATATTTCACATCTCCGTGCAAATCATGATCCCGCAAAACCATCCTATCCTCATCAGGGAATATATTAGTCAGAGGTCGTTACTGTACACATGTATCTTATATATGAATCGTTTCCTTCACGGTAGAGCACTCGTCTGATATTCTGCTCATTTCAAAGTGCTTTTTATGGTTATTATTCCATCCGCTACATTCTAGAAAAAAGCATTTGAAGCTGTACATTTGCATAAGAAGATTCTGCATGCTATCGGATCATGTGTATATGCTTGGTTGTATGTTAGAACGCATACTACCCAACCGATACGAATTAGAACGAGAAAATCTTTATCATGAGTCAGAAAACCCATAACTCCATGTCTAATCCCAATTTGATGCTGATTTTTCATAGGAAGGTGAAAAAAAATCAGAAAATCCAACTTTTTTGTCATTCGACTGAATTATTTGAATGCGCAGATGACAACTGACTGTCGGGCGAGCATAGCTGAGGCCCTAAAAAATACATTCCAACACTTTACTACATTTTGGAATTGTTTTCTTTATTTGGCTGCATGCCAACTGTTTTGATCTAATATTGAAATGTTTTGAGAATTGCTTCCTTGAATTTATGGACAGATGTCAGAATGTATAAAATACAATACGCTTTTTGTGGTAAAATTGTCTCCGAGGACAGAATACAAAGTTTGAGCTTGCTTTTAAAACATTTGTGTAGCTACTTCCTGTGTTCTTGAGCGGAGTGCTAACAGATTAATGAAGTTGGAAGCACGTATTCCCTTTTGAAATGTTGAAGGGCGTGTCCCCGATAGTTAAATCACAGAGCAAAGGATATTGATGAATGAATTCTTGTTTCGGAAAATTAACGGGCTTGTGCCGTCTTGAAAACACGAAGTCTGAGCGCAGCTTTTAACCGACTAATGCAAAAACTAAATTTTTCATCTCTTCTTATCATGCTCTACTTTTTGTTTCACTAGCTATTGAAATTTATTTTTCGGAATCGATAAAAATATTCATTATGAAATCTAATAAAATATAGTTAAAACTACAATCGGTGTGTCATGGGCGTTAAAGGAGAGCATACCTACCAACAAATTAAGTCAAACCTCTTTGGAAGCTTGCAACGAACAATATTTTTCATTAATGCGAAACCAATCAACCCAAGAGTCATATTCTCACAATGCTATTCCTGTCATGGAATGTTCTCCCGTTAAAACCGCTGAAAGTTGATGTGAATTTCATCCCACATCCAATTATATTGTGGTCAGTTACCATAACGTATTATTTCTCATCATCACAATTAGATGGACAGCTGAAAGCCCAAATACTAACAGTCAAACCGTGAAGGCCGCCCACCAAATTAATAAGAATTTAACTTTGATGGCAAATAGAATTGGGAAGCTAAATAGTTTTCCCCTTTTATGACGAAACAGCGTTCGCAGAGATGATTGTGGTTATGATGGGAAATGACTAAGAGCTTTGACCATATGTTGCATTTTTTTTAGTAAAAATGATGGTACCTTAATAGGTAAAGTCGTTCCGACTTGGAGAAACATTCATTTCTGTATGATCCAGCTCTCAAGTATGTTCCAAAAAATTTCTATTTGGGTATCTCAATGAAAACATGACATCGAAGTAAACAAAAAGCAAAACTGAAAGAAACAGATCATATTTCACGGGTCACAACGAAAATTCTCACGTGCTTAAAAAGGATCATAAAAGTTGAGTGTTCAGCTTCCGAAATTTATTTTGAGATTTTGAGATTGTAAAGTGACTTTGTCCCTACTTTTCACATATCATTTACCCATCTACTGTCACCCAAAATCCAGCTGACCATTTTTCAGCGAATTTACATTCGCTAACACAAACTTGCGACAATCACAAGAGTCAGGTAGTTATATCATTGACCTCTCAAACTAAATAGCCGCGACTGCTAACGCTATTGCGGCTGCTGCAGCCTGGAGGAACTGGTTTCCATAGTATACCATCGCTAGACATCACACACTAAACTTCCTAAGAATTTGCTTCTACCAACGCAAAACAAGAAGAGACGACTGTTGACGTGTCCGAATCAATGGACTTGAAAAGGCATATCAAGAATATCTGGAAATAAAGTGACCGCAGAAAACAGAATTGTAGGTATTATGCAAATCGGGATTGTGTAGTGCCTCAGTTGGTTTCTTCGTGGTATGGAAGGTGCAAATAAGATTTGGATACAATACAAAGAGGATCGTGAGCTGATTTTATGGTCCAGAAAATTATAAATCTGCTTGACTATATTCAAGTTTCGTATGATACTCGTTTTAACATGCCAAAATAAGAAATTTGAATAACTCCTGCTCAAAAAAAAAAAAATCTGTATTGGTGGGTATCGACTTTTTAGCTATTCTATTCACGAATTTATTCTTTCGATGCCGAGAGCGTAGTTTTGTTCATCCGTAGTCTATAAATTTTGGTTGGCTTTCAAATAATACTTCATATTTTTTATACCTAATTTATAGTGAAAATTAGACACATCTTGCACGGAGTTGTCTATTTTTAGGAAATCAGTTACGAACTCACATGTATTGCCGTTTGAAGCAAGAAAAACTTAGTTTAACAATTGATCTGGCAACGATTGGAAGTTTCCTAGCAATTTTTCGTTGCTCTTCCAGCCGTTTTGATGAAGCTACTTATGGGATCATCATTGGTAAATGTTAAACCTGAACTGGACTGACGATAATTTACCCTTTTGATATTATGTATTTTTCTATAATTTATACATTTTTTTCAACATTGGGAGGTGGAAATCTTTCAAAAGATTCCGATCTGCTGCTTCTCGGCATGTGGGCCAAATTCATTCAAGTGTTTTTCCTATTCGTTAAGGTCTGAAGATCTTACAAAACATTAAAAGTTAGATGATTCAAACCATGTCCAAAATAAATCAAGATTTGAGCAATTCAATGACTAGCAGACATCGCAGAAAGCATATTTCAATGTGCTTACACAGTATTGATCTTTTCAGCTAAGATAAACTTGTGGTTAATCAAACTTTTTTCAATGAATGTCCCTACACGGAATATGAGTTCATAAATTCTCTAGTTCTGTACGAAATTGAGAAAAAATATGCTATTTTTGAAAGGCATGCATTTTCCTTGCAAAGAGCTCTTACGCCTATAAGGACCTGGCATCAAGCTTCATTTTCGGAGATATTCAATAAAATCTAGACATACTGCAGAGCTTCGAGTTCATCGATTGCCTAACCCCCCATGATTCATGCCAGCCCACGCCCATCACATCTCCTTGCCAAGCAATGCAAGACCAGCTGCTGCTGGCAAGCAAAATCCAGCTTGAACAGCCATGCCGGAGGTCGGTTGCAGCCGTTAATTAGCACATTCGAATTCAAATTACTGTTATACATTGCAGGGCGCGAACTGTTGCAAGCCCTTCGCACCGTATAACATTTATTACCATGTCTGTCGATCTGGCAATGACGGTGCGCCGGCAGCCGCGTACATATTTCCAACTTTCTGTGGCGTCGCCGCCACCCAGTTGGCACGTAAAATCCACGCACACGAGCAGCCGCCTGGAACGAACACACCTTGGACTCCACTTCACGGCAGAAATTAACATTTCGCTGGCTTTTCGCTCGTGTGGCGGCCGGTATGCGATTAAGCCGGTCCGCGTCGCCTCTTCGCAACGCGGCATGACCTCATCGTGCGGAACATCTGCATGCCGTCACTCGGCATCATTCAGAAAATCACTCCAATGAAGATTCTCGAAGTACGCGCAATCCAAAATACACTGCGCAAGACAGCTCATCGATTTTCCAGAAGCTACGATCTGAAAAACCGAAAGGACCAGGTCGCGAAACTATTCCCAGCGAGCAAAATCGCATGATCAAGATTTTCATCGCCAGGTGCGCCTGATGATCGGAGGTTTCGCCGACCCCACGCCGTTTAGCGTCGACCAGCCGTGGCAGATGTTAACTTTCCTCCGGAGAACCAGACCCCGGCTGCCGAGGAAAACTCCACAATGGGACACTTACGATACTTATTTGCATCGAATACGAAATAACCGATCACTTCAAAACGCGAGGGAAATTGGGATTTTGGTCCGCCAGGCACTTCACATTGCATATCGGACCGTTCATTTCTCGAAGGTTTAATCGTTTCAACAGGCTAAGCTTGCACTTACCTTGGCTCCAATCTGGTTTCCGCACTGACCGGCTTGAATATGGACGATTTCCCTCATTTTTATTGATAAATTTCTTTTAACTTTTCCACACACAACTTCGCTCTGCGAGACTCGCTTACAAATTGAAGACTGCGAGAAAACCCAGTCGGACAACGGTTTTTTAGCGACTCGACGACCGGCGCTGATTGGCTGACGAGTACTCGGCCGGCGGGGAACAAACGACGACGCGACGCCAATGCAGCCAACAACGAGGCGGAAAAATAAAGCAATTTGAAAAGAAGGCAGTTGAGCGCTGATTGTGTGGAATGGTGAGTAGCGTGTGTGGAAGTTGACTAATAGCGTGTGGGATGAGAATATGGTGAAAATTCTACACTGTCAAACTGCGAGGTCGAATTGTAGTTGGAAAAAATGCATTGGTGCTGCTGTTTATACCCCAAAAAAACAAAAAAAATTAACAGTTGAATTTTTAATTATTTATTTTATTTATTAGCTTTGGACGACGGAATCTGAGCTTTGTATATGTTTTCAGACGAAATCAAGTCAGATGCAATGATTTACGATTTGTTCTTTCAAGTTAAAATAACGGCAAACGGTTACTAATTTTATAAATATTTAACTAAATATTGGCTCAGTTCTATCAAAAGACAAATCTGAAATTTGTTGACTTGATTTAAAAACCGAAAATAATGTGCGCATCGATTCCTTACCCTTTAAAAAGACCAATAATTTTACGAACAACCGTATTTCCCGGTTAGTTTTCATATTCTACTGCATAATTTGTTGTACATGTTACATATTATCCTATGAAGTGAATATCTTAACCGAAGATGAAACAAATTCTTATTGTTAGCTCTTAAGGAGAGCCCACCTTATTTTTACCGCCATGGAACTTTCTATCTCCTTGAAAAGGGGCCAGGTCACATTTTATGACTCTGCATGTGTAGCAGCAAATATTACGTGAAGTCTCTATTTCTGTCAAGTGAGTATTATTAAATATACAGGTCATCACTGTTCTTGTTACAATTTTGCACACCAATTTATGCAAGGTTAAATTTTTGTCTATTCGCGAGAAAAAAATTTCAGGTTAGGACATCTTCAGAGCCGTTCAATCGAAATAAATATCACAGAAAAATATAATCACTATTTTACAACGCCTGCTGAAAAGATCGAAAACTTTAGTAGAAAATCCGAAGCAGATTGAAGTCTGAGATCTTTTTGATGAAACAATATTTCTGAAGTCGGTTTGTAGGCCAATATAAAATGTTCCAGTAAAGTGAGTTATACGGATGAAAACAAAACAAAATTGCGCATAGGATAACTCATTTTTATGCCAATTTGGAACTGGGAAGAAAACTATGGAGTGTCTTCTTTGTACTACAATGAAAGGACGTTATATTTTTCGGGCTACATTGTCGAACGGCATCATAAATTGAAAAAATGTCTTAGATTTGATGATAATGCCACTAAGGAGTTGGAAAAAAACCAGACAAAGCAACTGCAATCTCATTTATATTTGAGAGGTTTGTAACGAATTTTCAAAGAAATTCTTCATCGCGGTATGCATTGATAATTATTTATTGCCTCATAGATATATTTTCTAATAATATTTACGTAATATTTATTCATTACAAGAATGCTTCAGAAGTACCAAGGTTTGATTTTGGTTATAATCTGGCTTTCAATTTGGTGTGGTACATAGAGCTAAGATCATTAAAAGAAGCATCTATTGAATTTGGAGAAAAAAGTAAAATGGGATGGATAGTTCTAAAATAATTAAATTTGAAAAATCTTCCATGCATTCCTACCGCAAATACAAAAAGAAACGAAAAATTTATAGTAAATACATAAAGTAGTATATATATATTCTTGAAAACTGTGTGTGTGTAAGCAGTGTTGAGCAATTGTAGGGGTGTTTCTTTAATCATAGTTATACTATTTTAAAAATATCACAAAGGAAATAAGCTTTTTAAAAATTTAATTATAGTTTGCACTTGAATTATTGGTATATAGCAATAAAATATTTCTCATATATTATATTGTCTTACTTCTTTTTGCATGAAACCTTTCTACATTGATTTATGGGAGTAATCTTTACGGGTAGTCTCCTATCATAAAAATGGGCTTCTCCATGAATTTTTTTATTAAATTGAAAGTGCTACGCAATTGGGTGGCTATCGTAGAAATATAACTTATTTGACGAATTTTGTTTGCAATAATTATAGAAACGTTGATCAAAAACATAATTTACTAAACAAAATTTATTTCTTGTAAAAATAAATGAATCAATAAATACCTTCCTGCTTGCTGCAACTGTAGACTTTCTGAAAGTCAGCAGAAGTAAATAAAGTTCTATTCAAAACCTTCGAAATTTAATAGTGTAAGATATCTCCCCATCTTCGGGTGACGTAATACACCTTGTGCATAATTCGCATACAAGCGAACGAACTACTATATTTTTGCTCCAAGTTTCCATAATGGGAAGTCTAAATAAAACAAGCGACGTTGTCGCTGTAACTTTACCAAGTTCTTGCAGCACCCACAAATCAAACTGATATTATGGACGGCGACGGCGGTTTTGCTTCTTTCGCCAATGTGAAAGAAAGGTATCTTTCAATAGTCATTTTGGTTAGTCAGCAAGACTGGGGATGCGCGTGAGCGCCTTCTACGTCTTCCACGAATGGGGAAAACGAAGACGTCTGCGCATTTCGAAGAAAATGTTCCTGCGACTTCCTCGCTGTGACACAACAGCCCCTATTTGCACAGAGAAATTGTTAGGGTGGCGCATAAATGATGAGGGAGGAACTCACCCTTCAATTTAACTGCCGCGGAAGCAGACACCAAATCGCCTAGCAACGTATCGTTTGATGATTCTATCAGGTGATGGTCGCCAGGACGCTGTTTCAGGCCTGGCCACCTGATTCCACCCTTACTTCCGAGTTTTCCTGAACATATGACGACCTGCTCGCGTCTCAATTGGAACAGCTGACGCCCGTGGCCAGCCAGGGGATTTGATCCTAAAATGGGAAACAGGGTTTTCGTAAGAGTATGTTTTAAAGATTGAAATTTAAATTTAAAATCGCATATACATACATACATACAAACTAGTAGGTAGCTTCATGAAGTTGCGAGTTAATAATAGACAGATAAAATAAAACTAAAACTTGTGAACAATTGATCCTAGAATAAAACACTTACAGTAAGTTCGACAGATAATTTGACTTTCTATAATTTAAACATCGCGCGTTTTTCTCGTAAAGTCAACACGTTGTGACATGTATTTAATGAAATCGTCAGCTCAACAAAATTTAAGACACTATAATTCATAAAAAGCAGCCTGAAATTTGATAAGATCAACAGTTTCCGAAATAATAGAAAGAAACTTTAATTGAAGATGATGGCTAACACTAATCAGGAGATTATATTTGAATGGTTTATTCCAAATCGCATAAAAGGCTTCAAATGCGTCCAGTAAAATAATGAAAATTTCAGGTCAATAACCCAAAAATTCTACGCTTTTTCGAAACAAATAAACAAGATTCCAAAGCAATTGAATTGGGAACACTGTTTATATGCAAGTGAATTATATAAATAAGGAGGTTTTTGGAGCTACCCTACGTTTTTTCCTGAAAGTTATAGGCATTTTTCAAGATATCGAAATCAGAATTAAAAATTTTCGTATATTTTATATTTAATTTGATTTTTTTAAATTTTCAAATAATTTTTCGTCAAATTTATCTAAGGATATAAATATGATTATGCAAATTTGTTTCGCGATCTACGGTAACTCTATTATTTGCTAAATGCACTTCCAAACGATATGTGAAGCACTGCAATGCGGTGCAAGGATACAAACTGAATGAGGGGCAAAGAGCCTTTATTGGCTTGTCTACGCCGGAGGACTCGTCATTCTTTCTACTTATTATAGCTTCTAGACAAACCGGGCGAAGTGATGGGTGAAATTTGCACCAGAGGATGAGTGTCTTAACTCAATTTTCGTTGGGACATTTGCCAAATTCCAAATATGGACAGGAAATTGATTTGCTATTAAATTAGATGTGAATTCGCTTCCTTTTGCCGATTATATAATGGAAAGCTCATCTAGGTCACTTGAAAAAATTGAAGATGAAACGGTCGCATAAATACTGCCAGGACACACTTGAATACGGCTGAATGGTTGCAGACATCGACGGTCATTAGGGAAATTCGATGGCAGGTGCGATAGGATAGCCAAAACGATTGTTTGGCGCGGGAAAGAAAGGTGTAGTCACAGGGGCGCCTTTCCGTTTCTACCCTAAAATATGGTCACGTGACAGCATGTAGTCTCGAAGGGTTTGTAGTATGTAGTATGCAATAGGCAGAGGACAGCATTTCATGATGTCACGCTATTCGATAATGCGATTGTTTTAGCGTCTGGCACTTGCCACGTGACGAGGTTTTAAAAACTTGAAATAAAAACTGTTAAAATGGTTGAATATCGATCGAAATTTCTATGAAATTGTGTGTTAGCATCGCGTTGATATAGTATCCAATTTTATTTCTCTGCGACTAAAATAAAATAATTTCATTGTAATTTTTCTTTAGGTCCAAATTTTCTGTTGAATACGATAATGTATAATGTTTAATTTTCCGGAAATTCGTTCATTAAAAAATTTCGATAACCGTTGGTCGAATTCTTGAAAAAAACTATTGAGCACTAAGTAAATTTACAAATCTATCGACAGTAGAAACTTTTCTGAAATTTTTGTTGCATAAATAAATCAATTCAATGAAATATTCGATAAGAAATTTCGCCAGTAAATTTTCTGGTTGATAAATTTATCTTATTAAAATTTCAAACAAAAATTGACGATTTTACTAGAACTTTTAGATTTTTTTCCCAATCTTTGCAATTTTTATACTAAATGAAAAACATAGGTACTAATTTTAACGAAAAATCAAACTAAATGATTGAAACATTAATTTACATCTGTTTCGACTTATTCTTTTAAAGATGTCATCTTAAAAGATGACCACGTGCGTGCGTTCGTATGCACGTGTGTATACGCTTACACACATACATATATGTTTCTTTCGAAAAATACTTTCAATGTATATAATCAAAACAACTTAAGGTTACATCTAACCGTCTCTCCTGTCAATGAGTTTTTTCAGGATTTTTTAAGACATCATAACGAATTTTCGAGAGTTTAGTGTAGATGTCTCGGAAAACAAACAAAATATATTTTGTTAATGAAACTAAAACAAAATAGCAACATTAACGTTATTACATTGAGTGGATGCTATTCAATACGCATTCTGTTACAGAAAACAGAACTTCCATGGAACAAAAACGATTATTAAAAAAAATTCAATGTTGCAAATTTTGTATTACTTTGGCAGAAAAATAGAATAATATAATTGTTTTACTGAACAAACCTCCAAATTTTTCGATGAATTAATTATTTAAAAAATGTGGTCTAGTGCGACCCTTGAGGCCCACACGACTAATTTCCTAGTGGGTTGAATAAAAAAGCTATAATTTGTTTTAATTATTAATTATTTTTATTATAAATTATTATTTTAAATTATTATAATTACTTTTATTTTTTTTTTAACAATCCATAAAAGTTTTGGTAGAGGAAGACGCCTCCCCACCTCGTCGTCCTCTACCAAAGCCTCGGTCTTCCTCCTTTTCCACCTTCATCCTCCTTTTCCTCCTGCTTTTCGTCCTCCATCTCAGCCGCGGAATCCACAACCATTATTGAGTGTATTTAATTATTATTAATAATAATCATTCGTTATTAAGAACGTTTGATCGTTACTGAATTATTATAATTGACTTTATATTCACAATATCAAATTACAACTAATAATATATGATTGTTATTGACAATATTAAATTATTTATAACAATATCCTATTATTATCTGCATTCGCGTCACACATCCCAAACCTCATAATATAAGTTTGGAATTCTATAAATTAATCTTGATTTGTTTTTAAATAACATTTTTTACAACATTGATCAAAATTTCGCTAAAACACACAATAACAATAATATTTCTATGAAGGTGTTTGGGTTCTGAATTAATAGTGCGTTTCAACAGTTTCAAAATTAAGCAATTTTTTGTCTTTTTCAGTTTTTTCATCCTCAATAAAAAACGGCTAAACCGATTTTGTTAAAAACTCTTTCTACTTTAAGTTACGAAATTACGCGTGGAATGAAATCAGTCCCACGTTAATAAGATCTTTAATCCTCGAGATAATCGAGACGAAAACTAATATCGAACGCACATCCGCACATACGTAGATACACACAAACACAAACATCTCTCTAAAAATGATGGCATTGAATTCTAGAGACATTAAAACTTGGAGATATATCAAAATTTGGGATTCGCAAAATCGACCCCATTACAATAACTTCCCACATGGAACTGGAAAGTTAAAAATATCTGAAAAATACGGATTTATCGATTTTATCGTTTCACTTTTGGATAGTTTTTGCTACTAAAGATATTGCAAAATAAGTTTATTGTATATATTTTTCATGATTTCATACGCCCTGAATATTTCCCTGCACATATTTATACTAAATGTTCGTGAAAATATATAATATATCAATCCATGTATTCAATGATTATATAAAGAGATGAAACAAGTAATTTATGTGCTCGGAAAAATTTAAGTTCTCTTTCAACTTCAAAAATTCTACAATTAAAATTAAATTAAAATGATTCCGATAAATTGATTTGATTTATTTTTTATTTAATTTAAAAACGGAATGAACGAGAAATATCTTTTGATGTAAAAACTGAATATATTTTTTAAAAAAAATTCTGAAATCTTTTCTGATTGGTATCTAACAGTTTAGAAAGGCGAAAAATATAAAAGTTGATAATAATAAGAAACTATTCATTCATGTATAGTTTTCAACTTGCAGCAACATCGAAAAAATTGGAACGTATGCCATATTTCATTTTTATCGAGAAGAATAAATCTGCTAAAATATGACTGCAATGTTCGTGGTAATTTTCAAACAAATGCCGGGTTTATTTCATTGAAAATATTGGTAAGGATGTCAGATACTGGGTGGGTAATAAGGATGTCCATTTCATATAAATGCATACCTATCTTAGGTTTTCTGTTTCAAGTTATCTTAGGTTTTCTGTTTCAAATTAAGGCTTCTATTAGTACTGTGTTTCTGAATAGACTTAAAGTATATATGTAGGTAAGTTTCTATGATAAACTGATCTGAATTTGACGAAAAGGAAGTCAATTTAAACTTTTCTTGTGAAGGATTTCATTCTCTAGTGTGCCCCATATCAAGCAAGCTAGTTACTTGGCAAGTTTGAATCTGGCTTGTATGCTCATTTATCATAACCGTACCCAAATTCCTAGCTTGTAACCACACTCCATTTGTTTCAATTATGGTGGTCGCAGTTGCATTCATACAACCGATCGCTGCATAATTCAATTCAAAATACGAATCACGTCAATTGTAACTCCCGAAATGGAGTTGTAACGAGTGTTCTACACCCTGCCATAAATATACGTGCCAGTATTAACTTCCATGGTATGAACACGTCCCATATCCGTAGGCCACCCCCACCAATCTGCTCGAACGATATTATTCAATAACAAAAAGATACTACACCCACAAGAAGTTAATTTAGTTGAGAGTGTCTCGTGCCGTTTGCATTGTAGAAAGCAATTTGTCTTCATTTTCGGCTCTAACTGAATGAGTTTAAGAATTTGAGGAACAATTGTACTCGGTCGGTTGGATAATAATAGTTGAAGACACTTTCTGTAGACTGAGAAGCAATTGAAATTTATGGAACATTATGTAATACTTTTGTTTAGACTTGCTGTTTTTGGTCAAGGAAATGTGGTTTTGAGGTGTGGTTTTCGATTGGCTGACACATGAAACCAAAATGAAAATTTAGGGTGTTGGAAAATGATTTTCAATGGAGCTCAATGCAAAAAGCCAATTCGTTATTGATGGTAATTCCTACGTGAATGGACTGGGCTTATAATATAAAAATATTCAAATCGTAATTTTTTGGGAGACTATTTATTAATAGAATAGAATAATATCCCTAGTATAGTGTAGTCTTCATTTTGCAGCCCAATATCTATTCATGTTCGCCAAGCATGAAGAAGCAATAAACTTAAATATGGATTGATGCCAGTATTAGCCTCTGCCATTCATTAAATTGCTTGATTTCCCAAGAGATTAATTTAGGTTGGAAAACAGTTGAAAATTTCTGTTGAAAATCTTAATGATTCATTTACCAGCGCGCACACATTCCAACTTTTCCCGATCGAGCATTGTGTGTCGCGCGAACATGTTACGAAGCCGACGACAATCACGTTTGAACATAAATCACCATTTTTATATAAAATCAAAATACTTTTCACCATTCGAAAAATGCAAAATGTTAAGATCAAGCTCCACATATGGCGCTTGCAACTTTCAGACAGGTTCACATATAAGGTACGCTTCCATCCACGTCAATGTTCGCAACATGACCACTTCGAAGCAGTCTGCATTTTCCGTTTCTGGCCAATATTACAGAAAATCCACAAAATTGACATTAATTTATGGCATTCTGCATCGACGAGGGAAAAGTGACCGCAGATTTATGTTACCGAATTTCGGCAGAACCGCCAGATTTTCACATGAAGACTTGAAAACAGTACGGAATTTCAGAAGGAATTAATTCAACATTATAAGGGGTATCGCTTGGAATTTTCGATAATGAGCGTGGACCCGCTGTAATCCACCTGTGACGCAATTATTTTAATTGTTTTCCAGGCTGGATGTGCAATTGAGTTGCTGATAATTGCAATAATTGCTACCATATGTGGTGCATATGGGTCGGCGCGGCGTCATCAAGTGCAAGATCATCGGCTTCATGATCATGATTCACATTTTGTATCATATGTGAGTATGTGTTGGCCATTCGAATAAAATCTCCATAAGTGCCCTTAAAAATAGCAACGCCGGGCCACAAACAACAACACACACTGGCCTGCATAAACAACAGTTGGCGGCAGTGGGAAAGACAGGTAAAAATGATATCAAACCATGTCGCGCACTTTTACCAAAGATACTTCTTTAAGGTGCCGTAAATCGCAGCGTTGGCTAGCGTTCGAAAAAGAGCCAAGAAACACGAATGCCTTGTAGAGAGCTGGTATTCAGATTCCCTCGAACACGGTGGGCAGACCGCCGCGCCGACTTCTTGGAGTATCTTGAACCTCTCCACCTGAGGCACTCGGGAGTTGGTTGCGTCGATCAATGCGTAGGCGTTGTCACTTCTAGGAAAACGAGCTGGAAACTTGCAAAGCCCACCACACTCATTAACAGATTAAGGTATATTGCGTGGACAGATTGATCCAATGCCGAACAGCTGGATTAACTCGATTGCTCACACATCGTTTCGATTTGCACAAATGGTAGCTTATTTTGCGCGAATGTAATTAGTGCAGTATTGTTTGCTAATTG
Organism: Oxycera nigricornis; assembly: GCA_963942545.1. Classification (NCBI taxonomy): domain Eukaryota; kingdom Metazoa; phylum Arthropoda; class Insecta; order Diptera; family Stratiomyidae; genus Oxycera; species Oxycera nigricornis. Next base: position 14,627,910 of record OZ012662.1, read on the forward strand.
AGACTGATTGAATAATGGAAACCACTGAAAAAATCTACTATTATGCGTGGTATTATTTATTTGTGGAGCAGAGGTCAAACAAAACAAAAATATCGTCAAGTTTTTCAATTGAAATTACTAAAAGCCTTTTTCATGGGATTTTAGCACTTCAGTTACACAAATTCTGAGTGATAGAATGGTTGAGCACTCAGTAAAGGAACAAATTGTAGTTGCTTAAATTAATATTACAAAGAAAATATTCTGCATATATATTCACCTTAAGGGGTAACACTACTCTAGAGACCCCCTTTTTCATGATTTTTCGTAAGTAAATAAATAAAAACACCAAATCCGCTTATGGTAGTATATTGTATAACTCAAAAAGTACAAAAATAAAATGTGGTCTAAGTGCGACCCTTGAGGCCCACATGACTAACTTCCCAGTGGGGTGAATAAAATGCTATAATTTTCTTTTGTTATTAATTACTATTATTGATAATTACTATTATTAAACATTATTATTCTAAATTAATATAATTGCTTCTATTATTTTTATCAATTTTTTATCCAATCATAAAAGATTTGGTAGAGGGTGAATAAAATGCTATAATTTTCTTTTATTATTAATTACTATTATTAATAATTAAACATTATTATTCTAAATTAATATAATTACTTTTATTATTTTTATCAATTTTTTATCCAACCATAAAAGATTTGGTAGAGGAAGACGTCTCCACCGCCTGGTCATCTTCTACTAAAGCCTCGGCAACCTCGTCCTCTTCGTCCTCGTCATCCTTCTTGTCCTCCACTTCGTCCTCAACCTCGCTCTTCATTTCGGCTTCGGAATCCACAACTATTATTGAGGGTATTTAATTATTATTTACAATAATCATTCGTTTCTAAGAATGTTTGATCGTTACTGAATAATTATAATTGACTTTATATATACAATATCAGATTATAACTTATATTATTTGATTGTTATTAACAATATTAAATTATTTATAACAATATCCAATTATTAACTGCATTAGCGTCTCTACTCGTGATAATATAAGTTTCGAATTTCATAAATTAATCTTTATTTTTTTTGGAAATAACATTTTTTACAAATTTGATCAAAATTTTGCTAAAACGCACAATAATAACAACATTACTATGAAGGTATTTGGTATCTGCACGAATTAATAGTGCGTATCAACAGTTTAAAAACAAGCAATTTTTAGTCGTTTTTTTTTCCTAAATAAAAAACGGCTTAACCGATTTTGCCACTTTGTCATTCAGTTCTAAGTTACGTAATTACGCGTCGTTTAAAACCGGTCCCACGTCAATCCGATCTTTGGTTCTCGAGATAATCGAGACGAAAAATAATTCCGAACGCACATACGTACATCCGTACATCCGTACATACGTACATACGCACATCCGCACATACGTACATACACACTCACAGACATCTCTCTAAAAACGATGGATTTGGATTCTAGAGACCTTAAAACGTGGAGATATGTCAAAATTTGGGATTCGCAAAATCGACCCCATTACAATAACTTCCCATAGGGAACTGGGAAGTTAAAAATATTTTTTTCCCAAAATGGCGGTCACAGGATCCCGTATTCGGCTGTTGTGTGATCCAACTTTAAAAAGTTACCGGTAACTTTTCTCTCGAAGGGTCGCTCCTAGAACAAAAAACTACTTTTTTTCTTGAAGTGCAGACTAATAGCTAGTGAAGTACGTAGGAGATTTTTTTTAAACTAATTTTTAACAAAATGGCGCTGTTTTGAAAAAAAATCTATTTTTGACAAACAAATTTAGTCGTCAATTGTTTATAAAATTCAAAATAAACAATTAATCAAAAAATCTTTACGTACTTCACTAGATTTTGGTATTTCAAAGTTACTGTCAAAATTTCAAATGGATCCATGCACCCGTTCCAACATAATCTTACCGGTAAGCTTGAAAAAATTGATTCTGAGGAAAACGCGTTTAAAGTTTTTGTTGCTGTTAAGTAGACAAAAACATAAGCGTATTATGAGCGACATCTATTGGTCTTCTTTGAAACTATAAATACCTCACGTGATATAGGTAAGAAGACTACTTATTATCCCGAGAGGTATATCGGAGCAGGTGCGCCCAGTGGCGCGTGATTCACCGACAGCGTGCGCGGGGCTCTGGGACGCAGTGCAGCAAAGTCGCTCAGTTAGCCCTTTAGAATTTTTCCCACGCTATGAAACTACTGACATCTCATTTTTATGACCCTAAAGTACAATTTAAGCCAATAAAAAAATCGATTTTTTGAAAATCCGAGAGAAGTGTTACCTCTTAAGGAGTTTTTATTCCATAAAAAGTATAGTACTTCAAAAGTATTCACACCAAATTTGAAGTAAATTCGAGCAATATTACCGGAGCTATAGAGATTTGAATACCGCGCGGTCGGTATGTGCGCTCTGCCTTACTTAGCGAATTATACGCATGCGGCGCGTTCTACCGCGTAAAATCAGCTCCTTTCTTTTCCTTCAAACATCATAACATCAAAAAGATGCTGTGGACATCGCGAATGATGCGAACGAATTACTTTATGGACCTTGAATCGACAACTCGATGTAAGTCGCTAAAAAATAACTTTACTTCATTAAATCGCGGTAAAAACTTTGAACGCGTTTTTTTCGAAACTTTGACGGTAGACACAATTTCTCGAGAACGAATCGATCGATTTTGCTGAAACTTTGCACAGTTCCTCTTTATAGTATTGACTCGTGCTTGAACAAAGGGATTTTCATTTGGTCGACTCATTTTTGTTTTATACGAAAAAATATATCTTAAAAACGACGAGAATCGGAAAAATGCTAAAAAATATGAGACGAAAATTTATTCAAATCCATTTAAAAACTTTAAATTTCATTTTTTCCATTCCTTCATTCAAGCACAAGCCAAGGGCATAAACTATAAGAAAATTTTTGAACTTTTGATTTGAGATGAACCTGCACCGAAATATTCTGCCTACGGCAAAAATAAAGGTTGGACGAAGAAAATTGCAGGAAAATTGTCAATTTTCAATGTTTTTAGCTGAAAATTTTACAACTTCTTGAAATGCTAAACTTTTATGCGTGTAAATTTTAAATAAAATAGATTTTTGGTTTTTAAAATACAATTTTTTGAAAAGTTGCTTTTTTTCCTTCAAGACCTATGTAACCCCTTAGATCTAACGATTGCCTTCCATATGTTTCACAAGATTCATGACTTTGGCTGATCTTTGCGGTCACTTTTCGGATCGACCATATTCCGTGGATCATTGATTTTTACTGTAGATTTTCTCAGCTGTTAAAATCAATCGTCCATTAAATTCAGCTGAAGGTTAAATTGACGATTCCTCATTGTAAACTTGAACTTCCCCAATTAAGACTATTACAAAACTTCATACTCTCAATAAAGCCCCCAGTGAAAAATTCTCCATCGAAAAATTTCAAGATATTCTTCCAAATCGATAGAGATTGTCAGGAAGGTTGTAAATCACTTGCAAATGTAGGAAACAGCAAACGAAGCATGTCAGTAATTGCTTAAACAGGAGTCTGTTCTTGATGGGTTTATGCTAACACTAAATATCTAGATAGACAAGAATATGAATAAATTAGTTAGGAAGCTGGATGATTATTATCCATGAAACATTCAAATATCATATATAATTTTAGAATTATTGATTTATTATCTTCAAGTTGTAAATATTTCCAAAATAGCTTTTATTATTTACGGAGTCGGCAGAACGTTGTATGGAGGATTTCGACTAGTCATCGCAAATAGCTCACCGTACACTTCACTGAAAATGAAATAGATTAAAAATTATTTTTATTGATGAGATAAAGATTTAAAAAAATTCACAAACGAATACACTATTATTTGATTCAATAGTAAAATGCGTAGTATTACCGTTTGATAGTAAATTTTGATTTGGAATCTCGGAAGATTAAATACAAGACGTACCAAAATAATCGCATCAATGTTTGTAATCAAACTATAAATGAATAAAATCAATGTCACCATTGAAACTGAACTTTGAACTTAAATTTTTTAATTAATTTGTGACTTTCACATCGTAAGGTCCATGAAAATTACTGGTCAAATGGGTCCAAAAAAGTTACAACAAATTATTGAAAGTTTTTAAGCAATCATACTGTGCTGCAATACAAAATTACGTTCCACAAAATCAGTATCTTCTCTTCTCAATTTAAGGGGGAACACCACTATAGGATTTTCAAGAAATCAATTTTTTTTTGTCGCTCTAAAATATGTCTTATCATCATAGAAATCATGTAGCAAAGTTTCATATAGTGGAAAAATCTGTAAGTATTCGAAATTTTAAATTAGCGCGGCGCCTCTCACTGCTCTTTCGGAGCACAATCCGCGCGTATCACCGCGCGTTTCAAGGCGCACCGTTGGTATTGAAATTTAGAACAATTTTAAATATAAATTTCTCAAAACTGTACACGTGCCCTGTTAGTTGCACGTTAGCAGAAAACGCTGAAGTACGTATTTTGCAGACTAGAGGTATATCAAATTTATTAATCATTTTTCAATAACTTCAACTTTAAACGCGTTTATCTCGGAACAACGTTGTTCAAACTGGCCGGACTCTTTTCTCACACAGTTTTTGTTCGATTTACTTGAAATTTTTAAAATATGTTTAAAACTAGTGTCTGCATGGAAGTACGTAGGATTTTTTATATATGTTGCATATTTCAATAGTTATTAATGTTTTTTCCGTTTTTTCATATTTTTTTCAAAATGACGCCATTTTGTCAAAAATCATTTTTTTTAAAAAAAACCTACGTACTTCTCTTTATCGGCAATTATTTGTTTGATAACCTTAACCACGAAGCCATGAAAAAATAAGGCGTTTCTGGAGAAATGCCAGGGAGCCGACATTTTTTTTTAAAGTTCCGAAAAAATTCAAAGAAGATGTCAAATACTTGTACAATGTAAATCTTTTTACCAAACTTCGATATGTTGTTTGGTTTTTGAGAAACAAATTCCCAAAAAAAGATTTCTTTTTTACCTCTACAGTGGTGTTCCCCCTTAAGTATAAGAGAGATGAAGATGTTTTCGCTGACATAAATAGTTCGATGTTTCAAGGACGAACATCGAAGTCTATTTTTACAAAAGAAGATAAAGATATTGATTAGGACAATGCAGTCTTTTAAGATTGGCTTCATCCAGAGATTTGATTTGAACTAATCACAAGAAAAGTGAGCATTTTACGAAACGCAATTAAAATATTGTCTTTGAAAATTTTGGCTATTACCGAAAGATACTATTGATAACTGCAGCATATAAATATATTTCCACTAAAATAAAGCGAAATTTCATCTGAAAAGTGCTACATATTTCAGATGAATTTTTTTCAATTTAAATATTCTATTCCTTGTTTGTTTATGTGAACTGTATTTAAAATTAAAATATTTTTTCATCAGGATTAATAAGGAACCGAACATTGTAAACCAAAAACTGATTAAGCTTCTATTCAATTTTTCAAGCTTGAACTAATCTACTTCATCTATTTATGATCTATTCAATTTATTTATTTTTTAGATTGGATCTAATATCTCACCTCTTTCTTGTTTCCATGTATCCCATTTGGAAGTTATCTGGCCAGGTTGATGCTGGATTTCGCGATCTACAACGTCTTGTTTTCATAACAGCGTAGAATGGAGAATCGAAGGCGTTCACGTAGAAATATGGGCACAACTGATGCGATTCTTTTGGTTTGGCTGGTTGTTGTTGACCACAATTGCCCATACGCCAATTTTGGTTACAGGCATACACCTTAGTGCCTTTATCGGACGACGTATGGATACATTGAACATTTTGTGCAGCCCCCCTGTTATCTATACTATTTGGTCTGGATTCGAACCCGGGACCTGCCATGTCGCATGCTGATCGCAACATTTAAATGGAGACTTTAATTATAAATTCAATTCATCCTGGTATATATTTTGGTTAAACTTACTGTCAATTTCTTTGATTTGGTTCAATCCATAGGTTTTTCCAGCTGCGACAGCTAGTTGTCCACCAAAACTAAATCCAAACATATATACGTTATTAGGATCCATTCCTTGAGCGTTCAAATGCTTGAGTTTGTTTGCAATGATGTTAGTCAAGTTATTGAATTGCTTCATCATGGAAAGATACGATCCGAATCCTAATTGTCCGTAGTCAATGCAAACAATGCATCCTCCTCTGTGGGTGTTTAGTTCTGGAAATATTGGTACGTTATTAAATTTATTGAGTTTAATTTGTTGGTTGTAAGTATGTTTTGAAGCTTAGTTGCAACTAAAAGATGCAGATAATTTGATAACATCCTTCATAGTTTAATAATAACTACAAATCTTTTTCTGGCTTTTTTATACGCAATGTCAAGTTTTATTCTGAGGATATTCAGGGCTCTCAATTCCAAATAATGTGCACTTTGATTTTTGCCCGAAACTCTTAAACTATTATCAAACTAGTATAGTATTGTATTCACATACTTTCAATAAGCTGGGTCATCCAGTTGACCTCGCAAGTTTCCCTCCATCCATGGATTAAAAATGCGTATTGTTCAGTAGCATTGCATCCAGTCTCTTCGAGTTGCTCCACACTATTACCCTTCGCAACATAGCTGAAGTTACCGTTTCTGAAAGACATCAACTTATAAGAAGAGATACGAGCCAACGCAATGCCAAATAATTTAACTTACTTGTAAAATTTGAAATATACTGATTCCTCAGTGGTTGACACCGTGCTGACAAACACTAGTGCCAAAAGACACACAGCTACCAAACTTTCGCGAAACATTTCGTAGTGCAGTCTCTGTGAAAATGTTACGGTATGACTTTTTATATTGTTACAGTTTCTCACTATCGACCCGCTATTTTTGAATACTATGAAAAGATGTGTTCAATGGATTTTCCGGCATTATCATTTTATTAGCGTGATAAAAGAAACGCATATGTATCTCTTATTCAACAATATTTATTTCGTATGGAGTTTTATTAAAGAATAATCTTATTTGAGCGCGTACTTATTAATTGAAGCCAAATGATGTTATCAACTGCTTTATTTAACATGTCACTGTAGCCGGTTGACATACATATATTCTGTATTCTTGATGCATTTCAACCTTGGCAAAAATTACAAAAAAATGGTATAAATATACGTACCGCTTTCACTTTGATTTAAGACCTCTCGTAAAGAAGCATTCCAATAATATATGAATTTAATTGAGGACCAATATGGCGTGCCAAACATTTAAAATCGAAAGAGTTTTCATTGTTAGGAGCCTTGAATATATAGATAACTAACCATAGGTTTGGATTATTATACAAACAATACAGGAATATTATTGTCTGTTGGATAATTCAACGTTTTATCTGTTATTTAAAGTTCCAGTATATAAAAGTTAAATAGGTTTTTTAACTGCATGAACTTTCTGGGACAAGTTTCATTATTTACCGTGTAATCTTCAATTTTTTCACGTTTATTTTAATCAAATTACTGCATAATTCTGTACATTTTCGATCATAAATATTGAGAAATATTGTTCCTGAATATAGTTTTGATGAGTTCGTTTTCTGTATTCTCTTAATTTTTCTCGGAAGATATCGTAGACATTAAATACTTCCGATGCTAACTGAATTTCTCCAAATCGGCCTTGTTCAGCTTTTGTATTATTCACGCATTAAAATTTTCTTCAGCATAGAAGTATAAAGCTACAAGTTTTGCAAAATCAATTTTCTGATTTCTTTCAGGATTTACTTGCTAAAAAACAAATTATGTTATTTAAAATTTATTCTTCCAGTGTCGCTAAACGAACAGATAAAATAAATGGAAATTAGATTTGTCTTCATTCACATTTTTTATATTTAAAAAAGTTTACTTCCAGTGTAGTACCAAAGCTAATGTTGTAAGCTTCAACATTCAGCTCGAAATACATTTCTCGATTCAATGAGGAATCAAGGTATTGATCCGTATTTTAAATAATCTATAATATAGGGTCTGCCTGGAAAGTAATGTCACTGACTTGATTGTAAAGCGGCTTTACACCGTAACGTGATAAAACCGTTTCAATAGAGCGAAAAAACTTTCCAACAAGCGGTCGCTCAGTATTTTCCGATCACGAAGTTCACGGATTTACGTGGAACTCGTTTTTGTATACCGTGCAAGTCAAAATGCAGCGCTCGCTGGAACAAAGGATTCCTATCAAGTTGCATAAAAATCGGAATGTCAGCAGTGGAAATTTATCCAATGATAGAGAAAGTCTTTGGCAATGATTCTTTGTCAAAACGACAAGTTTTTCGGTGGCACAAAGCCTTTTTAGAAGGTCGTGAAGATGTTGGCGATGAATCGCGCGCTGGACGGTCATTAACGTCAACCACTGACTACAATGTGGCGTGTGTGAGAGACGTTTTGAATTCAGATCGTCGTTCTAGTGTTCGTTTGGTAGGACAGACATTAAACATCGCGGAAAGTACCGTTCACGACATCATAAAGAACAATTTGCAGCTGCGTAAAGTGTGCGCGAGGATGATGCCGAGTTGAAACGTGCCAGGAACTTATAGATTCTTGTGACAACGATCCCCACTTTTTGGAGAATGTCATCACAGGTGATGAGTCTTGGGTGTTTGAATATGATCCCGAAACAAAAAGACAAAGTGCTGAGTGGTACACCTTGGCATCCAATCGCCCCTGTATCACATGGTACAACTGTTAATGCCAAATTCTACGTGGAAGTGCTCAAAAGACTCAAACGACGGGTTCATCGCGTCTGGCCTGACATCGCAACCAATTGGAAGCTCCACCATGACGATGCGCCAGCTCACACCGCTTTCCTCGTGACCAGCTTCTGGGCCGATTCAAAGGCACCAGCGATTCCCCAACCAACCTACAGTCCTAACCTGGCTCCTCCGGACTTTTTATGTTCCCTCGCTTGAAAACTCCTTTGAAAGGTCATCGTTTCGGGACCGTTGAGAAGGTCAAAGAAGCTTGCACCACGCCTCTAAAGGAGATTCCGAAAGAGGCCTTACGTAACGCCTTCGATGCCTGGAAATGTCGCTGGAGGCACTGTATCAATGCGAGTGGAGAGTATTTTGAAAATTTTTAATATTGTAGAAGGATCTGGCCAATAATTTTTTTTAAATCGAATCGGTGACATTACACCTCGAACAGACCCTTTATATAGATCAAAGCAAAAACATGACTATTTACCTTCCAAAGCGAAAAACTTGATCACTATTTAAAATACAAATTTAACATTTTATTCGACTTAAATCTAAAGATCTAAATCTAGATTGTCCATTGGAAAATAGCGCAACGGAATCTCTAAAGAATATAACATATAGTTGTGGCTAAGATTCCAGATTGCAGAATACAGAAAAACTCTCTTCTACACTAATTTAGAACGTATACAGTTTATCACTGAAACTTTTTGGTGAATGTAAAAAGAGTATTAAAGAACCTACAGTGTGTGCGCTATAAAATTAATTACATAACACATGCGTTTTATACTAAACGTATCAGAAAACTTATGAATCTCCAAAATTACGCCAAATTTCAAACTATAACAATTATTTAACAACGAATTTCATTTCAAATCTTTAACTTTGTTTTGCTAAAAGTGTCTACGTCTGAAGAAAAATAGACTTCTCGCCCTTTTGACAGCATTCGCCACCGGTCTGAGACCTCGAAACCTGGGCAGTACGTATGATTGTCCTGGCGAGATATCATCTAAGGTGATACTTTTATCTAGGACATTGAATGGAAAAGCATCACTTGTTATAGCGAACAACTCTCCATAGACCATACTGAAATTAAAAATAATAAAAATATTAGCAGGATCGCTTTTGTCATTAGTAAATTTAGAATGTTTATAGGGATCAGAGAAGAAGTTTGATACATTTTTAAATTTTTTGAAAACAAATTCATTGACATCAAATGAATGTAAATATATCATTACATGACGACTCTTACGGTTTTCTTGATTCCATATATCCCATCTTGAAATCCACGGGCCACGATATCGCTGGTCTTCTTGAAGCACATTGATTTGGCTTTTCGACAGCATAAAAAGGATGCTCGAATGCACTCACATAGAAATACGGGCAAAGACCATGAGATCCTTTCGGCGGATCTTCGGCTGCATTCTGCGATAGGCCACAGTTTCCCATTCGCCAATTCTGATCACACTCGTAGCTTTTGGTTCCTTTATCACGGGATGTGTGAATGCATTGTATATTTTGAGCTGCTCCTCTATGATCCAGGCTACTCAGCTTGAAATCAAAGCCGGGTCCTGCCATATCACAAGCTATAAATAATTACAAATGTTATCATTGTGTTTCATTTAGATAGTACGACTGACTATCAATTTCCTTTATCTGTCTGTTTCCATAGTACTTTCCAATAGCTGCGGCCAGTTGTCCGCCATAACTGAAGCCAAACATGTACACTTTGCCGGGATCCATTCCTTGGAAGCTTAGGTATTTCAATTTTTCCGTCATAATAGCCGATATTGGATTGAATTTGCGGAGTAGACGAACATAAGCGTCCTGGGAGAGAAGACCATAGTCGACACAAATGATGCATCCACCCCGATGAACAGTTAACTCTGTAATTGTAAGAATCCAAGATTTATTGTTAATAATAAGTGGAAGCTCGTGAAAATTCACGTGTAATGATGAATAAACAGTTTACGATCGCAATAAATAAAAATTAAAAAACATTCCAAAAAATCTATTTTTTTCATTTTAAAAGGATGCCACTTTGAGTTCTGCTTCTAAATGGCAATTAATTATCGCCTCTGCAATGATTTTAAGGTCAAAAATCAATCTATACTTTGTGTTCCATAAAAGAAAATCCATCAAAATATCTTTCTGGTTCAATAAAAACGCCACCGTCTTGCATATGGTATAAGTGAGATTGACAACAAGAGACTATTACCATTGAACTATGGAATTCATATGAATATGGCAGCGAGACGTTGTTGCTACCTGTGGAATTTCAAATGAAGTTACCATATCAGAGCTCCCACGAAAAATCAATAAATTCCGGTCGATCACCTGTCGAAATTAGCATCATTTTTGAATAAAAGATAATCAAATTTTTGTGTTATACATGCTAGTAGAAATTCGAATGCGTACTTTTTTAAAGGAGGTAGTAGATTCGATCCTCATTTATTATCAATTCAATCCAAGTTTAATTATTTTAATGCAAATAAAACTTTTGAGTGAACAACTGAATACTGGTAATTCAAACAAGAAATCATTGTTTAGCAATGAATCAATCGGGTAAAATAGTCTTAAATTTATGTCATCATTAATATCGATGTCCAAACCAAATTTAAAATCTGAATATGTACAAAACTAGGAAATTAAAAAAGCTATAAAATATATAATTGCTGGGCGAAACACGGCTAGGTGTGAAGGTTTCGTAAGAGTTCGTTATTTTAGCTACTGAATCGTGAAAATAAAGCTAAAATTTCCTGTCGAACAACACCGTACCCCAAAATCACCTCGAATATTATTATCTAGAAAACGACCCAAAACTTAAGCCTCTTTCTTAAGCCACTGAAACATCATAAATTCCGGAAGATATCAAAATCCACCTCAAAAATCCGTGAAATCTCGGTGATTCTACTGCAAATTTTCATCAACTTGTAATCAAATCATGAAAAATAATGTAGGTTTTAAATAATTAATTTTAATTAATTTTTATTAATTTTAATTACTTTTTAATAATTTTAATTCACTTTAATCAATTTTAGTTTTAATTTTTAGGCTGTTGGCACCTTTTCAACGGCACCGATTGATTTGTCTCTCTTTGCATTAAAAAGGATTTATGTGAAGCAATTTTAAAAATCAGTTTCGTGATATGCCGAAAGTAGCTTGAAATATTTTTTTTACTTTTATTATTGCTTGATGTAAAATTATCAAATTAACATCTTCTAATTAGAAAACTCTGTACTATATGCATACCTAATTTTTTACTAAACTAAACTAAGGCATTTTTTTAAAAATTATTTTCTAAGAACTTTTTAAGAAAGATGTAGTTTTTGCAACAATAATTATACCAAAAAATATAGCAGCAAGTGTTTTTCGAAGTCAAGGGTTCACTTAAATGTTTTTTTGGGATAGCAGCTTTCAGCTAATTTAAAAAATACAACGGATAATGACTTAGTTGTGTTTTCTGCATAGATGATCACTTTTCATTAAGGTTTCTTTAATTTAGTTTTGTTAATATTTTTATAACGCAAAAAATGAATTCAATAAACGGTTTAAAAGCTTTTATTACTATTTAATATTTTAAATGAAAGTAAAAAAATTCACACTAGTTAATTGATAGCTGCGAGAACATACTTTACAGTGCTCTTAATTTGCGAAAATTTTGGACAAAAAATCATATTAATTCCGGCAGCTTTGCGTTTTGTCCTTACTAAATAAATATTTAGGGTGAAGCACACAAACAAATCAGGTGATATTGTATACCAACCAGCAAACTGTTGAGGATCATTGTTATGAAGATATCTACAACATGAAAACGGGAAGTTACTCTACCAGAACGAAAGTGAAAACTTCTGCCAATAACTTCTAGATCGAATATCTGGATATTTGCTGACGATATAGGGAACATTCATAGACTTGCTAATCAGTAATGTAGTACACCAGAGAAGCACTAGTCATCATTCGATGGATACAGATACTTCTTCAACCGAGAAAACTGGATGCAATGGTTTCTGCACTTATAGTGGATAATAATTACTTTATGCTAGAACAGAATATTCCATTTGAAAAATAAATTGCCGTTTTAATCCGAAAATTAAATATAGTGCACGTCTATCAGGGATAAGCTGTATTCGTGAAAATGATTCTTAGACCAGGGTGGATCTGTTTTCAGTTGGCCGTTAAGATTGATTTTTGCGGGAAAAGTTGGGGAATAGCTCATATAACAATAATTGATCTATGCTCCCTCTCAAAAAATTCGGGAACATTAAAAAAATCGAAATGTTTAAAATTTAAAAAAAAAACGTGTTTTCCTGCTTGTCTCGCTCCTAACTTTAAAACGGTTCATTCCAGAGCAAAGTTGTGTGACAATAAAAGTTGTGTAACAAAATTATATTGTAGTAGATTGCCCATAATAATTGTGCAAAGTAAATTTATTTAAAAAAAATTAATTTTTTTTGTAAACTTGCAAGTCAGAAGCTTGAACTTATAAAAGTTTGAAATTTTTTTCACATATAAAAGAGCACTTCGCCTATCACAGGCACTTTACAAAATTAAAATCGGATAATTATGGCGGCAACTTTTATTGTCACACAAATTTGACCTAAAATGAACCGTTTCAAAGTTAGGAGTGAGAAAAGAAGGGAAAAACGATTTATTTTAAATTTTTTAAACATTTCGATTTTTTTTAATGTTCCCGACTTTTTTGGGAAGGAGTATAAGTCAATTATTGTTATACGAGTTATTCCCCAACTTTTCTCGCAAAAAACAGTATGCCCCCACTCAACGACCAAATTTATTCGTTTTTTTACAGATGCGCCCTGGTCTATCTCATTTTTAAATAATCATAGCAACGTATTTTTTTGAGACAGTGCGTTTTTCTGTACTAAGGATCAAGCGACTTATCTGTTCTGTTCCAAGTTAGTGATAAAATATTCATTGGGTGTTATAAATTTTCAACTCCAAGAATATAAGATTTCACGTTAACAAAAAAAGTTATTAACATAACATTAACATACAATGGTTTTGTATCGTTAATAGGTGAGTTGAAATAAATCGAGGTTCACCTGAGCTACTTACTCTCCACTAGCAATTTCATCCAGTCGACCTCGCAAGTCTCTCTCCATCCGTGCAACAAAAACGCGAATTTATCACTTGCTTCACATCCAGTGTTTTCCAATCGTTCCACATTAACACCATTTGCGAGGTAAGTGAAGTTGCCACCTCTTAAAAAAAACCATTCAGACGTGCATCGATTAGGAAATCCCACTGAAATCTTTTTACATGCGAGCTTACTTGAAAAACTTAAAGAATATGGCCTGCTCCAAAGTATCGTAACCTTTGGGAATGATTATGGTTTCATTGCTGCTCTCATTACTGTCGTTAACCACTTGGAGGTCATCCGGAAGTTGCACAACAATCTCGATGGACTGTAGTGCCGATGACGGTACCGATTCCGATATCGACGTCGTCAAAAGCGAAATAGCTACTAGGCTCACCACATTAAATACTAAAGCATTAGACATTGCGCTTGATTAAGTAGTTAGTTAATAACTTTTAGCACTGATTCATTACGCAGGGCTCGATGGCCCACTTCGATTTAAAAGAATGCTGATACATTTATATACGCGATTGCTCAGTGGCGTTACCTCAGCAACGATCAATATTTACACCATCCCAAGAAAGTGGCTGTAAAAATCAAATATATTGATATTGATTGCTTCAGGTGTGTTGCAAAAGCTCAAAATCGAAAAAAAAGATAGTTCAGCTTCAATTATTTTTGGCTCAGCCGAATTACAGAAATACAACAAGGAGAAAGCGGTTAAAATGGGTTACTGCACCACAGGGTTCACTCGAAAGATATCGGTCAGGTAAGGTGGTGTGTATTTTCGGTCGGGGAATCCCACAATCACTTTCAACCTTGCTAATTTCAAATAGCTTTGTCAACTGTGTCACAGCTGGCAACGCCGAGGAGAAGACGACGGACGAAGAGGCAGTCAACGAGGCGACGCGAGTGAGAAAGGAGCGAATAAACGACTATCGAGTAAACCAAGCTTGAATAAACGCTTCTGATATGTAATTCGTGTTTAATAATATTTCGGCGTCTGACAATTCAGAAGTGGGATCCTTGGGATCTAAGCGTTGAAAATGCCTGTAGTAAATATTGCCGACTTGGGGTGCAAAACCCTTCGTGAACTGTTAAAGGAACGTGATCTTGCGATTGGAGGTCGCAAACCCGATCTGGTCGAACGTCTTGCGATACACCTTGGGACTGACGTAGTTGAAGTCTCTGAGGACGAGAACGCCGCGAGAAACGACAACGATTTGCGACAGGAAGTGACCGAGTTAAAGGCTCAGGTGGAGGCTCTCATGGCCGCCATTAAAGCCGTTTCAATGCCTCCCGTTTCAATATCGCCAGTTCCAGTTCCACTTGTTTCGATTGCCGGTGAAAACTTCATTTCCACACATCACATCGGACACCCGATAGCGACAACGAACCAAGTAAGTGAAGTTCCGATATCTATGTCAGCACCGGATGGTGGGCCACGATTTGGACCGAGAACTTCGACAACTCAATGTCACACCACGATTCCTGCCCACGTCGGAATATCAAAAAATTCGATCAACAACAACATTATAGCCGATCAGACATACGTCCAGTTCCATTCCACCCCCGGACACGCTCATTCATATCAAGCGGCTCAGTTAACGAATGCAATTGCGCACCCCTTGACGGGAGAACAAGAACTCAATCCGCTGTCTCAAACACGTCGAGGGGAAAGAGGAGTGTTTCAAGTACGTGACGTTATCAACGTACTACCATATTTCGATCCGCTGGATGAAACATCGCCATCTGCGGAACAATTTCTATCACGTATAGAAAAACTGGCCCGTATTTATGATTGGGAAGAAGAGCTGATACTTTTCGCCGCTCAAGCGAAACTCAGAGGTCACGCTAAACAATGGAATGATGGGCTCCAAGATACATTCGCCACTTGGGGGCAATTTTCTCATATGCTACGAGCAGACTTCCCACTCCGTCAACTTAACGTCGACATTCATCGAAAATTGATTGAGGAACGTCGCCTGTCAAACGAAACACCGGAGGAATATTTTTACAGGACTTGCGCGATGGGACGCCGTGGAGGTTTGGACGACCTCATCATCATCCACTACATACGCAACGGACTTAAAATGCCTCTGTTGCAAGCGTCTCTTGCTGGTGTTGAATTTGCAACGACAAGCGAACTTCTTAACGCAATACGACGATTTACGATGACGAATACACGCGACGAATTAACATCATCGACCCGGTCGATAGGGGAAAAACAATCGGGAACAAATAATTTGAGGTTTCGCAACCGGCCAGGGCCCGAGTCTCGCAGTTGTTTCAACTGTGCTGAAAAGGGGCATCTATCCATCAACTGCCCTAAGCCACAGCGGAAATTTCGCTGCCCAACTTGCACGCGAACAGGACACACACAAGCAAACTGTCCGGCGAAACTCTCTGACCCTAATCTGCAGAGGCAACCGATAAACAGAATCACGCAGCAACGACCTAATCTTCTTACCAAACAGATCAGCGTCAATGGACGTGATCTGACAAGCATAATTGATTCGGGAAGCAGCTGCTCCCTCATTCGACGCACTGACGCACGAAACATTGGAGAGCTTTTACTATCTGTGTCGCCCAAATGTCTCGTAGGTTTTGGTGGTGGTGAATACGTGTGCACTCATACACTGCAAGTGACCATCGAAACGGACGGAAGCAAAACAGATATGTGTTTACATGTTGTCGATGATGATCTGCTTGACGAACCAATACTTTTAGGGAACGATTTCTTGATCGGGAAAGCACGATGTGTTATCATTCAAGAGGGGAACGTCACAGTCAGTGAACGACAATGGGACGTGAAGACAGGCCCGATGACGAAGGAAAATCGAGCACAACTGAATTCACTTTTGACCGAGTTTAATAAATGTTTCGCAGAGAGTATGTCAACAATCGGCCGTTGCACTACGACGGAGATGAGTATCAAGCTGACAACGAATGCTCCTGTCAATCGATCTCCGTATAAATTGCCATTTCCAAAACGGCAAACTGTCGAAAATATCATCAATGACTTTTTAGTCAACGATATCATACGTCCAAGTAAATCTGAGTATTCTTCGCCTGTCATCTTAGTTCCGAAGTCAGATGGAACCGATCGACTGTGCGTTGACTATCGTATGCTAAACGCAATCACGATCAAGGAGCCGTACCCCGTTCCGAGTGTCGACGAACAACTCGCCCAACTTGCAGGAAAGTCGTATTTCACGACTCTGGATTTTCTATCCGGGTACCATCAAGTGCCAATTCAGGAAAGCTGCAAAAAATTTACTGCTTTCGCCACACACAACGGGCAGTACGAGTACAATGTTGTACCGTTTGGGCTGGTGAACGCACCATTTGTCTTCCAGAGAGCGATGCGGAGAATTATGGTCAAAATGAAGAGTTCAGTAGTTTCCTACGTCGATGAAGTAATTATTCCCAGCGACACAATTGCAGACGGACTTAGCGCCCTTCGGGAATTTTTATCTCTTGTGCTCGACTCGGGAATGACATTAAAAACATCGAAATGCACGTTTATGTCTCCGGACGTGAATTTTCTTGGACACCGTGTCACAAAAAACGGCATCTCACCAGGGAATACAAAAACGACGGCAATCCAAAATTTTCCAGTACCTAACAATCAGGCTGACGTTAGACGGTTCCTCGGGCTGACGGGTTTCTTTAGGAAATTCGTTCCGAGCTATTCAACCATCGCACTACCACTAACTCGATTGCTCCGCACGAAAGACGCGCCCCCGTTTAAATGGTCATTCACGGAGCAACAAGCTTTTGACTTACTACGACAGCAGCTGTTGAGTCCTCCTTTGCTTCAGATCTACGACATCGCAAAAGATCACGAAGTTCATACCGATGCAAGCTCGATTGGACTAGCCGGAGTATTACTGCAGAGCACTGGAGACGGGTGGAAACCTGTCTCATATTTCAGCCGACAGTGCTCAGACGCTGAACGAATCTACCATAGCCACGAGCTGGAAGTGCTTGCTTTAGTAGAAACGCTAGAAAGATTCCGACTTTTCCTACTCGGGAAACGATTTCGCGCAGTGACTGATTGTGCCGCTATCACTGCCACGAAAACCACAACGCCACTGAAACCTCGAATCGCCCGTTGGTGGCTGCGCTTGCAGGAGTTTGACTGCGAATTCGTTCACCGAAGCTCCGATCGAATGCGTCACGTCGATGCGTTGAGCCGCGCCCCAGTTGAACGACCGAAAACAATTGAAACGGTCGTTGATCGAATTTTCAGAGTCGATCTGGATGAATATGATTTTCTAACGACCATACAACTTCAAGATTCTGAGCTTGCCACCATCGCTGATGTTCTTCAAGGGCGGCGTCACTCAGAGCAAGCACCACAGATCCGAAAGGAGTACGCACTCCAGAACAATAAATTGTATCGACAAGTTGACGATCGACTTAAATTTGTCGTTCCTAAAGCAGTTCGCTGGAGAGTCACGAAGACGTATCACGACGAAATGGGACATTTCGCTATAGAGAAAACGTTAGAGCGACTGAAAAGAGATTTTTGGTTTCCGAGGATGCGCAAATATGTCCGAGCATATATTTCTGCATGTATGGAGTGCGCTTTTAACAAAGCTTCATCTGGAAAGCTCGAAGGTGAACTACACATTAACACGGTCGAACCCATTCCATTCCGGAAACTACATCTTGATCATGTAGGGCCTTATCCAAAGAGTAAACGTGGTAATGAATACATATTGGGTATCACGGATCCGTTTACAAAATTCACGGTTTTGAAAGCTGTCCGCTCAACCAAGACGATGCCAGTACTGAATGCACTCCGAGAGCTGACTGGTTACTTTGGTCTTCCGAAAATTATCGTTACAGACCGAGGAACGGCGTTCACATCTAATGCATTTCGCGACTATTGTGAGTCTAACGGCATCAAACATACTCAGACAGCGGTTCGCACTCCACGAGCTAATGGAGCTATTGAACGTGTCAATAAAACTCTAGGGAATTGTCTCCGTGCAAGCGTGTCACACGAAAACGACTGGGACTTGCACATTCAAAATATACAGTGGACCCTCAACAGTGGAAGGCACGATACAACCCAATACAGCCCAAACGAACTAGTCTTCGACTTCAGCCTCAACGATGTCGTTCACAATCGAATTATTCAGGCGTTGAACGATGAAGCGCCGCGTATGTCACCCGAACCGATCGCTATTCGCCGATCAAAAGCTGCAGAATCCATAGCCAAGCAACAAGTAAAGTGGAAGCAACGTTTTGATCAGGCACGTCAACATCCTCGTCACTACGCCGAAGGTGATCTCGTTCTTGTGGCACACGTGCCGCCCGCTTCCGGTTTCTCCAGAAAGTTAGAGCCACGCTTTAAAGGTCCCTACCGCATTACGAAATCTTTAAGATACGACCGCTACGTCGTCGAAGACATTGAGCAGATGCAACGAAGTCGGCGACCATACAGTTCAGTTCATCACGTTGAGCACATTCGCCCATGGTGTTATGCCGATCCCATTTTAGACGATGACCCCTTGGACGCATCCGATACCGAAGATTACCTCGGTCAGGAGTCCGAGTTTGTCAGAATTGGCCGAACTGTCACAGCTGGCAACGCCGAGGAGAAGACGACGGACGAAGAGGCAGTCAACGAGGCGACGCGAGTGAGAAAGGAGCGAATAAACGACTATCGAGTAAACCAAGCTTGAATAAACGCTTCTGATATGTAATTCGTGTTTAATAATATTTCGGCGTCTGACAACTGTTTCGATACATAAACAAGCGTTTCACTCGAATCCAGACGGGATTACTTTAATTCACCAATTGTTAGTCAATCACGGGCAACTTGCGTTTGTATCTTTTTACACCGATCGTATCTAATGTACACAAAATTTGACCAAAAGCTGCATCCACCTGCGTCGTTTGAACATTTAAAGCTAAATAGCAACTGAAATTGTTCATGTGAGTGACCCAGCGAAATACCGAATGGATTCACATCTGCTTGCATTTACTTTACATTAAGTTTTTTTTAACAGAAAAAACGTGTTATCTTTGATCTCTGTGCTATCGAAATTCGTTTTAGTTGCTGCATGTTGCTCAATGGTCAATAACATATACCAAGCAAGATCTTGCCTAATGTTTCGGTGGCCACTGAACATTCAAGATGATATCGATAAGTATGTTAATTATTTTGTTCAAATTTGCAGTTAGTCGTTGGCAAGGAAGTAATAATCGTGTGAAGATTGCGTTCCTTTGCACACAATCGAATTCAAAAGAATCTGAGGTGGGTGATTCGTGAGAATTGGCTAGACAAACACATCTTCAAGTAGTACGAAGTAAGAGTGAAAAAGCGGATAGCGTAAGATAAACAAAACTTTGATCTTTGTTGTTTGTTAATAAATTTTGAATCTAAATTTTTTTGGAGACGCCTAAGAGGAAGATACACAAAGTTGACCATGAAAACAACAAAATATTAATGTTTTATAATTGGGTTAGGTTTATTAAATCTGAAAATCATCAATGTTCTATACGATTGAAAATTTAGTTTGTTTCAGTTGAATGCGTCTTCTTGTTTCAACAATCTGTCTTTGAATGTGAAACGTCTCACAACTTTCAAAAAGATTTAATAAAGTCTTGAAGAGATTGATGAGTATTTACAGAAGTCTACCGTTCTTAATTTAATCCATACAAATGGATATGTAGTATATAAGAAGTGTAACATAAATTCAACTATGTAGTTTACTTCAATGTCTTGTACTAAAGCATAGACATATAAAGCAAATTACATTCCGTATACATACAGTGGGTAAAAAAAGTTAAGGCACGATGCACCCAGCGAGAAAAGTTTGAACTTTTCAGTGATATTTTTATCGAGAATGTTTTTATTTGCACATTATATCAGAAGATTGAAAGGTATATTTCAGTAACATAACTAAAAAAAACACCAATCACACAACAATATTATTAAATATAGGGGAAAAAAATACTTTTCCAATTAGAAACAACGCAAAAAAAGTTAAGGCACACTGCAAATAATTTATTTTTCTGAGAAGTATGCACCGATAGATTTGTATGGAATTTTCGCTACATGAAATATTTGAGTTGAGATCAAGGAAAGTGAATTTTAAAAGTGAGTCAATAATGAGTGCCAAGAGATTACCATTAAGTGCAGAAGTTCGGGAAGTTATAGTTCAGCATTGGCAAACAGGAATGTCATATGCTAAAATTGGTGTGTTAAATCAAAGTATACTGTCAGGAACGTTGTATGAGCATATAAAAAACAAAATCATTCGAAACAAAACGATCAGGAAGACCAAAAATGCTAACTGAGCGATAAGAGAAATTGATTGAGAAAGAAATCAAAAAGGATCCAAGATTAAATGCCCCATTTTTACGCATTGAAGTTAAAAAGAAGTGTCTGCTCAGACGGTACGGAATATTATAAAAAAGTCGGGCTTTAAAGGCAGGGTGGACCTGGAAACTTAGAAATTATAAATGGTAGGATGGATTACTATCCAAATATCCTCAAAAGGAATATTAGACAAAGTGCTGAAAAGATGGGGATTTTAAACTCTTTTGGCCTGTACCAGGAGAACGATCCCAAACATACCTCAGAGCAATGCCGACTTAGGGCTATTTATCACTGCCCAAAAGTGATTAAAACACCTGCTTAGTCCCCAGATTTAAACCCCATAGAGCATCTAAGGTACCACCTAAAAAATAAAGTTGCGATTCGTAGAGTAAAAAATAAAAACGAACTAAAAACAGCTATTATCGAAGAATGGGAAAATATTTTACCCGCCGTTTGCAAAACATTGGTCAAATCGATGCCGAAACGAATCCAGGAAGTCATAAGAATGCGAGGAAAGTCCACAAAATATTAATAGTGAGTAAGTTTTTAAAATTTAAAGGAAATAAATCTATAACAAATCGAATAATTTCAGATAAAATTATATCGTGCCTTAACTTTTTTGGATCGTTTCTCGATTGTAAACAAGCATTTTTTTGTTATGTTTGAAAATTGTTGTGTTTTTGGTTTTTTTGGTATGATACTGAAATATATCTTCCCAGCTACTGATATACTGTAAAATAACACCATTCTCAATAAAAAATACCACTTAAACTTATGGCTTTTCTCGTTGGGTACATCGCGCCTTAACTTTTTTATCCATTGTATGTTAATAAAAAAAGATCCAAAACTCATGCAGCCGGTTTTGAATTATATCACGTACAAAAAATTGGTTAATGATATCGTCTTATTATTTCGGCTTGAATATATAAAAGAAATCAAGTAAATTTGAATAGGTACCTATTTAAAATCGTATACAATTCTCATACACATTCCATAAACAATTTCAAAACCACCTTGAATGCATGTATTTTCAGGCAATCGAAATGAAGTAATGAAAGTGTGAAAACAGGCTTAATAATTATTAAACAAATAATATTATTTCAACAGTCCTTGAAAATAAGTAATTTGCATTTCCCATCTTAAAGTTTAGAAGATCAAAATAATTATAGTTTAATGGTCAGTTGTTGTAGAAGATATTGCGAAATTGATCTGATTTTAAAAGACATACAAAAAGGAGACTAAACTAAAAAAAGGAACCCACAATCATGTATGATTTTTCATTAAAAATGCACACCTTCATTTTGAAATGTGTTTCGCAAATACCAAATCCTCGTATTTCTTAAGTAAATATGTACGATTGTAACAGACGGTGTCTTAGAGGATTAAAGCCTCCCAACAACACAAAATATAGGGTCATCAGCAGATGCCAAACATAATAAAAGGCAATTTATGACGACCGTGATGTTAAATTTTCAAGCAATCGAAAATTAAGTTAGATTATTGAAGCCTAAAGTCGAAGAGGCATTAACAGAAGAAATGAAATTTCCCTGGTGTTTTTTTATTAAGAATATATACACTTAAGTGGTTGATTAAATTCGTCTTCAAAAGATAGTTCATAATAATAATTAATTATCTACTAATGCTATCTTTTCAACGAGTTAAGGGGACAA
Organism: Oxycera nigricornis; assembly: GCA_963942545.1. Taxonomy (NCBI): domain Eukaryota; kingdom Metazoa; phylum Arthropoda; class Insecta; order Diptera; family Stratiomyidae; genus Oxycera; species Oxycera nigricornis. Next base: position 14,650,749 of record OZ012662.1, read on the forward strand.
ATCACATTAAACACTTCAAAAAATCGACTTTTTTTATTGCAAAAAGTTTAGCTATTGAAGAGTATGCTAAAAAAGTTTGAGACCGATATTCGTAGTCCTTCTTATAATTTCGGGACAAAAAGCAAAGCGCGCTCGAGTGTACCGCGCGGCCTATTGAATGGAACGATCGTAGCCAAGCTGGGCGGGACTACGCAGCTGCCTTTCTATGAATCTATCGTACTTTGTATGTATTGGGGTAGGTATTACAAACTAGAAGATGTATTTTTCCAGGTATCCCTGTGTACCTATATATAAGTAATAGGCAAGTCACTTCAACACTCAGTTTTTGGTAATTTCTTTTTAAATGCGCTTTTCTCGAAACGCGTCTTTTCGGCTTGCGTGCATGCTATGCCAGCAAATTTTTGACCAATCTTCAAAAACTGAAGATTTTTTGAATTCTTATTAAATCTGCGTCTAACTTAACCTGAAATTAGGAAATACAATTCAATTTAGAGTTGTTGTTTTACAACAAAAGAACGAAAAAAATTAATTTTTTTTTCAAATGCGTTACATATTTTCAATTTTCCAAATTTTCACTCAAAATTTGGTTCACCGAGAAACTATACATATAATTATGAAAAATTTGCGCAGATGGCTTCCACATAAAAATAATGGACTCCAGCATGCACGACAATGAATGACTCGGACGACGGACCTCCATGAAGAACAGCCTCTAACTTTGGGAATTTTGATGGTAATCACTTGAAATAATCATGAGATGTAGTCCAAAATATGAGTAAAATAACCTATTTATTTCAATTAGTTCTAATCATTTCTTCTTCTTCTTCTTCTTCAAATTAAATCACAAAAAAGTGTAAAAATTTGCCTCCTAATGTGATTTCCCTCCTTAAACCATATTTAAATTTTATAGTTTTTTATGAAAAATTTAATACTAGGTGTGTAATATTCTCATTCTGAGTTACATGCAAAAAAATGTTCTGAAACTATTATTACTTATTGTGGAGAATTTAAGACCCTTTTTTCTGTATTTCTATTAAAATAATTCCTACAAAAGTTATTATGGGTGGATTTTTTGACTTGCTAACTTTAATTTGAATCAATCAAATAAGTTTTGAATTCATAGGTATCCTAAAACGTTTGATTCAATCCACTTTGAATAAACTTTATGTATGCTTCAATTGCAATTATAAATAAACTCTTCCACGCAAAATATATATTCTTACAAAAACAAATTTAAATGCAGGAAATGTGTTCATTTCAGTACACACCTTACCTACCTTGGTAAGTGTGAATGCATGTAAATAAGCTGAGTGCCAATAACCACGTATGTGGCTTTGAAAATGTGGTAATATTTTTTAACAGCCTCAAATAAAGTTTCTTCATTTTCTGTTTTTTGTTCATTTACGCAAACGAAACAATGGGAACCTAAAATGCAACATTCGATAGTAAAACAAGGCTGCAGATGAGTTCAAAATATCTGAATAAATACTACAGAAAATAAACATACTTATAAACACCATCTTTCGTCAAATTTTTTGCAAGGGCCTTATCAACACATGACGGTATGAAAAAAATCTAATTGCGAAAAGGTAAACAACAATAAGTTAAACAGGGGTCCATTCGATTCCCACGTATTATTTCAAGTTACCAGTCTAAGTCTTTTGTTTGAGTTTTAATGCACACTATTATGTCAGCATCCGCTAAAGTAATTTTGCAGTCCAAAAAGTCTTGCTGATTACCTAACCAAGCTATAAAATAATAGTTAAAGCAAATCGAAATGATTTACGAGTGTGGATTATTTACCACTTTTCAATGGATGCTTCATTGTCGTTTAAGGTAATGCTGCATCCTCTGGGTGAGTCGACCGGCTTCAGCCAAATGTGGTTTCCTCCAAATCGTCTGCCGGAATGCTTCAATGCCGGCAAAGTGTCTAAGGTATATTTGATGCACATCAATGGACTTATTGATTATTAATGCAAATTAACCACAATTGAGTAGGCTGTATTAAGTGACGGTGGAAGAGTACGAATACTACTGAAAAATAATTTCATATAAGGTAATTTGCATTTATTCTTTTATAGAAGGCTCAAGACAATAGTAGTTTGTCAGGATATTATAGAATTATTAGTAAAGACTTTGATAATTGGCACACAATCGTCTATCGAGGAGCAAATATTGCTCATGACTAAATAAAAAGTGACTCCACTTTTTCTAACATAAACTTTTCGTATGAAGCGCATTAAAACATAATTGATTCTGAAGGCCTGCAAGCAATTTAAGGGGGTAGTACCGGTTAGAATGCTAAAAAACAGCCTGATTATCAATAGTTTTCTTCTTATAAATTTTAAAATTTGCATTACATTTTACATACATTTTACATTTTGAAGATTACAAAAAAGTATTTTTTTTATTTTTTTCATTTTTCTTCTTATTTATGGAGGGTGCCAAAGTTGATGTTTCAAAAAATGCCTCTCCTCACTGCGGATAGATAATCTCAAAAATGAAAAATTTGAAATAAAAAAACCAAACCGTATTTTGTATTAGAGGAATGTTTCTTACGTGGTAATCTACCACAATATTTTGAAAAAAATGATCAAGAAAAAAATAGCGTTTGTTTGGAATTTTATTTCTCGGAAAATCACGTTTTTACACTTGCCAAATTTTTTGAGATGGACTTTTGGCCTATATTGTGATAGATTACCACACAAGATACTTCAATAAAGTAGCACATCAAATTTGACTTAAACCGGTTCGGCCAATCCTGAGAATAATTGTCCGCAGTTGGAAAAACGTCATTTCTAGAAAAACGCGTCGGATACACCTGGCGCGTTTATCTCGAAACTACTGTTTTGATACGGCGCCAGTAATTTCTCAAAATCTACTCAACTGATCCTTTTGAAATTTTTACAGCTTATTCCTAATATGTATAGGTATCGTGTGAATATCAAACATCTTAATAATTTTTTAATTTTTATATTTTTTAAGCCACAAATTTACAAAAATATGACGATTTTTGGTCAACTTTCTTTGAACCGACGCCATTTTGTTTTTTTTGCCAAAAAAAATTTTTTTTATTGGTTCACACGATAGCTAGTAACATAAAAAACATAATATTTCTGATTTTTGTGTTTCTGGCAGTTGAAATCAATGACACCGTTTTGTAATAATGTTTTTTTTGTGTTTTGATGACGTCACTATTGTGGTAATACGTATATACATACATACATACATACATACATACATATATATATATATATATATATATATATATATATATATATATACAGTGAAACCTGGTTAAGTGGGACCTGGGTAAGTGAGAAACCTCTATTATTGAGAATTCCAATGAGGTCCCGGCACTTTTTAATCGAATTACCTCTGTTAATGGGACTTTTGGAACCTGGTTAAATGATATTTGATTTCTAGGATTTATTCTATGTTTACCTCTATAATTGGGACTCTGTAGCTCAATCCCCTGTATAAGTGAGACATTTTATCAGTTTGGGACAGGTTTCGACACGTTTATTTACAAACATTTGAATTTCTTTCGCACGTGCTTTGTTTGTCAGTACTATCTCAGATTTGGACCTACAAACAAGGGAATAAAAGTGTACAAAATGTCCAAACGTAAATGTAACACATTATCAGCATTTGAAAAATTAAAGCTTCTATCAGATTATGATTGTGGAAAGTCGCGTGATCAACTGTGTACGGAGATTAAGATACCAAAGTTAACGCTGTGTAGAATCATTCAAAACAACGAGAAAATTTGGTCGCAATGTATTGATGGAAAAGGAAAAATAAAACGAATACGATCGGCAGAGTATCTTGAACTTGAAAAATGTCTCTCGACATGGATAAAGCAGGTACGGAATAATAACATTCCAATTAGCGGACCAATGATTAAAGAGAAAGCTCAAGAATTTGCAAGTAAGCTCCATATTGATAATTTTTCTGGCAGTAATGGATGGTTAAAGGGCTTTAAGAAAAGAAACGTTATAGCATTCAAAAAAAATTTGTGGTGAGAGCAATTCTGTGGACAACAACGAATGTAATGAGTGGATTAAAAACCTTCCAATTTTATTACACGATTATTCCCTCGATGACGTATTCAACGCCGATGAAGCGGGCTTATTCTACAAGTGTCTACCGGATAAAACTTTCACGTTCAAAGGTCAACCTTGCCACGGTGGTAAATTGAGTAAAGATCGGGTCACTGTACTTGTATGTGCGGATATGTCCGGAATTGAAAAACTGCCACTTCTCTTAATTGGAAAATCTAAGAATCCAAGATGCTTCAAGGGTATCAAAACGTTGCCTGTTAATTATCAAAACAATAAAAAGGCCTAGATGACTTCTGATTTATTTGCAGATTGGTTAAAAAAAGTGAAAGCCGATATGAGGGCCCAAAAACGAAAGTTCGTTATGTTTGTCGACAATTGCACAGCTCACAACAAATGCGCAAATTGGACTATGTTAAATTATTGTACTTAACCGCCAATAACACAAGTAAATTGAAGCCTATGGATCAGGGTATTATCAGCAACTTTAAGGTTTACTACAGAAAGGAAGTTGTGCAATATGTTCTTAAATCTATAGAAGACGACAAAAGCCCTGAAATCAATATCCTCCAGGCCATGAGATTTGCAAGAAAAGCTTGGTTTTCTGTTAGCAAAACCACAATTAGCAATTGCTACAAAAAAACTGGATTCAAAGTGACGAATGTATCTGAACCTGAGAACCAACAAGAGGAGCTAGAGATCTGCGCAGCGTTTCCAGAATGGAACAAAATAATTACCTCCTGTGGGAACGACCAAAATGACCAGCAGCCGACTTTTCAGGATTTCGTTTCTATGGACGATGATGTACTCATTTCAGAAGAGCTCAATGATGATGACGTCGTTTCTACGTATTCTTCTTTGAACACAGAAGAAGAAGTAGAAAAGATTGTAAAGAGACTTCAGTAAAAATTTCAAAGCGTGAGGCAATGGAAGCTTTAGAAACTTTATATAAGTATTTCGAGATGTCAAATATTGATTCTAGTATTTTTGATCAAATTTATTCCATCGAAAAACAGGTTTCAGCAATCATGGATCAAATACAAACAAACATAACCGATTACTTTAGGTCATAAACTTTACTTAATTGTATTTTTTTTATAAAAAATAAATACCTACACTTAATTCATAAAAAATACGCATTTTTATTAACATTTCCACCTCAATAAATGGAATAACGGTACATTTCGACCCTTATAAGCGAAGGCCTCTGTAAATGAGACAACTAAAATTTTAAACCTGTCTAAATGGAAAACTGGATAAATGAAAACCTCTTTAAATGATACAAAATTCTTGGTCCCTTGAGATCCCAATTAACCAGGTTTCACTATATATATATATATATATATATATATATATATATATATATATATATATATATATATATATATATATATATATATATATATATATATATATATATATATATATATATATATATATATATATATATATATATATATATATATATATATATATATATATATATATATATATATATATATATATATATATATATATATATATATATATATATATATATATATATATATATATATAT